>JABTTQ020002851.1:30000-498861 GCA_016081115.2 Rehmannia glutinosa
TCAAAAAAAAGTTGAAGTTTTCAAGCATGTTGTGAAATTAGAAGCGAACTGGGAAGGACCATTCAAAGTGACCGAAGTGTTAAAAAAAAAAGGGGGAACATACAAGCTCAAAAAACATTCAAGGAAATAAGCTCCCAAGACCCTGGAACATTCACAACTTAAGGAGGTTCTATATTGATGCTACATATACAGTTTATTTATGCTATGTACTTAATTTAATTTTGGAAGCACTAAAGACTTATGTTAAAAACCACATTCAATGAAATAACGTGAAATTTAACTTTTAATGTTTACTTGTTTGCAAACACATTTGCCTAGAACTTAGGGCCGAAAGTGAGTCCCTCAAGAGGCAAGGCCCACAATGGTCTCATCAAAGGGACATAGGGTCGCAAGATAAGCCCCTTAAAAGGCTAGCAGACCCAAGACGATCACAAGAGGGATCTAGGTCACAAGCTCCCTTTTAGACTGACAATCCCACAATGGTCTCATCAAAGGGACCTAGGCTCGCAAGATAAGCCCCCTAAAGTAGCAGGCCCAAGACGATCCCAAGAGGGGTCTAGGCCACAAGTTCCCTTTTAGGCTGGCAAGGCCCACAATGGTCTCATCAAAGGGACATAAGCTCGCAAGATAAGCCCCCTAAAAGGCTACTAGGCCTAAGCCGATCCCAAGAGGATTCTAGGTCATAAGCTCCCTTTTATGATGGTAAAGCTCACAATGGTCTCATCAAAGGGACATAGGCTTGCAAGATAAGCCCCCTAAAAGGCTAGCAGGCTCAAGATGGTCTAGGTTATAAGCTCCCTTTTAGGTTGGTAAAGCCCATAATGGTCTCATCAAAAGGACCTAGGCTCGCAAAATAATCCCCCTAAAAGGCTAGTATGTCCAAGACGATCGTAAGAGGGGTCTAGGCCACAAGCTCCCTTTTAGGCTGACAAGGCCCACAATGGTCTCATCAAAGGGACCTAGGCATGTAAGATAAGCCCCTTAAAAGGCTAGCAGGCCCAAGACGATCCCAGGAGGGGTCTAGGCCACAAGCTCCCTTTAAGGCTGGCAAGGCCCACAATGGTCTCATCAAAGGGACATAGGCTCGCAAGAAAAGCCCCCTAAAAGGCCCAAGATGATCCCGAGAGGGGTTTAGGGCACAAGCTCCCTTTTAGGCTTGCAATGGTCACAATGGTCTCATCAAAGGGACCTAGGCTAGCAGACCCAAAATGATCCCTAGAGGGGTGTTGACCACAAGCTCCCTTTTAGGCTGACAAAGCCCACAATGGTCCCAACATGGGACCTAGACTCGCAAGATAAGCCCCCTAAAAGGCTAGCAGGCCTAAGACGATACCAAGATGGGTCTAGGCCACAAGCTTCCTTTTAGGCTGACAAGGCTCACAATAGTCTCATCACATGGACCTAGGCTCCCAGGATAAGCCCCCTAAACGGCTAGCAGACCCAAGACAATCCTAAGAGGGGTCTAGGCCACAAGCTCCCTTTTAGGTTGGCAAAGCCCAAAATGGTCTCATCAAAGGGACCTAGGCTCGCTATATAAGCCTCCTAAAAGGATAGCATGCCCAAGACGATCCCAAGAGGAGTCTAGGCCATAAGCTCCATTTTAAGCTGACAGGGCCCACAATGATCCCACAAAGGGATCTAGGCTTGCAAGATAACTCCCCCTAAAAGGCTAGCATGCCCAAGATGATCCCACATAGGGATCTAGGTCATAAGCTTCATTTTAGAATGGTAAGGCAATGACAAAACGAAACATAGAAGGCAAAACAAAAGAAAAAGAGTTGGAAATGGCACAAAAACTGTTGAAATCAAATAAGGAAGCTGAGGCAATGAATAGAAAGCGAGGAGAAACAATAACGAAATAAATTAACGGGGTTAAATTACAAGATATTCGTTATAATATAAATTACAAGTCAAGAGTCTCACAAGGTTTGCAAAAGAGCGAAGTATGATTAAACCCTAAGAGGAGGCTAAGAAGGACTTTATTAGAGATTTTTCTAACCGCAAGTCTACGGTGTCAAGTTTTAATATAGTGAGAGTAAGGTTGTCGTATCCACATGGAATAATTATCGAATTATTGCTAAGTATTATAATACAATAGTCCAACTTTATTTAGAAATTCAAAATTTGATGGAGTTGATTATACTAGAATAACAATAGTAATTTAGAAAATAATACACAAATAAAAATGAGATTATCCAAATGATCAAATGAATTCTAGAGGTGTGATGAATCTAGTTTTCCCGTATGTTATCAATATGGTTTATC
The DNA here is from genome assembly GCA_016081115.2 of Rehmannia glutinosa. Lineage (NCBI taxonomy): Eukaryota > Viridiplantae > Streptophyta > Magnoliopsida > Lamiales > Orobanchaceae > Rehmannia > Rehmannia glutinosa. Next base: position 32,266 of record JABTTQ020002851.1, read on the forward strand.
AATCACAAAATCACCAATTTATAAGTCAAGATTTCTACAATAATCATTTCCTCTCTCGAGTGTCAAATGATTTTAGATCACAATTGGGAAATCAATATCTCTATAAAAATTACCAATCGAAATCTCAATAAAAACTATGAATCTTAATAAATTACTTCAAAGGATTCACAAATCTCTCAATTCTATGAAATCCTATGTTATGATATTTCAAGGTCATGTATTCAATTACCTTTCTCAAGTGTCAAATCAAATACTCCAAACAATCCAAATTATTGATCAAGTAATTTAGAAGCAATAGATCCAAATAGCACAAATAAATTGAGAAATCTAGATTGACAAACCACAATCTCAAAACATAAGTTCAAATATAGATTACATCATCCCTCTAGAATTATAGAGCTTAGCTCATGATTGAAGAGAAAGAATCCATAGCAATACAACAAAACATCTTACAAGATATGAGGAAAGCAACAAAATAAAGATTAAGAGTTGAGGAAACTTCTCTATTTCTAGATGATAGAAGCTTTCAATCTTCTTATCCAAGCCTTTCCCAAGATATTCCAAGCCTTCCTCTATGTCATGTAGCTGAAATGTTGGCTTCCAGAGGGTCCAAGCTCCCCAATTCCACGCCCCAAGGTCTCTATTTATAGCCCCACAAAAGTCCAAGAAAAAGGTAGGTTATCATAGGAAATTCCATCCAGGGGCGCTGTGGCGCCTGGGCCCCTTGCGCGCAAAGACCGCAACAAGGAGACGCTGTAGCTGCAGCGCCCACCCGTGATTTGCTTACGCTCGGTTGGGCCAGACGTGCACGTTAGTCAGCTCTAATTTTAGCGCACATAAAGACTCCACCAAATGTCTAAATTTGCTTTTGCACCCTTCATCAAAGTTGTAGCCGTATCTCTTATCTTTCCATAGCCACTTGAATCAACTCAATATCAATTTTGTAGAGAGAGTTACGGCCAAATACAAAACCCTACCGGTGATGGGAATTTCAGGCGCGTTTGGACGTTTCTTCAAATCAATCTCTCGTTGCTTGATCTTTCATACTTATTTTGATACACGATTCATTAATATGACTTCAAACTCAATATAATTGGCCCTCAACATGTATTGACCACTCAAATGACTCAAAACAATGGAAATTAATGCCTAACCTATGAGATATAACAAAAATGACTCAAAATACTCAATGTAGGTCCCAAGGGGTGTAAGAGTAAGGTTTAGAAGGGGGGGGGGTTGAATAAACCTTACCAAATTTTCGATTTAGTCATTTTAAATCTACAGAGTTGATTCTACACTTTGTGTCCTTGATGGTCCTTGATGGACGAATTAGTCACCCAAAGAGAGTTAATCTCTCAATGACTGGTGAGCCGTTGATGGAGTAACTCAGTTGTTGGCTATATTTTAACTCAACCGTGGTTTTATGTTCAGCGGAAGACTTAACACCCTTAAGTTTGATTAAGCAAGATTTTAGAGCTTGATTTAGTACTTATAAATTATCAAATGGATAGCAAATTTATCTCGGATATAAGCGATTAAAAGTGCGGGAATTTAAATGAAATATAAGTGACACAATGAAGTTTTTATAGAGGTTCAAGATGGGGTAATTCTTCTACTCCTCTCTTCTCCAACTCCCGGAGGAATCCACTAAGTAATGATCGGTTTACAAAGTGGTAAGTCCGGATACAAGTCTTGATCACAACGGCCGACTTGATCCTTAGGGACTCGATGCGGAGACGCTTGATCACTCGGTGGCTTCTCGACGACTCGCCTTCTTCACAGGCAATTTGCCTTTGTTACTACTGACTCACTTGCTCAAGCTCTTTGGATTTGATCACGAAGCCCTCCAAAAGCTTAAGACTTGGTTCAACCTTGAACCTTTCTACAATCCTTCCCGGAATGTAGACCCCTTGTTTTCAATAGTTTCCTCTTCAACTCGATTGAAGTTCTCTTTCCTTCACAGTGAGTGTTGGATTGATGTACTTCGTAATGTAGCTTGAGGATTGAGAATGTTTGATTTTTTTGATGTGCTTGTATATCTCACGTGTGTTTCATATATGTATCACCTCTTCTCAAACAAACTCCTCACTTTTATAGTGAACTTTCAAAAATTTGCCCGTTGAAGAGATAGCTTATTTTTTGAAAGTCACTTGCAATCGTTGGCTTGTCTTGTTGCGATTCTTGGAATTGCCGTTTCTCGTATGAATTGTTCTTTCACCTTTTCGCAGTTCGACACGTGTAGTGCTTCCCATTGGTTCATTCCTTTTGCACGCTCGGGATCGAGCACTCCAAGAAAGGTGGTATGGAGATATTACTTGTTTAAGTGAATCTCTTGATTTTTCGGCAACGGTTCTTTTACACGATTATCTCGACTTGATCGCTTTTCCTTGCTTTCCCAGGTGACTTAGAGTCGCCTTCCAATCATTGGATGACTCTTGTCACTTCAACTTGAGACTGGCTTTTCTCAAGTCGACTTGATCGATGCTCCACTCACCGCATCTCACCGCTTCTTGAAGAGAGTTCCCGCTTCTACTCTTTTCTTTGCCATATTCAATTGTTTCACAAAGAAGGTCTTCCTTCCAGTCTTTTTGTCTTTCTTGCATATTATGGCGTAGGCCGACTTAACTCACTTGGCAAACTCTAATTGTTATAATACATTTTCTGAAGAATGGGGTGCCAACTTTCTATTCTAAGTTTTACATGACATTCATCAAAATCTAAACAATAAAATTCCTAACAATTTCCCCCTTTTTGATGATGCCAAAACTTAAATCATTCAAAAATGCAAACAACAAAGATACATACAGATAGTGTATTGACATAGAATGTATGCGCAGAATAGATCCGTTTATTGATCATATCATTCTGTTCTTTTACACAATGTTTATAAGGTGTATCGAGCACATATTTGTCTACACGAAAATAAAGAATTTATAGCTTTATTACAGAAGACTTACATTGTATGTATTTACATAATAAAATACATGAAGGGTTGGACAACAACACTTCATCTCCTTCGCTGTCTCCTTCTTTCATCTTGATCAACATCTTCTTCTCTTCTTCTCTTTTTTCTCGTCACCGCCTTCTTTTTCTTCTCATATGCCTTCCTGGCAGCCTTCATCTTTTCTTATTCTTTCCTCGTCTCTCCCGCCATAGCCGAGTTTGTCTCTTGTTTTCTTCTTCTATTCTTTTTGCATACTCGGCGTTAGTTTTAGCCACTTTCAAATTTGCCACTTGGTCAAGCCCACCCAAAGAGATCCCTCCTTTCTTTCCTCGGATCTACGTATTCAATATTCTTGGGGAAGAGGCCCAGGTCCAAGCTTCTTCCTCCACTATCGCTTCTTCCTCTACCTCTGGGCATATATCAGGGTCTTTTTTTCCGGTGAGTGACCGGCGGAGTGACACAGAGAGTGATCGCGGGAAGTCTCACGCTCGCTCGTCCTCTTCACATAACGTGAGACCCTTTTCCCAAGATAAGTCCCAAGCTTGAGCCATAGACATATTTGCAAAGTATCCCTCGATTCGAGCGTTTTAAATTCATCGACCGATCGTGGCTCGTCTCCGACATCCGAGATGGCATAGGTATCTCTCGTCTCACCGGAATGCCTCCATGTTCTTTCAAGATGTTCATAACTCGGGCATCCATTCTTCCTTCCACTTCCTTCATCCTCGCTTCAATTGTTTTCTCTTATCGCCTATGGATACATCGAGTGTTGGAGTGGCGTAGTCACGGGAGTTTGTCGCTTATAATGTCACCGTGACATGACCTTGTTGGGGTTTGTGCAATCATCAAGGTCACATCGTTGATCCTTCCCCTCAACAAGCTTTTTTTCTTCTCGTTTCAAGACTTCCTCACTGATTTTCCCTTCTCGTTGCTCCTTTCTTTTCCTTGATTTTTCTTTGCTTTAAGGTATTCCTCTTCCCCTTTTTGGCATCATCAAAGGATAGAGGAACCCAGTGAAACATCTTTGGCAAGCATGAAGTCGAGCTCGCAGATAGTCGAAGTTCTCGCTTCAAGTGGCTGCGTTGCAAAGACGAATTCGGATCAAGTAGCGTTGGACTCGCTGAAATCGCTTCATCTCGGCCATGAGAAGGTCAATTTTCTAGTCATGTGTTCTTCCAAACGCCAGAGATCATTCGTATTTTTCTCATGCAAGTAGCTTTATCTCGGCAAAGATGAGCTTCATGCATGTGCTCAATATGTTTCTCGCCTTCGTTTTTGCATCAAAGCATTTTGACTCTCCACACCAGCAGCCTTGTTGAACAATGTCCTGAAGTATCTCACCATTCCACACGCATTGTTTCTTTGTTGTTGCCACCATTCCCCGATCGATCGGTGATGCCTCTCCGGCCGGTCGGCCGTAAGGTTGGCATCTCTCGTTGTCCATTCGCATGTCCAAAGAGGCGATGCCTCTCCATCCGTTCAACCTCAAAGAAAGAGTGCCTTGAACACTTCTCGAACTTCAAATTTGATTCTTTTTTGTTGCGGTGATGGCCATACATCGTCAAAATCAAAATCATTTGGAACAATGGTGCCCGAGTGAAAAACAGAGCGGGTCTCGTGATAGCGTGCTTGTTCGTTTTCGACTCTTCGTGGAGTTCCGGTATTTCGGTGAAAAAGGAAAAGACTCTACGAAGGATTCATCACCGCCAACCGGGATGCATTCGATGATGAGTGGTGCGCGGGCGATTCTTTTGGGAATCGATCCTGCTACGACTTGAGGAGCTCGCGCGATGGTCTCTTGTTGAGCCGGGTCTTGTTGTGAAGTGGACCCGCTTGCCGAGCCTGGTATCTTAACAAACCGTTGGTCTCGGTGATTTTTCCATTTGGCCATTTGATGAGGCGGTCCTCGGCCTTATCGAAGCGTCATCGGACGATGATGAGATTTCCATTGGTGGCTCATCATCAAAGTTAAAGGTTTGAAGAGTAGTCTTGGGATCGATCGACTCGTGCTTGGAACACCCGGTGAGTCTTTTGGATTTGTCCGGGGATGACTAACTTCTTCTTCGCCTTCGATCCCGAGAAAAGTGACATCGGGGTTGTCCTGGGAATCATGAAGTGCGCTTATCTCCTTCTCTCGATGGGTCGATGATAGCAGGAGGGATGTTCTCTACTCACCTCTTTACCCCGGGAAGTCTCAACCTCCCGTGGGCCTTCATTTCCTCCAAGAGTCTCTCTCGCTGCGAGGCCTTGGTCCTCCCTTTCGACGATGTCATTTGTCTTAGGGTCTTCTACGATGGCATCCATTAGAGTCTCAACCCCATGGATTGCACTTTCATCGCCTGCAGTGTTAACTCCTGTACATTCCTTCCCGTGCCTCATCGTGCTCGCATAGCGTCATTAGCCTTCTTCGAGAGAGCTTGGCACCTCGGTGAGACAGTCTCAATCGTCTCGAACTTCGTTGATGGCAACTTTGTTTCTTCTTGTGTTTGTATTTTCTCTACTTCGCCTCCTTGATTCGTTGTGGAGTCATCCGCAGATCCTCCGACCCTTGCGGTGGAGGAGTTTCCCCTCACCGGGCGCACCACCGAGTGACTTGTAATGGGGTCACTCGTCTCCAAACTCATTTTTTCGATTGATTGTTCAGTTGTTGGGGCGGTGGTAACACACCTTCAATAGGGGTTGGCTTGACCGGGGTCCCCACTATCCCGATTTCATCGCCGGTTCTTATTGCCTTCTTCCGAGTGAGTGAGGAAGTGGTGGAAGCAACAACATTGGCGATCTCTTGAACCACTCCCATGGGATCAATTTCGGTGTGTTCGAGGACTCTCCTGGTCCCTCCATCGGTCTTTGTTCGTGAAGGATTCTTGATTCCCGCAATGCTTGCTACATTTGCAATTCTTCCGTAAGCGGCGTGCACATTCTCCTTCCTCGTCACATCGTCCGAGAAGACATCAAGGAGAGGATGTGTGTGTTACGTAGTCTTGGAGATAGGCGGATGCTTGCCTTCTCACGTGCCTCGCCTTCCTCGGCTTGCTTTTCTCTCTCCTTTTCCTTGTAAATCTGCAGGTTATCTAAGCAGTTGTCTTCATCAAGTCTTTGGGGAGCACAAGAGTTAATCCAAGAAAATTTAGCGAGTTCCTCTTCTTCTTCTATGAACTCAGTCGTTGGAACTTTTTCCTTGACTTACTCAACTTCCATTTCCTCCACTCACGCAGACGATTTTGGATGTCCGGGTAAGGTGGAGATAGGATCATTACATCACTATCCGCTCCGGCAGTTCTTCTTGTGCTTCAATTTGTGTGAGCTACGGTGTGTCTTGGGTTGCCTCACGACGATCGCCTTCACAGACTTGGTCTGTTTCATCAACTACATCCGAGACTCTCTTCTCCAGTAGTCTCCGGTATTTGTGCTAGCCGAGTAATCGAGTCATTTTGGTTTCTCCGATTCGGATCGCTTGACGATTCTTCTTCGCCGTCTCTGGTTTGTACCAGGGAATTTCTCGGTTCGAGATGTTGTCTTCGAGTCTTGTGCGGCCGGGGCGGTCTTTGGTGTCTTTTTCTCGAGGAACGGGCCGTCGTGGCTTCTCGGTTCTCCTCTTCTTGACGATCGGAGAAGGTATTTGTGAGTCCTTCTCGACCGGCTGCTGCAGGGGCAGGAGACATGGTCGCTTTGAGGCGGTGACTCTCTTGCAGGGGGGGAGCATGTTTAGTTTTCTTTCTTTGCAGGGCACTTGATCTTCTTAGCAGTGCGCAGGGCAACTTTCTTCTTGGGGAGAGGAAAGCAGATTGTATCTTGGGGTCACGGTGATTCCCCTCACCGGTGTCGCTCTCTTGGCGTAAGCTCTCTTCAGGCGCTGAGAGGTTAGCTCAACATCCTCTTGTTAACATGGAATGCCTTCCCATGTCTAAGAGGAACTCATTTCACCTCCAATAGCCGGCCAATCACTGGCCATATCCTAGGGATCCTCCAAATGAACCATCTTTGAAGGACTTGTTCCCCACGCGTTCGGCGCAGAGTCTTGTGTCAGAGACAAACTCAGCCCGGATTTATCTTCTTTTCTTCGATGATTGCAGCCATTACAATCAGCTTTGCTTTTGATGATTGGTCAAAGTTTCGCCAAATTTGATGTCGATACATTTGGCAACTATGTCCAACAACTTGTGATAATCCTCCTTGCCAGATCTCTTGTTTCTTTGTGTATATTATTTTATCAAAGCAAAGTCGGACTTGGCTATTTCTTTCCATCGTCACCCAAGTTTACATCAGCTTCTTTAATCTCGGATGCTCCTTCCTGCGGTAGTGAGCAATGTTACCAAATCCTTGGCGGTGATAGTCACCGCTTTCCGTGAATGATGACTTGATTCTTCATCATCGTGAATCTCAAAGATTCACGTAGAATTGTGCGACCTCCTCCACATAGGTCATCGGATATTCTAACGTTAGAAACGGTTTTAGCCCGGGACGTTTCCAACTTCTCGGTGATTTTCTTCACTAGGGTGTCGTCGGACCTGTTTCATCATTCCGTCAAAATCCACCGTAGAGCCGGTGTGGATTTGCTTTCCTAACTTGGTAAAGTCATAAGTTGGTGCCATTTCTTAGGATTATTTCAAGGAAAAACTTAAAATGATTTGAAGATTGATAGGGTTCGAGAGTATTTTGCCTTTGCTTTTGAGAGAAAGAGATGAACAGTTTTTAGAAGTGTGAGAGAGAAACGGACGAAAATGGTTTAAATATGGTTTATGAAAGGACGCGTGCGGGTGGTTTTTGAATTGTGATCGGAATCAACGGCTTGGATTTCGACGCCTATTGAGCATTTCATGTCTCGTATTTAATGCGGCAAAGACATTTATATCCAATCATAAGCTTGGTGTGCGACTTTATGTCCGTACACATCATCATTATGCCGACGTATTCCTTAAAACATTCCCGCTTAGTCAAAACGATTGTGTTTTTGTCACTTTGCTCATAAGTTATTCTTATCCCTTAGCCGATTTAACTCTACTTCTCACGATTCTCTTAGTGACTCAATTTATCACCGACTCGGTGTAATCGTGTCTTTCCGACACAACCGATTTGATTCTTGGAAATGATTTACATTTCGATTCTTTTTCACCCTTTTCTTTCCATTTCTCTTCTTTGATTCGCCTCGAGTGTCACCACCAATTAACCCCAACTCATGTTTGAGTTCTTCAAATCTTGACTCACATAATGGTTTTGTGAAGATGTCACCTAGTTGTTTATCGGTTGAGATATATTCCAAGATAATGTCCTTCTTTTCAACATGATCTCTTATGAAGTGATATCGACATCAATATGTTTTGTTCTTGAGTGCAACACAGGATTTTGAGTGATTGCAATTGCACTTGTATTATCACACATGATTGGAATTTCTTTTTCTTCAACTTCATAGTCTCTCATTCTTTGTCTCATCCATAGGACTTGGGCACAACTGTTTGCCAGCCTATGTATTCTCGGTGTAGAGGTGGCTATTGAGTTTTGCTTCTTGCTAAACCAGGAAATTAGTCTGTTTCCTAGCATTTGACATGTGCCTGAAGTGCTCTTTCGTCCACTCGCATCCAAAGATAGTCGAATCAATAGCCAATTAGCTTGAATCCACCTTCCTTTGGATACCATAGGCCTACTTCTTGGCTTCCTTTCAAGTATCTCAATATTCTCTTAGTCTTTGTCATATGGCTCTCTTTTGAGCAGATTGAAATCTTGCACATACACCTACAAAGAAAGGTGATGTCCGGCTCGCTAGCCGTGAGATAGAGCGATGATCCAATAAGTGCTCAGATCTTGTTTGATCTACAGCTTGCCATCCGCATCCATGTCCATTTTGTCGATGTGTTCATTGGTATTTTTCTGAAGACTTCTCCTCCATACCATGCTCGGGTGCCTGTTTCAATCCATACAGGGCTTTCTTGAGTTTGTATACCTTGTCTCCAAGAGTCTTCCGCTCAAATCCTGGAGGTTGTTCAACATACACTTCTTCTTCCAATAAACCATTTAGGAATGCACTTTTTACATCCATCGATATACAATGAAATTTTTGTGAGTCGCATAGGCAAGAAACATCCTTATAGCTTCCAATCTAGCTACAGGGCAAATGTTTCATCAAAATCTATCCCTTCTTCTTGGCAATATCCTTTGGCTACTAGTCTTGCTTTGTTTCTTACCACGTAACCTTCCTCGTTCATCTTATTTCGAATACCCATTTGGTTCCAATAACATTTTGATGTATGGGTCTTTGCACTAATTCCCATACTTTATTTCTCTCAAACCGATTCAGACTCTTCTTGCATAGCTTGAATCCAATGTGTGTCATCCAATGCTTGTGACACATCTTTGGGCTCTATTTGCGAGATGAAGCATGTGAACATAGCTTCTTGTTGAGTCCGGATCTTGTTTTCACACCTTCTCTTATGTCTCCAATGACAAGTTCGGTGGATGGTCTCTTAGCCATCTTACATCAGGTTGGAGTAAGTTAGTTGGATTGATCGACTTGTAGTTGTGTTGTGGTGCCTCTCTCATAATCACTTAGCCGCAAATTTTCCATTTGTTTTTGAGATTGACTATCTCATCTTCTTCAATTGATAATTCCAAATTTTCTTGACTTCAACATAGGGACTCTTTTCGTATGGTTGGATGATTCAACTTATCGTTGACTCTACAATGTCTTCTCCATTTACATTTGGCTCATCGAATACTACATGAATGGATTCTCGAACCATAGTTCTTTTGTTGAGTATTCTCAGAAGGCTTTGCTTTTAGCCGAGTATCCTAAGAAGATACCTTCATCGCTTTAGCATCAAAAGCCTTTAGATTGTCTTTGCCATTGTTGTGGATGAAGCATTTACATCCAAATATCCTGAAATATGCAACATTTGGTTTTTCTCCGGTCCCCAGATCTCATAGGGAGTCTTTGTCACCGTCTCATTTATCATACATCTGTTTTGGGTGTAGCAAGTGTGTTGATTGCTTGACCCAAAATCTTTTGGTAACCCCGCTTCAAAGCCTAACATGGTCCTTGCCGCTTCTTTGAGGGTTCATTCTTCTTCGCAACTCCATTTCTTTGTGGAGTCCTTGCTGGCGATAGTTCATGACCAATACCATTCTCAATACAATATCGAGTTATTATTCCATTGACAAACTCGGTTCCTCTATCCGATCTTATTTTGATAATGGTTTGACTCTTCTCATTTTGAATCCTCTTCATCACCGTGGTAGTTTTTGTAGAGTTTCTTTCTTCTTGCACATGAATATTGTCCATGTATATCTTGAGTAGTCATCTACTACCACCAAGGTGTATTTCTTTCCACTTATTTGGCCGGTTCCATTGGGCCAAATAGATCCATATGAAGTAGATGCAATATTCTTGTTGAGGATGGGCATGTATTTTCTTTGAATGACGACTTGATTTGCTTTCCTTCCGACATGCATCACATATACTCTCCTTCTTGTATATCGAGTCCTGGAAGTCCTTTTACAAGTTGACTTCTTGCTAGCTTGTTCATTGTTTTGAAATTCGGGTGACTCGACTTTTTATGCCACAACCAACTTGATTGTGTGCTTTTTGCTAGAGATAGTCTTTGGGTGTTGCGATTGACCAATCCACTACATACATATTTTTCTCGTTTCTACATCCTTGCAAAGACAACTTCATTTGATTCAATATCTTTGATTTGGCATATACCCATGTTGAATCCAACATTGTAACCCTTGTCACAGAGTTGGATCGATGCTCGATAAATTGAAGTTGAGTCCTTCAACATATGCAACATCGTGATCTCTAATCCATTTCTCTTGATGGATCCAATGCCTCTTATTTCACCAGGAGCTTCATTTCTCCAAATATGACTTTTGCTCCTTTAACTTCCCTTGAATTTTGACAGATTTTTCTTGTTTCTGTCATGTGTCCGGAATGACCACTATCCATGTACCAGGTTCCTTGGCACTTCACTGTACATTCCTTGAACCCGCAATCAAGGAAATTAAGTTTTAGGTACCCATATTTGTGCGGGTCCGAGGGGTTAGAATTGTAAGATGATCCAACCAACTTATAGCCAAATGATTTGACTCTAAGGGGTTGCCATCTATCGAGTGCCATAATCATAATTAATTCTCGCAAATTGCTTGGGGATTCTGGTTCATACAACTGTCTCTTTTGTCTCAGTATGCTGTATATGTGTTTTAGCAATTGCCTTCCTTGGGTAATTGTGGTGACTTTGAGTGTGATGCTTAGGTGCATAGGTGTCTTTGATGAAAGCTCTTATACTTTTGGAATGGCCTTTCTTTGAGTTCTTGGCCTTTGCCATTTGGGCTTATATTCCATAAGTTTATCGATAGTTCACATTATTCCAATCACTTGGCTTGGATATTTTCTACCATTCCCATCATATGTATTTCTTTTATGGATTTTCTTCGGGATTTTTGGTAGCTCGCTTTTCTTTTTACAGAGTATTTTTTAGGAGTTTCTTTGAGGACTGGTGAATCTCTTCTCACTGTTTCCTTTCAAAGACACTCAATCGGTCGTTTTCCTTTTCCTTTGTAACCAAGGCCGCTTTGCTTGTTATTGTGCTTTGAGTGAATGTGTGCAACATTTAGAGTTTTGGATTTTTCGGACTCTTCATGACTTGAAGATCCTTTTTCCAAAATTACTTTTGAGGTTTGACATAGCACGAGAGGAATTAAATCCCAAGCCTGTCTTGTCTCCACATTCTCTTTGACTCATGATAAGATCATCCAATGATTTAGATGCCTTAGTGAATGAGGCAATAACATTCTTGAGGTCATTCTCCTCTTTTCTATAGCAAAGCAATTTTCGCTACCAATTTAGCATTTTCACCTTTAAACTTTCATTCTCATCGCCTATTTGACTTAGAGTACTACCCTCTTAGTCACTTTGAGTTTTGACTTTTGAGTAGTGTTTTCCTCATTCAATAGTGTGTGTGAGGATTTAATGTGTTCAAAATCTTTCATAAAGATCAAAGTGGGTGATGAAGTGTGTGTGTCACAAATCACTATCACTAGTGTCGAGTTTGTTGAGTTAGATTGTACCTCATCTTCTTGATCTTGTTCTTTGGCCATCAAGCGATCAAGGCTTCTTCTTCGAGTCACTTGAGTAGTCACCTTCGCTGCTCTGAATCAAATTGTCTCTCTTGACTTGGTTTGTCTCCGTCTCTGCAGCCATCATTGCCTTTTTCTTTTCTTGTCTTCTTTCTCTCAAGACCTTTCTTTCTTCTTCATCCCCTGTACTTGTTGACTACGAGGATATGAGCGATCAATGGCATAGTGACCTGGTTGTCTACAGTTCCAACATAGATATTCAGCCTTTTGATCGGCTCTTTCCATTCTTGAGTTGTCACCCTTTGATACTCAACTTTCTCGATGATCTGTTCTCTTGGTTGACCTATCTTCCCTTGATTTGGAGTGAGCCGAGTGTCTTCTTCGGAAGATTCACCCTTTCCTCTCTTGTAGTTCTTGTTAAAGAACTTGTTAAATCTTTTAACCATCAGGCTTTCTTCCTGGGGTCAATTACCTCTTTGACCTCGGCCTCTCTTCCCATCTTTGACAATTAGAGCAATTTGTTTTGGGTACAACTGTCTCTTCCTGGTCTTTTTTCTTCTCGGCTCAAATTCGTAGGCTTTGAGGTCCGAGAATAACTCATGGTTGGATGTCTTTGATAGGTCCATGGAATGTCTCGTGCCATGACCTTCATTTCCCATTCATTTGGAAGACTTTTTAGGATCTTCATACACATTTCTTCGTGTATATTCCTTTCCAAGTGTAGATGACTCATTTGTGATTTTCAAACCGAGCGTCTAGTTGATCCAGGTTCTCTCCGAGATCATTTTGAAGTTTTCAAATTTTTGTACCGCCACTAATAGTTTGTTTTCTTTGATTTTCGAGCCTTCACAAATCAATGTCAACTTGTCCTGCATTTCTTTAGCCGTTTTGCATGATTTGACTTTGTTGAACATGGCTTTGTCAAGGTTTTGTAAAGGATGTCTTTGGCTACATTGTCCAGGTTGTATCTTTTTCTGTCATCATTTGTCCACTCGGTTCTTGGTTTTTCAACCATGACGGTCTAGAGCAACATCTTCTTCTCCTTCACCGCAACTCTTCGCATAATGTGTTCACCTTTAAGATTTGCAGAGGCCCATCTTCTATCACTATCCACATCTCATCATGTAATGCCGATAGATGAGCCTCGCATACGAATTTTCCAATCATCAAATTCTTCAATAGTGAACATAGGGATGCGTGTCAAGTTTGCTTCCATGATAATAACTTTTAATGATAAAGAAGAGTTTTGAAAGTTTAAGTACTAAAGCGAGACTTTGAAAAGTTTGGATATCTAGTTCAAGAACCAATGCGGAGGGTTCAATGAACCAACCGCTGACGATACTACTTGTAGGTCCCAAGGGGTGTAAGAGTAAGGTTTAGAAGGGGGTTGAATAAACCTTACCAAATTTTCGATTTAGTCCTTTTAAATCTACGAGTTGATTCTACAGCTTGTGTCCTTGATGGACGATCGAATTAGTCACTCAAGAGAGTTAATCTCTCATGACTCACTGGTGAGTTGTTGATGGAGTAACTCATTTGTTGGCTATATTTTAACTCAATTGTGGTTTTATGTTCGTGGAAGACTTAACACCCTTAAGTTTGATTAAGCAAGATTTTAGAGCTTGATTTAGTACTTATAAATTATCAAATGGATAGCAAATTTATCTCGAGATATAAGCGAGTTAAAAGTGCAGGAATTTAAATCTTTGAAATATAAGTGACACAGTGAAGTTTTTATAGAGGTTCGAAGATGGGGTAATTCTTCTACTCCTCTCTTCTCCAACTCCGGAGGAATCCACTAAGTAATGATCGGTTTACAAAGTGGTACAGTAACCAGATACAAGTCTTGATCACAACAGCCGACTTGATCCTTAGGGACTCGCCCGAGACGCCTTGATCACTCGGTGGCTTCTCGTGACGACTCAACTTCTTCACAGGCAGCGCTTTGTTACTACTGACTCACTTGCTCAAGCTCTTTGGATTTGATCACGAAGCCCTCCAAAAGCTTAAGACTTGGTTCAACCTTGAACCTTTTCTACAATCCTTCCTGGAATGTAGACCCCTTGTTTTCAATAGTTTCCTCTTCAACTGATTGAAGTTCTCTTTCCTTCACAGGTGAGTGTTTGATTGATGTACTTCGTAATGTAGGCTTGAGGATTGAGAATGTTTCAGTTTTTTTGATGTGCTTGTATATCTCACGTGTGTTTCATATATGTATCACCCTCTTCTCAAACAAACTCCTCAGCCTTTTATAGTGAACTTTCAAAAATTTGCCCGTTGAAGAGATAGGCTTATTTTTTGAAAGTCACTTGCAGTCGTTGGCTTGTCTTGTTGCAGTTCTTGGAATTGCCGTTTCCTCGTATGAATTGTTCTTTCACCTTTTCAGAGTTCTGACACGGTGTAGTGCTTCCCATTGGTTCATTCCTTTTGCACGCTTCGGGATCGAGCACTCCAAGAAAGGTGGTATGGAGATATTACTTGTTTAAGTGAATCTCTTGATTTACGCGGCAACGATTCTTTTACGATTATCTCGACATTTTTTTTCCTTGCTTCCCCAGGTGACTTAGAGTCGACTTCCAATCATTGGATGACTCTTCTGTCACTTCAACTTGAGACTTGGCTTTTCTCAAGTCGACTTGACTGATGTTCCACTCAGCTGCATCTCAGCTGCTTCTTCAATAGAGTTCTCGTCTACTCTTCTTTGCCATATTCAAGCTGTTTCACAGCAAGGTCTTCCTTCCAGTCTTGATTGTCTTCTTGCATATTATGGCGTAGGCGACTTAACTCGGCTTGGCGGCTCTAATTATTACAATACATTTTCTGACCAAGAATTGGGGTGCCAACTTTCTATTCTAAGTTTTACATGGCATTCATCAAAATCTAAACAATAAAATTCCTAACACTCAAAAATAATACAAAACTCAAGTCTAGGAACCCCAAATCAATGGTATAAAATCAAGTGAACAGACTTCACGAGTTCTGAAAACTCATCGACTTCCTATACCTCGTCAACAGCTTCCAATTCGCTCGAAACTCCCACTTCTCTAGAATCTCCAGCATCACCAGAAGCTAACACTTCGTTTTCAGCATTAGATATCTAACTGGTTGAAATTAATTTGTTCAACCATTTTGTCATTAAATCTATTTGAAGGACAAATGGGCAATTTAATGGAAATATGTACACGTGCCATTCATCCGATGCAGTGGAACAAGAAATTTTAAGGAAATCTTAATCCTTTTAAGAACGTCAAATATATTTCAGTTTAAAATAAAAAAAAAATTGGCAAACAAAACAAACATAGCCGACTAAAGATGGGTATGAAAATCTCTCTCTCTATATATATATGTATATATATATGGGTTGGTTCTTGTGAGACCATATATTGGGGTGAGACTGTGAGACCTAATCTGAACCGTTGCCATCAATCATTGGATGGATAAGATTGAAACATTAGATATTATTGCATTATTTAGCATCATTTTTGGATGGGAGCATTTAGGAGAAATCATAAAAAATCGACGAACTACAAAATAGGAGTTCCCATATCTATTTTCTTTAATTTAAGGATGCAATCAATTAAAATAACATCCAAAATCCTCTAATCTCTAGCCGAAAAAACACCATATCTGTTTAACAAATAAAATCAGTAGCAATTGGGAAGAACGACAGCAACAAGAACACAGAAAATCACAAAATTCAATATGCGTCTCGGGAAAAAAACAATGATGAGTGATTTTACTGATGATACCTACGCTGAAGATGTTGATTCCAGTAAGTATATTCTTAACACTGTATATATATTTTTTCTCAAAATCGTTGCATGATCAATAAAAAAGATTATTCAAAAAAAAAACTCGTGTACAGTTTAAAAAATTTTGTGAAACGCTTTGAGGTATATATGATTTCTCGTAATGTTGCATTTTTAGTATTATATTGATGTATACATAACTATGTTCTGATGCATTTGGTACTGATCGAAAAATTTGCATATATAATCATGTCAGCTTGCAATATTATAATTTTTTATGAAATAAAAATTCCATGATGTAACCGAGAATGCATGGTAAAAATGTTATTTCAATTAATATATATTTAATTGAATAATGATGAGCGCATATTTTTAATTTGTTGCATATTTTCATTGAATGTGGTTTTGCCTGATGTTAGAGAATTTTCTAACTGCAAGTCTACGGTGTCAATTTTTAATATAGAGAAGTAAGATTGTCGAATCCACAGGGAATAATTATCGAATTATCGCTAAATACTATAATATAGTAGTCTAACTTTATTTAGAAATTCAATATTTGATGGAGTTGATTATACTAAAAATACCAAAAATAAATCAATAATATGAAAATATCAATGAGTTTATCCAAATGATTAAATGAATTCTAGAGGTGTGATGAATCTAGTTATCCCTTATGTTATCAATATGATTTATCAATCATCAATTATCAATTTATAAGTCAAGATTCTACAATAATCATTTCCTCTCGAGTGCCAAATGATTTTAGATCTCAATTGGGAAATTAATATCTCTATAAAAATCACCAATTGAAATATCAATAAAAGCTATGAATCTTGATAAATGACTTCAAAGGAATCACAAATCTCTCAATTTTAAGAAATCCTAGGTTATGCTATTTCAAGGTCATGTATTCAATTACCTCTCTCAAGTGTCAAATCAAATACACCAAACACTCTAAATTATTGATCAAGTAATTTAAAAGTAATAGATCCAAATAGCACAAATAAATTGATAGATCTAGATTGACAAACCACAATTTCAAAACATAAGTTCAAACATAGATTACATCATCCCTCTGGAATTATAGAGTTTAGCTCATGATTGAAGAAAATGAATACATAAGAATACAACAATACATCTTACAAAATATGGAGAAAGTAACAAAATAAGAACAAGAGTTGAGGGATCTTCTCTATTTCTAGATGATAAGAGTATTCAATCTTCTTCTCCATGCTTGTCCCAAGATGTTTCTATTCTTCTCCCTTGTCTTCTTGTTGTTTTGTTGTCTTCCAAAATGGTCCAAGGTATCTGAATTCTCGCCCATATGTCTCTATTTATAACTCCCTCAAGATCCAAGAAAAAGGTAGGCACACATAGGAATTTCCGCCCCGGGCATGGGCGCTGTGGCGCCCAACAATTTCTTTCGCTAAATTACCGCCCGGGCGCTGCAGCGCCGGACGTTGGGCGCTGCAATTTTTTTCTTCTTCAAATGCGATTTCTTCCTTCCTCGTACCGTTTTTCGTCGTTTTCTTTATTCTTCGACTACCAAATCTGTATTGACTTTACATCGACACTTAATGACATAAAACGGACTCTAACGACTTTAAAACACCCAAAATTAATAAAAAATCCTAATCCAAAATACTCGATTAGTTGGTAAAATACCAACTTAACAAATACCCCAATCCTTAAGCTATTGTTTGTCCTCAAACAATTATGACTCCAAAATAAAAAACAAACAATACAACAATGACACAAACAACTGCAAAACTTCACAACCAATAACATTTGTCTCAATACTCATTTCACTATCACTCAAGCATGTGTTTTGACATTGTGATCAAAAGTGTTGAATATTCATGACAATTTCTTTTACATTATTCAAATTGGTTCGCGCAATCGAATGTTATCAAGATGATCCACTTCTAGGTATCAAAAGATAATGACTATCGGATTCCATGAGTTTGTTATTCACACTGATCTCCACTAATGTAGGATAATATAACACAAGGAAAATTTTGTGGCTTAGGGTCGGGTAGGAAAATTTAGGATTAAGTGACTCAACTCACCCAAACACACAATTATCATTTCAAATCACCAATTGCCCAACAAAATAGCTACCTTCACTTCTGTTGAATTCTCGATTATTCTCCCTTTATGAGCCTCGATTTTTTTATTATTTTTTTTTCGTAACCCCCCAAACTTAATCTTTTGCATATTTTAACACATGGGGTTTCATATTTTCTTTTTCTCGGCAACTTCATGCGAGTGAACACATACCCTACTTATCATATCCTCCTCAACCTTCAATCATTTTGTGTGTATGAGTGATGGGTAATTAGGATTTTCACATGCAAGTTCAAGGTAAAAGATTGGTTGCCAAAGAACATGTTTAATAGGCTCAAAAGGGGACACTAGTGAAATTATATTTTAAAGGTAGGCATTTTGGCTCTAGCTTATTCAAAGATGGCCTAAATCATTTCCTTAATATTATTTCACCTAGGATTTTGCCTCAATTAGTGATCAAGCAAGTTCTAGAATCCGGTGGGATCATACAAGCAACACTCAACTTCATTAATCATTTTCAAATAAGTTAACAAAATTATGCATGAATATGAAATCAATGAAGCAAAATATAGATCACCGCTTAAAAGCATGCTCTTGTGATAGTTCAACTCGTAATCAACAAATCTACTTAGTCATGCAATTCTATAGTTCAGCAAACTACCCGACTCGACTCGACTCGTTTTTTTTTGACACGACTCAAAAGACACAAAAAAAACAAATATAGATTACACCCCCCCCAAACTTAGAATGAACATTGTCCCTAATGGAGAGTGAGAAAAACTTTCCTGGTAGCCGGAGTGCCTAGGACTCCTCATCAGAATCCCTATCAGAGTTGTGTGGTAGAAAGTGAGCAATAGGACCCGGTGGTGGTGGTGTCGGGAACTAGAACTGTGGGTGCGTTTGGCTATATATCTGGGCAAGTACTCGGTTGTGCTCATTCACATATTCCTCCCGTGTCACTCTGTGGCGTTGCTCAGCTACAAAGCCCTTCTCAATTCTCGTACTTCACGAACTAATGCGGCTAAAGGGTCATCATCATGATGTGAGCCTCTGGAACGATGTGAGCCTCTAGAACGAGAATGGACCGCCCTTGAACCGGATGGGGCATCAATATTTTGTGACTGGGTTTGAGCCTGAGGCTCAATAGGTGGAAGAGCATATTCGGGATCAAGGATATATCCTGCACCCTTCAGATTAGGCACACCGCCTGCCCATTCGTCATAGGAAGCAATAATAGCCGAATCTATAGGTCCTTTAGGTCTTTCCAACGGCTCGGAGCTATCCCACGTAACACCCCTCTTTTTACATAACCCACAAATTAAACTCGGTAAGACTAATCCCCCGGATTTGGGGTGTAGAATTTTGTAATGAAGGGACCTTGCAATAATTACCGCTGGGTCAAATTGTATGTCAGTAACTAATGCATATAGAAGATGGGCTCGTTCCTTAGTGACATCACTGACATGCTTGGTTGGTATCAAATTGTGGCATATGAAGTGATACCAAGCTCGCCCATACCGACTAAGACTCGTGTAGGGAAAAGCAGAAGCACCTCCCACAACTTTAATATGACGTACCTCAGTTCTAGGCCGACATAAGGTATTACAAATCGTCTCCATACTCGGTGGTTGCGAGACAAATTCAACATACGAGGAGTGATCCACCTCTGGTAGTCCATAGTATTTCCTGATCGCTGCTGCATTAGTGTGTATATATTCCGTTCCACGTACAAAAATCTCCGTTTCATAGCCATTTAGGGACGCCGCATTCGCATTTGCATAAAATTCTCGAACAATATTCGGTGCGAATGGTTGAGGTTGGGCACAAAGTTTCTTCCATCGCTTTTGGTGTATCATTTGTGCAAGCTCACCATCATTCGGCCCCGGTTGCAATCCCCGTTCCGCCGTAATACTCTTCGTGCATAGTGTGTCATTGTACAACTGTTGTGCTTCCAAGTTAATAAACCGGTGTTCATCATGTTCATCATGTTCTTCGGAAGTACTTGCTACACTTTTCCCCTTGTTTGTTTTCTTTGTTCTTGGCATTGTAATTAATCGTGAAATTACCTGGAGAATCACACAAAGAAAAATAGCATATCGAACACACAATACAAGTTAGGGGTTAGGAATTCTTGAAACTTCTCAAGAAATATTCATCCTTGTCCTCAATTCATGATCAAATTGCATTTAGTATACAATGAGGACAAGAATCACATGCCTAAATGTAATAATTTTCATTGAGACATTTTCACAAACACCTTGTAGGCATACATGCAAATGAGGGATGAACACCAACCAATTCAAGCACATAATATTCATATATCATCACAATTTATCAACAATTTATCAAGCAATTCGAAATTACAATGATATTGAACTTTCTCACATTTTGTAACCTAAAGCTTGAAAGCTTGAAAAACAAATGGTGTACAATTGAAGCACACTTACCCAAATGATAGAGAAGATGAAGATGGTGATGAATTTGCTCAATAATCCACTTAAATGATGTAAACTTGAAGACTTTGTTGGATTTTTGTAAGAGAAGAGAAAATAAGGGCGTGAGGGTGTGTGTGTTTGTTAGATAAATGTTTTTATCATGATTTTGATGATTTTGTTCAAATGAGTTTTTAAACCAAAACAATGTCCCTAAATGTTGTCTAAATACTTCCGATCGATTTAAAATATTTTCACTATTTTTCGGAGTATTTCTTGGAGTTTATTTTTGATAAAAAATTGGACAACACATTTGTTTCAACTCGAGGTCGCCTATAGGGCAACCCATACCTGAGTTGAGTTTTGAAACAGAAAAAGGGACGTAGGAGAAATTATGGAGGGCGACCGGTCGACCTGGGCGCCCTCTTGAAGATTTTGTCTTCTCTGTTTTGAATTTTGAACAACCCCAACCGGTCAAGATCAAGGGCGACCGGTCGAACCCCCCTCCGACCGGTCCCCCTGTGTAAAAATCGCAGAAAACCTATTTCAAACTTATCTCTGCACGACCGGTCGAACCCCTGTTTTATCAAAGAAACTATCATCGTTGCATTTTCGCATGACTTTTCCCTAATTTGTGGGATTGATTTCTATGACTATATTGATGATTTTAAATGGTTTCTTTTGCAGCAAATCACTCCCCAAGGAGGAGCCTATGTCTGGAAATCAAAGCCAAGACCTCTCCTATAAATAGAGGCTTCATTCAAACAACAAGAGACAACATATCACACAAGCAAAGAGCAAACAAGCAAACACTTTCATATATCTTATTGTATTAGCCTAAGCACTTTCACTTGCACACATTTGAGGTCTAGGCTTTCAATTCTTGATTACACTTGTACTCATATTGTATCATTCATTATTGAGTTGTAATCTTGATTTTGGTCATCATTCAACACAAGACATCCTTGTGAGTTTTCTTGTGGTAAGAATACACTTGGGTGATCTAGGTGATAGGTGTTTGGAGAGTGTGGTACTCTCCAAAGGTGGTGAAGGAAGATTGTGGTAATCTCCTTGAAGGTGTTGTAAGGGGGTTGTGGTATCATCAAGGTGTTGTATTAATTTTGGTAATTAATAAAATTTATTTTTCTTTTCCGAAACCCATCCCGGATATACTGGGGTGGTAGAACACGTAGTCCCTAGGTGGGGTGAAGCTCTTTAAATCAACGCGTGTTGTTTATTTTCTGCATTTAGTTTTCATCTTTGCTTGATTATTCGAAAAAGAGGACAAAATCTAAAAAAACGAGATAATCTATTCACCCCCTCTAGATTATCGTAGCCACTTGGACTAATAAGTGGTATCAGAGCCAAACTCTTTGGCTAGCTCGTTCCGAGTAAAGAGAAAAGATCCATGGATACGAATGATGCTCATATCACCACCGGCACCTCCACCAACAAGCCACCACTATTTGACGCCAACAACTACGTATTTTGGAAAGGCCGTATGGATTGCTTCCTACAAGGGTGTGGGTTCGACATTTGGAACGTGGTTATTGAAGGAGTTGATCAACCAACCAAGAAATTGGAGGATGGCACCTCGGCTCCTAAACCTTTCAAGGAGTTCGATGAAAACGACAAAAAAGCTTTCTCTCTCAACGGTAAGGCATTAAATATTTTGCATTGTTCTCTTACCGCCACCAAGTACAATCGCATAAGAGGCATAATGTCGGCACATGAGGTTTGGGAAAAATTGGAGACTATATATGGAGGGACAAAGAAGGTCAAGCAAGTAAGAAAGACCATTCTTGTTAAAGATTTCGAAAACTTTAACATGTATGATGGTGAAAGCATCTCTAAGATGGTGGAAAGGCTTGACAACATTGTCAATCCTCTTGTGGCCCTCGGTAAAGTCATCTCCGAAGAAGACAAGATGACTAATGTATTGAATGTTCTTCCCGGCTAATGGTCCGAAAAGGTGACGACAATCACGGAGGCACAAAATCTTGAGACACTCAAATTTGACGAGCTCATCGGGAACCTCCTCATCTATGAAGTCTATCTCAAGGAGAGGAAAAATTCCAAACCAACCATCAATCAATCGGGTATGCAAAATATTCCTAAAGGTATTACTTCTTCTTCTAATAATGCATATTATGATAATGATGATGAGGAGGAGGAGACGGCCGCACTTGTTCGAAAATTTGCAAAATTTGTGAATAAAAATAAGGCAAGAAAACCAAGAGATAATGCTTGCTTTAAATGCGGAAAACCCGGGCACTTCATTGTCGATTGCCCAAAACTCGATGAGGAGGAACAAAAGAAAAGGAAACATTTTTCGAAAAAGAAGGCTCTAAATGCGGAGGTCAAAACTTGGGATGAATTACTTGAAACAACCGACGAGGAAGGAGAAACCAAACATGGTCTTATGGCCATAGACGATGAAAATAATGAGGTACGCTCTAACTCTTCTACCTCCTCCTTAGTTGATGAATTGCAATGTGATTTTGATGAATTGCAAATTGAATTTCAAAATTTGATTGTTAAATACAAGACCTTGAAAAAGGAGCATAAAGGGCTTAAAATTGAAAAGGATAAATTATTTACTTCTTATGAATCTCTTGATAAAGTTCATGCTATTACTCTTACTCAAGTTCATACTCTTGAAACCGAAAAGGAATTGCTCACAAAAGATCTTGAATGTTTGAAAAATGATGTGCATCATTTTGACATAAGCACGGATAAAGTTACAAATATTTTAGATGCGCAAAGAGGTGAGCATTCCAAATTGAGACTTGGTTATAAACCATTTCAAAATGCTTTTAAGAAAAATAACCAAGGTCCGACTTTTGTACGTGCTAGTAGCTCTAATACTCCTACTTGTTTTATTGTGGCAAAGTTGGACATTATGCTAATAATTGCAAATTGAGAAATAGCTCTAGTCATGCTTGGAGACCCGAAGGTCTCAAGACTAACCCCCATGGACCCCAAAATTATAGGGTACCTAAAATAAATTCTTTTGTAGGTAATAGGGGCTATAACAACAATGAAAGATTCAAAATGGCTCGTGGACAGCGGATGTTCACGCCATATGACCGGGAGGAGAGAACTTTTTACCAACATCAAGCTCCAAGAAGAGGGTATGGTCATGTTTGGCAATGGCAAAGGAAGAATTCTTGGAAATGGAGAAATTGGTAACTCTTCTTTCTCTCTTAGTAATGTTCTTTTAGTAGAAGGGCTTAAGTTTAATTTGATAAGTGTTAGCCAACTTTGTGATTCAAATTATGATGTTTCTTTCAATAAAGAAAAATGTCTTATACTTAAAAATTATAAAATTATTTGTGAAGCAAATAGAAAAGACAATCTTTACAATATTTGTACAAGTGATTTAGTTAGTCAAAATGTTTCTTGTTTAGTCGCCAATAATGATTTAACTAGT
The DNA here is from genome assembly GCA_016081115.2 of Rehmannia glutinosa. NCBI lineage: Eukaryota > Viridiplantae > Streptophyta > Magnoliopsida > Lamiales > Orobanchaceae > Rehmannia > Rehmannia glutinosa. The sequence continues at coordinate 55,960 of JABTTQ020002851.1, forward strand.
TTATGGCATAGGCGACTTGGACATGTTGGATACAAGAATTTGAAAAATATTTACAAAAATCAACATGTGAAAGGACTACCCAAATTGAATTTTGAAAATCTTGGCTTATGTGACATTTGTCAAAAGAACAAATTAGTTAAAAGTAGTTTTAAGCCCAAAAATGAAATTTCCACAACCAAACCCCTACAATTGCTTCACCTTGATTTGTATGGGGATATTGGTACGACAAGTCTAAGTGGAAAACATTACACTTTCGTTATTGTCGATGATTTTTCTAGATATACTTGGGCTTTTTTTCTTACCAATAAAAGCGATGTCGTTAATGAGTTTGTTAAGTTGTGTAGACTTATTGAGAATGAAAAGAAAGATACTATTAAGTCTATTCGAAGTGATCGAGGTGGAGAATTTGATGGTGAATTTAGAGTCTTTTGTGAAAATAAGGGATATGCTCATAATTTTTCGGCTCTAAGGACACCTCACCAAAATGGAGTAGCCGAAAGGAAAAATCGGACACTACAAGAGATGAGTCGGTCCATGCTCAATGAATTTTTACTTCCAAAATATTTTTGGGCCGAAGCCGTAAGTACCGCTTGCTATGTCATTAATCGAGTTTACATTCGTCCTAAAATAAATAAAACTCCATATGAGCTTTGGAAAGGAAGAACTCCAAATATTAGTTATTTCAAGATATTTGGTTGTAAGTGCTTTATTTTGAATACCAAGGATCAATTGGACAAACTTGATCCTAAGGCCGATGAAGGGATATTTATGGGATATTCAACAAAGAGCAAAGCATATCGGGTTTACAATAAGACTAGTGGGGTTGTTGAAGAATCCATCCATGTCAAATTCAATGAAGCTTCGTGTATTGAAAGAATACCCAATGATGAAAGTGATGAAGAGGATATTATTGAACCTATTGTTCAAATTGATGCTCAAAATGATCAACCTTCTACATCAAATGATCAACCGTCCATCTCAAATGTTCCTCAAGAAGATAAATGTGACACTTCAGATCTTCCCGTTGCATTGAAATTTAAGGGAGATCACCCAAAAGATCTTATTATTGGTGATCCCCTTGACAAAGTGATGACCCGAAGAAAATTTGCCGAGAAAGCTCTTGTTTCTCAAAAAGAGCCTAAAAATGCTAAAGAGGCTATTGAGGATGAGGATTGGTTTTTGGAGATGCAAGAGGAGTTAAATTAATTTGAAAGAAATGATGTATGGGAATTGGTACCTTGTCCTCCATCTCAAACTATCATTGGTATGAAATGGGTATTCCGAAACAAACTTGATGATCAAGGCAACATTATTCGAAACAAGGCAAGGTTAGTAGCTCAAGGGTATTGTCAAGAAGAAGGTATTGATTACGATGAAACCTTTGCACCCGTAGCACATTTAGAAGCTATTCGAATTTTACTTGCCTATTCTTGTTATAAAAATTTCAAACTTTATCAAATGGATGTTAAATCCGCTTTCTTAAATGGTTTTATTCAAGAAGAAGTCTATGTAAAACTACCTCCGAGGTTTGAAAATTTTTCTAGACCTAATGATGTTTATAAACTTAAAAATGGCTTGTATGGTTTAAAGCAAGCACCACGTGCATGGTATGATAGACTTAGCTCTTTCCTTTTGCAAAATAGTTTTACAAGAGGTAAAGTTGATACAACTCTCTTTGTTTTTGAAAAAGGGCAAGATTGTTTACTTATGCAAATTTATGTTGATGATATTATATTTGGTGCTACTAATGTATCTTTGTGCAAGAAATTTTCTAAGTTAATGCAAGGAGAATTCGAGATGAGTATGAGGGGGGAGCTCAACTTCTTCCTTGGGCTTCAAATTAAACAATGCCAAGAAGGTATATACATTTCACAATCAAAATATACAAAGGAACTTTTGAAAAAGTTCGGCATTAAAGAAGGAAGAACCGTGTCTACCCCTATGGCAACTAATGTCAAAATTGACAAAGATGAAAAAGACAAGTCCGTGGATGAATCAAAATATCGAGGTATGATTGGTAGTTTACTTTATTTAACCGCTAGTAGACCGGACATTCTTCATGTCGTATGCCGATGTGCTCGTTTTCAAAGCAATCCCAAAGAATCTCATATGAGTGCCGTTAAAAGGATTTTTAGATATTTGAAAGGCACCATTCAATATGGTTTATTCTATCCAAAGAATGAAAATTTTTCTCTTAAAGGTTATAGTGATTCGGATTATGCGGGAAATATTGTTGATCGGAAAAGTACTTCCGGATCATGTCATTTTTTAGGCGATTGCCTAGCTTCTTGGTTTTCAAAGAAGCAAAATTGTGTTTCACTTTCAACGACCGAAGCCGAATATATTTCTGCCGTTTTTTGTTGTACATAACTTCTTTGGATGAAACAAACCTTAGCGGATTACAAGTACTCTTTTGAAAATGTTCCTATCTTTTGTGATAATATATCCGCTATAAATATTGCTCAAAACTCGGTTCATCATAACCGTACTAAACATATTGAGATTCGACATCATTTTCTAAGGGATTGTGTTTCTAAACGAAAAATTGAGATATCTTTTGTACCATCTCAAGATCAATTAGCGGGCATTTTTATAAAACTGCTATCTTCCGAGACTTTTGCGTCGATACGAGCTCGGTTAGGCATAATGCATATTGAATGAGGTTTACATTTGCATTTTGCACGTTTTTAAAACTTAGGGGCGAAAAATTGGATTTTTGATTGAAAATCCGGATTCTGAAAAAATTGGCAAGACATTAGGCTGATGAGGTTGAGGGTAACCGGTCGCCATTAGCTATTTTTTGGATTAAAACCGTTCTATCTCCTGCCTTAGTCATATTACCTCATATTTGCCATTTTTCGTCCCCTTTGCCAAATTCACACAAATTTCACTCAAAATTTGTTTTCATGCATTCAATTCATATCTTGGACCTTATATAGCATGTCTATCATCATTATTGCTTCTCTTTACCGATTGAATTGTAAGAATTCTACTTCCTTTGCTCAATTGGGTTGAACCCTTGAGTTTTTGGCTTTATTGTATATTTCTTGATGTAATTGTCATATGATCATGATGAGCTTATTTATTATGATGTATTGTATTGTGTTGGGTATGATTTGGTGATGAAATTTTTTGGCTTGATCCATTTACAAGGGCTTTATACAACCTCTTTTATTTTTAACGCCCACAAAGTGTTCGATGAAATGTCACAATGAAAATTTCAACTTCTACATGATTTTCTTGCTTTCAAAAGTCTTAAATACTTATTGAGATCATGTCTTGGCAAACAAAATGAGCTTATGGATTTTCCATGATACATTTCTCCCATCTCTTCGAATTCTAAGCCTATTTTGTTCAATGGTTGATAAATCGTTTCTTTGGCGCACTTTGATATACTTGTATAATGTTTTTATCATCCTAACATTCTTTTTGATGATTCCAAATGGGGAGAAACGGGAAATTGGCTCGTTAGCTCAAAGAAGCTAATAAAAGCTCGATATAAAAGCTATAAGCTATGGCTTCTTAAAGCCAAGTATACTTAGTCCATGGCTTGATTATGGACTTAATTGCAATAGATTATGAGTATTTTGACAGGGGGAGCTTCTTAACTCATAATGTTTATGTGTATCTTGTAAAAACTTGTAAAAGCTTGTGCTTCTAGCTTATGCAATATTTCTTGTTGATGTGCTTAGCAATAGGGGGAGCTTTTTATAAAATGTTTTTAAACGGATAGTTCACTCGTAAAACTAGTAAATTATTTTGTTTTCAAAATCGTCCTTGTGAAAAATGTTTTGGTTTGTAATCATGAAAAAGGGGGAGTTTGTTAGATAAATGTTTTTATCATGATTTTGAGGATTTTGTTCAAATGAGTTTTTAAACCAAAACAATGTCCCTAAATGTTGTCTAAATACTTTCGATCGATTTAAAATATTTTTACTATTTTTCGGAGTATTTCTTGGAGTTTATTTTCGATAAAAAAAATTGGACAACACATTTGTTTCAGGCTCGATCGGTCGCCCTATAGGGCAACCCGTACCTGAGTTGAGTTTTGAAACAGAAAAAGGGACGTAGGAGAAATTATGGAGGGCGACTGGTCGATAGGGTGGTTGACCGGTAGGGGTGACCGGTCGATAGGGTGGTTGACCGGTCGACCCCTGGGCGACCGGTACCTGGGCGCCCTCCTGAAGATGATGTCTTCTCTGTTTTGAATTTTGAACAACCCCAACCGGTCAAGATCAAGGGAGACCGGTCAAACCCCCCTCTGACCGGTCCCCCTGTGTAAAAATCGCAGAAAACCTATTTCAAACTTATCTCTGCGCGACCGGTCGAACCCCTGTTTTATCAGCAAACTATCCGTTGCATTTTCAGACAGCTTTTCCCTAATTTGTGGGATTGATTTCTAACAACAATATTGATGATTTTAAATGGTTTCTTTTGCAGCAAATCACTCCCCAAGGAGGAGTCTATGTCTGGAAATCAAAGCCAAGACCTCTCCTATAAATAGAGGCTTCATTCAAACAACAAGAGACAACATATCACACAAGCAAAGAGCAAACAAGCAAACACTTTCATATATCTTGTTGTATTAGCCTAAGCACTTTCACTTGCACACATTTGAGGTCTAGGCTTTCAATTCTTGATTACACTTGTACTCATATTGTATCATTCATTATTGAGTTGTAATCTTGATTTTAGTCATCATTCAACACAAGACATCCTTGTGAGTTTTCTTGTGGTAAGAATACACTTGGGTGATCTAGGTGATAGGTGTTTGGAGAGTGTGGTACTCTTCAAAGGTGGTGAAGGAAGATTGTGGTAATCTCCTTGAAGGTGTTGTAAGAGGGTTGTGGTAATCCTCAAGGTGTTGTATTAATTTTGGTAATTAATAAAATTTCTTTTTCGAAACCCATCCCGGATATACTAGGGTGGTAGAGCACGTAGTTCCTAGGTGGGGTGAAGCTCTTTAAATCAACGTGTGTTGTTTATTTTCTGCATTTAGTTTTCATCTTTGCTTGATTATTCAAAAAATAGGACAAAATATGAAAAACCGAGATAATCTATTCACCCCCCTTCTAAATTATCGTAGCCACTTGGACTAACAGTGTTGTGTTTTAAAAATAACAAGGCTGAATCAGTCTTTAAATCTCCCAATCGGTCGGGCGCTGCAACGCTAGTGGGAAGGCCAGGCTGCAGTTACCGCGCATGCCAATTTTTTTTTTTCGTCACGAGGTCGGCATTTCTTAATCACTCGTCTCCGTCTTTTTCAAATTTGTTTTTATAATTGAAAACAAATCAAAGATTTAAAATCACACCAAAGTAATTCACACAAAAATCACACCAAAATTCAAGTAAAAACACGCCAAAATAAAAGAAAATAAAATCACGCAAAAAATGCGATCACACGAAAATCACTTGGGTTGCCTCCCAAGAAGCGCTAATTTTATAGTCGTTAGCCGGACTCAACTACTCGGGCTCAAGAAATTTCATCACTAAGTGGAAGATTTAAAACCTTCTTTGCTTCATTCCCGAAATAATGTTTCAATCGTTGTCTGTTTACTTGGAACGAATTCCCATCATTTCCTCTCAACTCGATGGCACCATAAGAAAACACACGTTCAACCACAAATGGCCCGGACCATCGTGATTTGAGTTTACCTGGAAATAGGTTCAATCTAGAATTGAACAATAACACTTGTTGGCCGGGTAAGAATTAACATCGCAAAATCATATGATCATGCCATTTTTTTTGTTTTTTCTTTATACATTTTGGCATTTTCATATGATTCGTGACGAAATTCTTCCATTTCATTTAATTGAAGTAATCGGTTTTCACCGGCCTCTTTTAAGTTAAAATTTAATTTCTTAATTGCCCAATAAGCTCGATGCTCAAGTTCAACCGGCAAATAGCACGCTTTACCAAACACCAATCGATATGGAGACATACCAATGGGTGTTTTATAAGCCGTGCAATAAGCCCATAAAGCATCATCGAGCTTTTATGCCCAATCCTTTCGATTAAAACTCACAGTTTTCTCAAGAATTTGTTTCACTTCACGATTGGAAATTTTGGCCTGACCATTAGATTGTAGATGGTAACCAAGAGCAATCTTGTGACGCACACCAAATTTAGCAAGAAGATTATTAAATAATTTATTGCAAAAATGCGTACCTTCATCACTTACAATAGCTCGAGGAGTACCAAACCGGGTGAAAATATGCTTGTGCAAAAATTTTAGTACTACCTTAGCATCATTCGTTGGTGTAGCAATCGCCTCTACCCACTTGGAGACGTAATCAACCGCAAGCAAAATGTACAAATTTCCATAGGACGCGGGAAATGGCCCCATAAAGTCAATACCCCATACATCAAACAACTCCACCTCCATTACGTTTGTCAAAGGAAGCTCATGACGCCGTGAAATATTACCAACCCTTTGGCATCGATCATAGGTCTTTACAAAACCATAACAATCCTTGAATAATGTTGGCCAATAAAAACCAGATTGTAGTACTTTTGCAGTTGTTCGTGTTGGCCCAAAATGTCCCCCGTAAGATGAGGAATGACAATGCTGGAGAATTTCTCCAATTTCTTTCTTTGGAACACAACGGCGAATGATAGAGTCCGCACATCTTTTGAACAGTAAATGATCATCCCACAAATAAGACTTAACATCATGTAGGAATTTTTTCTTTTGGTGTGAAGTCAAGTCCGGTGGAAGAACTCCTCCCACGAGGTAATTAACAAAATATGCGTACCAAGGTAATGATGTCTCGGCACGCATAATTTGTTCATCAGGAAATGATTCTTTTATTGGGCTTTCAATCACCTCGTGAGGTTGCTCGAGGCGGGATAGATGGTCGGCAACCACATTTTCACTCCCTTTTTTATCCCGAATCTCAATATCAAATTCTTGAAAGAGCAAAATCCATCGAATTAACCAAGGTTTTGCATCCTTTTTTGAGAAAAGATATCGGATTGCCGCATGATCCGTATAAACAATCACTTTTGTACCCACCAAGTAAGCTCGGAATTTATTAAATGCAAAAACTACCGGCAACATCTTTTTTTAGTGGTGGTGTAGTTTTGTTGGCATTGTCCATGGTCCTGCTCGCATAGTAAATTGCTTTAAAAAATTTGTCTCGCCTCTGACCAAGAACGGCACCCACTGCATAATCACTCGCATCGCACATAAGCTCAAATGGTTGGGTCCAATCTGACACGATCATAATAGGAGCTGAAACAAGTGTCTTTTTTATCTGTTCAAATGCCTGTAAACAAGACTCATCAAAGCAAAAGATAGCATCTTTTTCAAGGAGATTACAAAGTGGTTTAACAATTTTTGAAAAATCTTTTATAAATCTCCTATAAAATCCTGCATGCCCTAAAAAGCTTCTTATGCCTTTCACATTTGAAGGTGGGGGTAGCTTTTCAATAGCCACCACCTTCGCCCTGTCAACTTCCAAACATGTACAAGAAATACGATGCCCAAGTACAATCCCTTCTTTGACCATAAAGTGACATTTTTCCCAATTAAGTACAAGATTAGTTTCCTCACAACGTTGCAAAACAAGAGATAAGTTATGCAAACAATGGTCAAAAGAAGTACCAAAAATAGAAAAATCGTCCATAAAAATCTCCATGATTTTCTCAACCATACCATGAAAAATCGCCATCATACACCTCTGAAAAGTAGCAGGTGCATTACATATTCCAAATGGCATCCTGCGGAATGCAAAAGTACCATATGGACATGTAAAAGTGGTCTTTTCTTGATCCTCAGGGGCAATGGCGATTTGATTGTACCCTGACTAGCCATCAGAAAAATAGTAGTATTCGTACCCTGCTAACCTGTCCAACATTTGATCAATAAAGGGGAGGGGAAAATGATCCTTACGAGTAGCTTTATTCAGTTTCCTATAATCAATACATACTCGTCATCCTGTGATAGTTCGTGTAGAAATTAATTCATTGTTATCATTTTTCACAATTGTCATACCTCCCTTTTTAGGAACAACTGTCACGGACTCACCCATGAACTATCGAAATGTCATAAATGATACCGCTTTAGCCATTTTAAAACCTCATTTCTCACAACTTCTTTCATTGCGGGATTAAGTCGTCTTTGGTGCTCAATAGATGGTTTATAAGACTCTTCCATTAAAATTTTGTGCATTACAATGGAAGGACTTATACCTTTCAAATCAGAAATATACCAACCCAAAGCTGACTTATGCACACGAAGCACACGCAACAACTTATCCAATTCGGGTGAAGATAATGAAGTAGAAACAATTACCGGGTAAGTTTTATCTTTTCCCAAAAATACATATTGAAGATGTTCCGGAAGTTCCTTTAGTTCTAAAGTACATTTCGGAAATTTTCAATATTGGCATTTTCTAATTCTTCCTTTTGTTTTTCTTTTACAATTTCTTTAGCCTCAAGGGAAAGAATAAACTCAAGCAAATCAATATCATCACTAACTTCCTCATCACATTTCATTATTGAATTAATCAAACAATGTTCTAACGAATCTTGTAAATCTTGTTTTATAACTTCCGTTTGAGCACATGTGATCATATCAATAAAATGACATGTTTGAGGTTCTTCTTGAAATTTCATTGCTTTATAAATATAATAATACCTCATCATCATTTACCCGTAATGTTAACTCTCCTCGTTGCACATCAATTAGAGCTCATCCCATTGCTATAAAAGGTCTTCCAAGAATCAATGGCATTTCATGATCTTCCTCCATATCCAACACCACAAAGTCCACCGGAAATATGAATTTATCCACTTTGATCAACACATCTTCTATCACACCTCTTGGGTAGGCTAGTGATCTATCGACTAATTGCAATGTAATGGTGGACGGATTTACCTCTCCAAGGCCAAGTTTCCTCAAAACAGATAACGGTATAAGATTAATGCTAGCACTCAAATCACAAAGAGCCTTATTAAAATAAGAGTCACCAATAGTGAAAGGGATGTTTGATACATGTTTTTATCTTAATTTTGATGATTTTATTTTATCACCAAAACAATGTTTTTAAAGGTTGTCCAAATACTCCTAAATAATTTAAAATGGTTTTAATATTTTCTGGAGTATTTCCTCAAGTTTTTTAATAATGGACAACACTTTTATTGATTTTATATCAATAAATTTTTACTCCTATAACAGGTTCCTAAATGTTGTCTAAATACTCTCGATCGGTTTAAAATGTTTTTACTAAATTTTCGGAGTATTTCTTGAGTTTTATTTTCAACAAAAATTGGACAACATTTCTGTCTCGTGGTCGACCAGGCCGCCCATAGGGCAACCTGACTGAAGATGTTTTTAGAAACAGAAAATGAGATGGAAGTAAAAAACAAAGTCGGTCGGCCCGCATCAAGGCGTCGGCCGATCGATCGACCGTCGCCAAATGGTCGACCGGCCACTGCAAGTTTGCAATTGAAACAAAACTTCTTTTCTCCTTTTTTACACTTAGGGGGACCGGTTGAGACAGGGGGTCGACCAGGTCGAGCCACGTCGACCTCGACGTCGCCTGTTGTAATTTTCAAAGTGTTGTTATTTCGTGCGACCGTGGCCGCCCTGTGTATTGACAAAAAAATATGACCGTTTGACAAAACAGACACATTTCCTTAAATTGTGGGATTGATTTCTAACAGCCTATATTCTTGATTTTAATTGTATTTTTCTGTAGATTTTCAATCCCCAAGAGGAGCCTATGCTTGATCAATCATCTCCTATAAATAGAGGAAGTTTTGGAGCAACCAAGACAACAATTGAGATACAACACAACAAGATACACTTCAAGCATATACTTGGTCTTTCATTGTTATTATTCTTGTTGTAAATTTGTCTAGCTTATCACTTTCACATCTTTGAGGTCTAGGCTATTCTTGATTACACCTTGCACTCAAATTGTATTATTCATTATTGAGTTGTAATCTTGATTCTTGGTTATCATTCAAACACAAGATATCCTTGTGAGTGCTCTTGTGGTAAGAACACACTTGGGTGAACTAGGTGTTAGGTGTAAGAAGATTGTGGTAATCTTCTTGTTAAGGTGTTGAAGAGTGTGGTGCTCTTCAAGGGTGAAGATTGTGGTAATCTTCACAAGGTGCCGTTTGAAGATTGTGGTAATCTTCAAGTGAGATTGTGGTAATCTCAAAAGTGGTGTTGAAGAAGAGTGTGGTGCTCTTCAAGGTGTTGGTGTAAGATTTTGTTGTAATAATTTTGGTAATTATTAATAAAATCTTTTTCTCTTTTCGAAATCCATCCCGGATATACTGGGGTGGTAGAGGATTAGGCCCTAGGTGGGTTGAACCTCTTTAAATCGACGTGTGTTGTTTACATTCTGCACCTTTATCATTGTGTTTGAGCATTCGATTGCAAAAAGAGGGCGAAATCGAAAAGATGGAGATAATCTATTCACCCCCCCTCTAGATTATCATAGCCGCTTGGACTTACAAGGGATAATGAAACTCCCCGGATCTCTTAATTTTTGTGGTAGCTTTCTTTGCAAGATGGCGCTACATTCCTCTGTGAGGTTAACCATCTCATATGCCTCCAACCTTCTCTTTCTCGACATCACATCCTTCATGAATTTTGCATAGTTTGGCATTTGGTCAAGTGCATCGGCAAAAGGAATGTTGGATGTGAATTTTCTTGAATATTTCCAAGAATTTGGAAAATTGAGCGTCCAACTTTTTCTTCTGAAACCTCTATGGAAAAGGAAGAGAATTTGGTAATACATTATCAGAATTGGAAATTGGTTTTACCTCATTTTTCGCACTTTCTGATTGCTTGTCAATGCCCTCTTCATTGTGGAGTGTTTCAGAGCTTGCTTTTGGTTCATTGGTGGCATGAGTAGGCATCATTGGTTCATCATATTTAGTTCCACTTCTGAACTTAATGGCCTTGCAATTCTCACGTGGGTTCACCTCGGTGTTACTTGGAAGGGTATCAACTTTCTGTTGTGAATTAATAGTCGTGGCCAATTGACCCACATGTGTCCCCAAAGATTTGAGATGACTTTCAATTGTTGTAACCCTTGAACCCAAATTTTCTATGTTAGAATCGGCCTTGTTCATCCTTGCTCTTGTTTCTACAAGGAATGAACTAAGTAATTCTTCCAAAGACGGCTTTTGTTCTCCCACGTGTGTACTCGTACTTGCTTGGTTTTGAAATCCCGGAGGTGGTTGCAACACATTTTTCGTATTGCTATACGAGAAATTTTCATGATTGCGAAGTCCTGGATGATAATGCGTTGGCAATTGATTCCCTCTATTGTTGAAACCCCGATTGTTCACATAATTGGCTTGCTCCAAATCGGGATTCACCATTTCTTGACTTACCTCCATAACAGCCTCTGTTTGTTGTTTTCCACCTGAATTTAGAGTGGCAATTTGCTTTGACAATGCGGAAATTTGAGAAGCTAACGCGGACATAGTATCAAGTTCAAGAACACCGGCAACTTTTCTTGACGTAGATCTCTCAGAAGGCCATTGATAACTATTGGCAGCCATTTCTTCTAGTAAAAGCATGGCTTCACTTGGAGTTTTAGACATCAATGTACCTCCCGCTGCAGCATCTATAATAGTTCTCGAATGCCCATTCATACCATTGTAGAAATACTGAACTTTTTGCCAATCTGCGTACCCGTGTTGTGGACACCTCCTCAATAATTCTTTGAATCACTCTCAAGCTTCGTAGAGTGGCTCAAAGTCGAGTTGATGAAATTGAGCAATCTCACTTTTCAGTTGAAGTGTCTTGCTAGGTGGAAAGAATTTTGCCATGAATTTTTCAATGAGATCATCCCAACTAGTGATACTTCCGGGTGGGAAGGTTTGAAGCCATTGTCTAGCTTTATCGCAAAGTGAAAACGGAAATAACCTCAACCGAATAGCTTCATCGGGAACCCCATTCATTTTTATTGTGTCATATATCTCGAGAAAAATAGCCAAATGAACGTTCGGGTCATCTACGGCACTTCCCCTGAATTGATTCTGTTATACCATATTTATCAGGGCCGGCTTCAGTTCAAAATTATTCGCATTGATAGGTTGGCGAACAATGCCCGAATAATTTTAATTCGTGGTTGGTCGAAAATAGTCCCGAATGGCCCTCTCCGGTGGTGCAATAATAGGTACACGTTCTTCATCATCACCGATTCCTGCCATTTTTGTGAACTCGATTCTTCATGCGGCTCTAATCTTTCGAAGTTTTCTTTCAATTTCTGGATCAAATAAGATTAAATTAGCACTTTTATTTTTTAGCATCAACAAGAAAACACAAAAATGACAATGACCCTATTGTAAAAAGAACCAATCTAAATTAAAGTAAAACTACTAAGTAATAATATTAGCGCAAATAAGATGAATTATTCCCCGGCAACGGCGCCAAAAACTTGTTAGAGAATTTTCTAACCGCAAGTCTACGATGTCAAGTTTTAATATAGAGAAGTAAGATTGTCGAATCCACATGGAATAATTATCGAATTATCGCTAAGTACTATAATATAGTAGTCTAACTTTATTTAGAAATTCAATATTTGATGGAGTTGATTATACTAAAAATACCAAAAATAAATCAAGAATATGAAAATATCAATGAGTTTATCCAAATGATTAAATGAATTCTAGAGGTGTGACGAATCTATTTATCCCTTATGTTATGAATATGGTTTATCAATCATCAATTATCAATTTATAAGTCAAGATTTCTACAATAATCATTTCCTCTCTCGAGTGCCAAATGATTTTAGATCTCAATTGGGAAATCAATATCTCTATAAAAATCACCAATTGAAATCTCAATAAAAGCTATGAATCTTGATAAATGATTTCAAAGGAATCGCAAATCTCTTAATTCTATGAAATCCTAGGTTATGCTATTTCAAGGTCATGTATTCAATTACCTCTCTCAAGTGTCAAATCAAATACACCAAACACTCTAAATTATTGATCAAGTAATTTAGAAGCAATAGATCCAAATAGCACAAATAAATTGATAGATCTAGATTGACAAACCACAATTTCAAAACATAAGTTCAAACATAGATTACATCATCCCTCTGGAATTATAGAGTTTACCTCATGATTGAAGAAAATGAATCCATAAGAATACAACAATACATCTTACAAAATATGGAGAAAGTAACAAAATAAGAACAAGAGTTGAGGGATCTTCTCTATTTCTAGATGATAAGAGCCTTCAATCTTCTTCTCCAAGCTTGTCCCAAGATGTTTCTATTTTTCTCCCTTTTCTTCTTGTTGTTTTGTTGTCTTCCAAAATGGTCCAAAGTACCTGAATTCTCGCCCATATGTCCCTATTTATAAACCCCTCAAGATCCAAGAAAAAGGTAGGCACACATAGGAATTTTCGCCCCGGGCGCCGCATGGGCGCTGTGGCGCCCAGAAATTTCTTCCGCTAAATTACCGTGGGCGCTGCAGCGCCCACATGTATCCCTCTTGGCGTCCCTGTCGTGGGCGCTGCAGCGCCCGCCCGTCCTTCAGCCAAAAATGCGATTTTTTTCTTCTTCAGACGCGATTTCTTCCTTCCTCGTACCGTTTTTCATCGTTTTCTTCATTCTTCGACTACCAAATCATTATTGACTTTACATCGACACTTAATGACATAAAACGGACTCTAACGACTCTAAAACACCCAAAATTAATAAAAAAAATCCTAATCTAAAATACTCGATTAGTTGGTAAAATACCAACTTAACACATGAATGCAAAAATATAAGAACCCATAAATGCAAACTATGTTCTTGTTATAAAAATTATTGTATATTTAGTGGAAAAATGATGTATTATTACGTATATTATGCTGCATATAAAATGTCTAGTAAAAAAATAATTATTATCGTCATGCATTATATATTTTTTTCTAGTATCAACTCGACGGGACCATTTAAATGCAAAACTGTGCATATTTAATATTATAAAGATGTTTTGGTGCCTATATTATGTTGCATATATAATGCATAGTTTAAATTAATGGGTAGAAATATTTATTGGTGCATAATTAATCTGATAAAAAATGTATTGTTAAGTATATTATCTTGCATATTTAATGTACAAAACAATATTCATATTTTTAACAATTATCTACATATATTATGATGTTTTTTTAATATTGTTGTGATGTATATTTAATGTTAAATTTATGTCAATAGCCAATAGGTATAAATGACAACCAAAGAGAGTGAATTGAAATATCTATGGGATCAACAAAGTACTGGATTCCGGAGGTAGACCAAGACAAAATTCCGCGTGTTGGAATGAAATTTTCTACATTAGAGACCGGTGTCCATTTTTACATAGAATATGGCTCGATATGTGGGTTTGATATCCGAAGAAGCACGACAAGGAAATTTAGAAATGATGTTATTCGTGAGCAATACATATTATGCAACCGGGAAGGTTTTAAGAATTCAAGGATATCAAACCCAATCACATTAAATGATGATGATGCAGACAACACGAACTCAGCGATGCGCAAGAGAGTCTCAAATAGGGTTGGATGCAACGCACATTGCATATTTGAGTACAAGAATGACCATTCTTACAGAATAAAATTCTTCAAAGAGCGCCACACGCATACAATGAAATCCGAACAATACAAGCAGTTTCTCAAAGTAAACAGGAATCTTAATTTCGGTCATCAATAGTTCCTGCTAAATTGTTCTCGAGCAAATATAGGTACCTCTAAATCATTGAGATTGATGAAAGAGGTGGTTGGAGGGTACTCAAACGTCGGTGCACTACAAGTAGATTTTAAGAACTTCAAGAGAGATTTAAAAGCATATATATGTGGGGCAGATGCACAATTAATCATAGACAAATTTCTCAAGAAAAATGAAGTTTGCGATGGAATGACATTTAATTACGACGTCGATGAAAACGAGCAGTTAACTCGGCTTTTCTGGGCAGATCAGACATCAATAATAAACTACAAATTCTTCGGAGATGTAAACTCGTTTGACGCCACCTACAACACCAATCGGTATTGCAATGCACTTAAAATCAATATGTCTTTCATAATTATATTCCATCTTATGCATGTTAAAAAATACACTTAATCCAATAAATTTTCAATGTATATTTAATATAAGTATGATACATATATATGTTATAAAATGTGTATTAAGTTTTTTTGTTGCACCTTAAATGCAATAATTATGTATTTTTTATTGCAATTTACATGCATAGATATATAAAATATGATGTATAATTAGATGTATCTTGATTTAATGTGTAAAACTGGTATTATGCATCTTTCCCCAGTTTTAAGAATTTAATTATATGTTAACACACACTATGTATATTTAGTCTAATAATGAAGCATATATGGGTTTTAAAAAAATATTGATTATTTTTTGATACACCTTAAATGCAAAAATTAATAGGTTTTTTTCCTTATAATTACATGCGTATTTAGATAAATTATATGTTAACACGCCCTATGTATACTTAGTCTAATATTTCGCCTTATTTCTTGATTTAACATTAAAAACTGATTTCATGCATCCTTCAAAACGTGTTGGAAGATTAATCATATGTTATGAAAAAAGATTAATCGTTCTTTGCACGTCGAATGCATATTTAGTAAAAGTATGATGCATATATAGGTTATTAAAAAAATATTAATCGTTCTTTACAACACCTTAAATGGAATAATTATATGTTTTTCTTCCTTGCAATTTACTCGTAAGTTAGATACTTATGATGTATATTTAGCACACGCTCTTTGCTTTAAAAGTTAAAACTGGTTTTATGCAACCTAGAACCGTTTTGAAAAATTAATTGTTATAACATTTTTTGATGCAAAAATTATTTTTATTTCATGTATCACAATATGTTTTAACAAAAAATCCAGGTACAAGATGGTGTTTGCGCCATTTACGGGGGTTGATAACCACATAAAATGTATTACCTTTGCAGCCGGATTAATATTAAAGGAAGATGTTGAATCGTACGTGTGGTTGTTCAAGTGCTTTTTAGAAGCAATGGGAAAGGAGCCAATATACATCGTTACAGATCAAGACCCAGCAATGAAAAATGTCATCCAAGTAGTATTTAAAAATACCATTCACAGGTTGTGCATGTGGCATATAATGGAAAAGGTGAGCACGAAGGTGGGTCAAGCATTGCTCAATGATGATGACTTCAAAAAAAGGCTCAGTTGTGTTCTGTGGGACAACTATTTGGAACCAGCTGATTTTGAGAGAAACTGGAATGATGTTATGAATGATTTCAATCTAACATCACATCCATGGTTTATAACAATGTTTGAACTTAGGTAGAATTGGATCCCGTCCTACTTTAGAGACATACCAATGTGAGGTCTATTAAGGACTACCTCGAGGTCAGAAAGCACAAACAGCTGGTTTGAGAGTTTCACCAACCCACAAGCAACTTTAGTTGAATTTATCATGCATTTTGACAGTGCTATGGACTCGCAAAGGCATGCAACAGATAAACTGAACACCGGATGTGAATCTTTTCATCCAACTTGCACGGCACTGTTGGAAATTGAAAAACATGCATCCTACGTGTACACCCATACTGTCTTCTCAGACGTTGTTAAAGAAATTCAGGAGGCATGTTACAAATGTTCAGTGGTGCAAATAAGTGAAATCACGTTGGGGTGTTCCTACACAATAAGAGATAGCACTACTATACTGGTTGTAGTCACCTGCTACAAAGACGAATCGATCATGAAATGTAATTGCAAGATGTTTGAAGGCCTAGGTCTCATTTGTCAGCATATGTTCGTGCTACTAAAGGACTATCAGGAAATTCCAAGTAAATATTTGTTGAAACGTTGGATGAAAATTGCATCATTGCAGCCGAGGAATGCAGGTCTCTACCAATTTGCGGGGGGCGACGCCTGTGGAACAACACTCAATAACCTTTGGTCGGATTTTCACAGTTGTATAGGGCTTGCACAAGGAAATGTAGAAAAACTTGCAAATTTACCATGTCTTTTAGCTGAGGAAAAGGAAAGGATGACAATAGAACAGGAGGGCACATATTCTGTACTCAACAAGCAAGTGGTTATTCAAAACTTTTGTGCCTCAACATCCCAAGTAGACATTTCTGTTCTACCACCAAAGCAAGCAAAGAATAAGGGGAGCGGGAGTCGCGTAAAAAGTCGCATACAGAGCCAAAAAGAGAAGGCTATGAAGGCAAACACCAAGATGAAAAGGAAATATGGAACATGTGGAGAAATTAGCTCCCATAATAGCAGAACTTGTCCAAAACGCATTGATACATTGTAAACATTAATATAAATGTAGTGCGCGACTGTTAAAAGACTATTTCCTATTTTCTGCAATTAATTTGAGTATGATTAAGTCTGTTACATGCATAAAACTAGCACTATTTATGTATGTTTTGTCTACTGATTATATGATGTAAATTTTTTATCAATTTAAATCAGTGCACATATGCAATTTACAAAGTTTTTTCAATATAATTTGTCTAAGTATACATATAAAATTAAATCATAAATTGCAAGTTCATGTTCTGTACTATTCAAAAAAAATTGTCCATCTGCGCAGTAAAACATAAAAAAATAAATACCAACCATTTTGAGATATTTTGTGTTTAGAAAAATAGATTTTGATGCATTTATAGAATCGATATATTGCTTATTTAGAGGTAGTAGGCGCGATTTGTAATTATTATCAAAATAAAAGTGTACAAATGCAATATACAAGATCAATATTTGCGATATCAAATATCTAATTATATTTTAAAATTCAAATCATGAATTGAACAGTGTGGTTTTGTACTGTGCTAATTTTCATGCAAAATTATTTGTCTAATTATATCGCTTTTTTGGAATTAATTAAACTACATATGTAAAATATATGCATCAAAAAAAAATAACGCCAACTTTTTTTCCCATATAAAAAATAACGACAATTTCCCACAAAAAAAATTGCAAAAATAAAGCACAAAATATGCATAAAAAATACTATTAATCATCTGTTTCTTAAAAAAAGAATGCATCATTGGTATGCTATTTAAACATTATAATAAGCCAACAAAAATATTAAAAGAACTAGTCCAAACATTATATAAAAGGATCAAGGTCCTGT
The DNA here is from genome assembly GCA_016081115.2 of Rehmannia glutinosa. NCBI lineage: Eukaryota > Viridiplantae > Streptophyta > Magnoliopsida > Lamiales > Orobanchaceae > Rehmannia > Rehmannia glutinosa. Next base: position 74,083 of record JABTTQ020002851.1, read on the forward strand.
AGAAAATCGTTCATCACCAAAAAAGACACAAAAAACTAAACAAAAAACACAATTGTCGTAATTCAAAAACAACCATGGAAATGTCTTGAAAAATACGATACCAAATCCACCCTAAATAGGTATCATTACGAATAAAACTAAATAACGTTCTTCCCGGTTAAAAACCTCCTTGCTTCGACCAAGTTTCTCTCTCTATGCTCGTTAAACTGGTCAACAACAATCGCATGACAATACTTTGCTCTCATATTTGTAATCAGAGAGCCGTTACCCTTTTGAAGACCACTGTTCCACCCTCGTACGCCTCCACCTGCGTATGTTTCCATGTGCCTCATTGTGAAAATACCGCAACCAATCTTATTAGCATTGTCCCTCCAGGCCAAAGCCAGCCTAACAACTTTAGCCCCCTGAACTACCCATGCCATTTGCTCGCAATCCCTTGTTGCCAAATATTGAGAAAAGAGACGAATCTGTCAAGAAAAATAAATAGCATCAAACAATATAATTTAATGCATTAGAATATAATTAAGTATGCATCATTATATTTCTGTTTAAATATGATTGCTTGTTATCATATTAAGAATCGTTTAATATATAAAAAAATCAATAAAAATATACTCTCTAGAATATGAATTAAGCAAAAAATATTTCATAGCTACATGGGATATGATATAATTGTAATGCAAGATATAATATGTAGCGATGCAATATTTCGAATCAATACATGCTATAAATTTAAATTGATCACAATCACCTATGAAAAAGAAAAAAAATACATATACATACTTACCAACTTATCTGGTAAGTCTCCGTATTTTCCCAAGTCCGAACCACCAGAATTGTCTAGAATATGGCAATGTCTCCTCTTCAAGTCAAATACGATAACAAAAATGTGCTCACTCTTGATTATGGGAAAGAAAAACTACAATATTGCAATATATAATAAAGTACTCAAAAACTCCAAAAAAAAAAATAATCGTTTGTTTTTTTAATAACCAGAACTGAAAATTTATCTAACCAATTCAATTTTTTGCAGACTGGTAGGGCTTGTGTCCCCAATTTCAGCATCTAAGCTCTGCGAAAAATCATCGAGTAAATCCTTCTCGTCCACCCCATCCTTTGACAAAACCAACGTGTACAACTACAAAAAAAAGAGAACGACATTATGTAATCAATAACGTCAATAAAATATACAAAATTAATAGAAGAAAATTAAGTTTTTTATTTAAAGAAAATTATACAGTGCTGAAGGATGTTGCAAAGAATCTATTTATGGAATTCGAGCTCCTCAAAATCTCCTTCGAATTCAATATTCTAGACCATGTATCAACCACGACCATGGAAACATATTGTCCCGGTCTCAATGTCATTAAATCCTCTCTGGTAAGCATGCAATATCCACTCTTATATATAGTCTCTTCCATGCGGACAAAAAGAATTAATTACATAATCAAGCAAAACATTATATCCATGCATCATATACGTTTATAAAAACACACAAATAATGATATTATATGTGCAATAAGACATCACTAATTATGCAGTGCATACAGTGTACATACGCATCCCAAATACAATGTTTATAACAAATAAAATTACAAAATTTATCTATATGCATCAAAAACATTATATCAATACGTCACAACGATCCTGAATATACATAAAAAAAACACCATATGCGTATTGTACAAATCGTGCAGATTAATACTAAATAAGCAACATATCGATACTATAAATGCATCAAAATCTATTTTCAAAAAATCATATTGATGTACTTACTTTTTCACCATACCATTCTCAAACATCCACTTGCCAACCATAGATTTTGAGTCATCCGATGGTGTGACTATGTCAATCGACATCCCAATAATTGGAGAAGATAAAGGTTCTAGCTTCTTCAGTTTTCTACCCCTTTCTTCTCAACTTTGCTTGCATTTCCATCCTTTGATGCCTCATCAACCCCAACACCCTCTTCCATACATTCAGAAACATCGTTCATGCCACCCACAACCAGGGGCATAGCCAGCCGCATAATTTACCCCTAGCCCAAATTTTTTTTGCCAAGCCCAGCTATTTTTTTTCCTTACGAAAAGCATATAATTTTTTTTTAAAAAAAAATTCCACTAAAAAAATGGGAAAAAAATTTGGGGTGCGCGGGGGGACGGGGTGGCCCCCCTTAGATCCACCCCTGCCCACACGGCTCTAACATGATCAATTTCTTCGACCATTTTCCTGTGAGAAGCCCCTTATACTGTCGGGACGTCTCAAGAACTGATTCCCAGTTCACCACTCCAATGTCCTGCATCATACCAATACTAAATGTAGGCATGTCGATCCATTTCTTAAACTCAATCCTCTTCATTACTGCACTTTCTATTTTTCGATTGTCGCAATATTCTCGGGATCGTTCCAGAAAGCATCGTTCGTTTGAGATAAGCTACAATCAACTGCATTGTCTGCCGGTTGTCCATCATTCTGTTTTCCATTAAAACAAATCAAATTCTTTGTCGCCTCTCCTAGTTTCGCAGGAACGGAACCACATGTGAAATCATTTGGGGCATTCTGGAGTAGATTAATGATATCAACAACGCCTGTCGCAAGGCACGAGAGCTTGGACAACACCTCGGAAGTGTATGCCAACAAATCAGACGAATAAAAAAAAACTTGAATTACCATCGACGGCAGAAAAAAGTTGCAGTTAAAAATACCTAAAACTTCATTTACTGTGATGTTTTGTATAAGCTTGAACCATTCCGTTAATAGTCATTATAGGAAAAACACTCTATCTTATATAAATTTGCAAGTTATTTTAACTAAAAATGCAATATAATTTAGATCTATCCATGCCTAACCAAACCACTAACTGACCAGTATATTTACAATAACTAGGCAGCATATTGTATAATTCAAACTATACAATGTAAAGACACTACCAAAAAATATTATAACTTATATAATATGCAAAATGTTTTAACTAAATATGCAATATAATATAAGTCAAATAATGCTAACAAAATATTATTACTCAAACTATATGTTTTAACTACGTAGATAATCAAAAAAACCTTTAAATAAAAATGCTATGTATTATCTTCAGACTCTGTTGTAAAAATCCCCGCCTAGCCCCGATTAATCCCCGCCTAGGCGCTAGGCCCTCCTTGTCCGCCTACGATTTTTTTTCCGATTAGGCCCGTCTAATCCCGCCCAGGTCCCGCCTAACCCCGCCTAGGCGCTAGGCCCAAGTCTGCTGCCTAACGAGCGCCTAGCGCTTTTTACAACATTGTCTTCAGATGCTACAACCAAAAAATAAAAACATAAAAAAAACGAAAAAAATACAACCTACACCACGTCGATGCCAGCAGCCGCCCCCGGGACAACTGGTTCTCTCTCCCTAGTGTCTACCTCAGAAGTGTATGCCTATAAATCAGATGAATGCAAAAAAAATGTCAATAACTACCAAAAAAACATTATAATTTATATAATATGCAAAATATTTTAACTAAATGTGCTATGCATTATCTTAAGATGCTACAATCAAAAAGTAAATACATCAAAAAACTGAAAAATATACAACCTGACCACGTCGCCGTCCATAGGTGGCCCCGGGACAACTGGTTCTCTCTCCCTAATATCCACCGCATGAGTAATGTTACCACTGGATGAACCCTCGACATTAAAAGGGCGGTCAACATATCCAAATCCGAAAGGGTCGTGTGCAACTTCATTTCGATACCGTTCCTTCAGCTTCTCGTCAGTCCAACCAATTAAACTCGGGATCCCTCTTGGCATGTCGCGCATGCATACTACAACCCGATCCATGTACAACACCTAAGTGAGCATGGCAAACATGAAAAAACGATTAGCATCAATTCAAAAAACGGGAAACAAAAAAAAACACGCACAAATTATCTAAAACAAAGAAAAAGAATAGCACGAACCAGTAGAAACAACACATGGCCGTTAAACTGCATTTTTTTCTGCGAACCCCATTTTACTCTCGCAATGAGGGTTTTCAATGTGTATTCGCACCAATTGAAATTATTTATGTCATTGACATTGTCCAAATATTTTAGAATAAACGAGTTGATGTATCCACATTGCAATGTCCCGACAATAAGGCAATCAACTAGTATAGTAAAAAATCTCTTGAACCAAATGTCCCCGTCCTTGCATTCAACCATTTTATTAACAACATCAGTTGTTGTGACATGTTTACCAGTTTTATCAAACAAAGAAGCCCAATTGTCGTACAGGTCATTTTGCTCAGACTTGGTCTTCTTTTCAATATTAATAGGGCCATTTAGAAAACCAAGCACTCTTTCTATATCAGAATAATCAACTCGAATGAATTTGCCTTGAGCTATGACTAACTAACAACTTATTGGGTTGAAATTATCAATCAGCCACCAAATGAGACGAGTAGGGTATGCAGTGATCCTAAGCAACAACAATCCACCAAACCCCATTTCAGCTACAACATCCTTTTGGGGATCAGTAAACTATGTCATCGCTTTTACCAACAGTGCCGGATTAGATCTAGTAAGGACCTTTGGATTTTTTAGTTTCCACGCCTTTTTAGCTTCGGATTTGGCTCCCTTCACCCTTTTGAAACCACAACTATCCTCCTTTTTGCCTCCATCATCCCCCTATCGAAATCTCCTTCATTTGCTTAGCCATCGTTACTGCTCCTGTAAGAAAAATATGCAAATGGTAAAATTTCATACTATAAAAATAATTTAATTATGTTGCATATATAAGATGTCTATTTGATGAATAGATATGGTAAAAACAATTGCATATATACTAATTCATTGATGCATAACAAACTGATGTATAAAAATTGAATTTTTTTTGCATAAGTCCTAACATATCGATGCGTAATTCATTGTGGAGCATGACTGCCATATCATAAAAAAATTCACGAAAAATTTCTACCAAATGCGATAAAACATTTAATTCTATGCACGAAATATATATACCAATAAAAACAATATGCAACAAAATTATTAAATTTATCAAACGACTAACGAAAAATATGCAACAAAAAAACATAAAATATGCAACACACTGTATAGGTATGCTTAAAATAAAATTCGAAATAAAGAGAAATATTCGAACCAAACGCTATATAGGTATGCCGGAGTTTAATAATTTAGTTGCATATTTATATTCTTTCGTTGCATGTTTATGTTTTTTTAATTGCATATGTAAAGAGAGAAAAAAATCGATTGGCTCAAGCAGAATATGTAGAAAAAAATATTCGAATAAAAAACCTAATCAAAAAATTACAATAACAATCTTGCATTCACCCAAACTTGACTGTATATGAAAATCGACAATATTGCATGTTCAACTCCGGAAAAAAAAAAAACTCAACTAAAAACCTCATTTACTACAAACATCTAAAATAATAAATGCAAAAAATAAAATCTCCTAAACAAAACATGAACAAGGAAGCAAAACTGAAAAACTGAAAATTTGTAAAAACTCGAAATGTATATAAACAACGAATGCAAAAAAAATTGTAATGTGTTTGTAAAATTGTTTTCAAAAATAATAATTAGTTGTATATAATAATGATAACCCAACCTTCAATTTTTTTTGCAGATTTTCATTGAAACAAAAATCTAATTCACATATTGTATATATTACAAAAAAAAACTGAATATAAATATGTAATGAGTTTTCAGAAATAAAAATTTGTAAAACCGAAAGCTTCAACAAAAAAATTCTTACTTGGTATTTCTTCAAAACTCGACTGGCCGTGAGAAAAACGTTTGAGATTTTTCAGAACTTTGTTGCTTGTATTGTGAAGAATGTCTTTTCCTATTACTATGCCTTTTTGTTTGCCTTTTTGTTTACCAATGAGAAGATAGATATTTTATAATGATTGTATCAAATTTAAATATGCTAAATCATTCCCAAAAAAAAAACTCGGTGATCAAGATACATGCAGATCTCGTTTTGGACGATAATAAAGGAGGTCAAATCTATCCATATTTAACACAATGGGCGTCCCCATGTACAATTATATTTATAAAATATATATATATATATATATATATATCCTTTTGACTTACACATTAATATACATTAAAATTGAATTAATCTATACCATTCAAAAAATGTAATGAATGTACCAGATTATGACTCACGGTCTTACCCTAGGATATTGGTCTCATTTGAACCAAATCCTATATATATATATATATATATATATATATATATATATAAAGAGCCACTTCTTAAAATAGTATAGAGAATTTTTCCTGCCAATTTGCAGTTACTATAAAAAGTAATAAACATATGTGTAATAATAAGAAATGATAAATATTTGGTATTATATTATTTTTGGTACTCAACTTTCTTTAAATAATAAGTTTTTAAAATGATATAAAAATATAGAAATATATAAATTAGTTTTCCGAATTTGTGTGTGTTTTACATTAATTACTATAACAAGTGATACTTTTAGTGTAAAAATGATACTCAATATACTAATTTAAGTGTATTTAGACAAGTATCACATTTTATACTTAAAGTAACACTTTTTACACTAAGAGTGTCACCGTCTTACGGTCTCACAGACATTCATAGTCTCACATAAATTTTTACCTTTTATATTTGATTCGTTTATTATGTATAATATATCAAATTAATTATTTTTTTGCGATCTTCAGTTTAACACTCATATATATATATATATATATATATATATATAATAAAAATATAAGAAATATTTACTCATTACTTTGTAATTTATAATGGGATTTGAAAATTATGAATTTGGGCTATTGGACATCAATTTGTATATTCATGTTAGGGATGTGCGCGACGAGTCTTGGAGATTACCGAAATCGAACTGATATTCGGACTCCGAACTAAATATATCCATTGACTTTTTTACGTTCCCCGAACTGGACCGTCCCGAAAATATTTCTTGTATGGTTCTAGAAATTTTTCAAATACCCGTACTGAGAACGATACCGAGCCACTCCGAACCGAGGACCCGAAGTTAGAACCAATTTTAAAGATTTTATATGAATACATATACCTTATTTCTATTTTATTTACATTTTGATACTAAATTAACTACAAATTATTTGAAATTAAATTGAGTATAAAACATATTTCTAAAAAAATCACAATACTACAACTATTATGAATTTTAAAAAGTTACAAAAAAAATAATACAGTTAATCATTTGAAATTAAAATTAGTTAAATAATTAGTAAATTGTACTTAAAAGAGAAACATACTCTAAACAAGTTATAGTACCCTATATAACAATATAAAAAAATCATAATTTAATTTTTTTTACCCATCACATAAATTATAAATATAATTTTGTTGATTATGTTAAGTTATTAAGTAGGAGATATTGATTATGAATTTATGCAAATTCTTGTTTCATATTAGTTTATTAAAATTATTAGTTAACTGGCCTTTTGCTCGTGCGATGCACGAGTATATATGTGAGACGTCCGTTTTGTATTGGGACATGTGCATTTTTCTAATAGTTATACGAATTATATATCATGCATTGTAATGATTTAATTTAGCATTAAACAATTGACACGTTTAATATTTTTTATTCATATAGTCACAACGAAAAAATATCATACCTCAAATGTGTTCAATCATTCAACTGTTTCTTCATAAAACCGCACAGGTGCACCTTTATTGTTCATTTTATTTTAGTCATGTTTAGATTCATAATAAGTGTGAAAGTATGTGTCCACTCTTTTTTTCAAAGTTGTAGTAGTATATTTAAATGCAAATTATTTTTCAAAGTTATTCGTATGTGTATGAGAACGAAGTATATTAATTAAGTAAATTGGAGACAATAAAACATTGTTTATGCAATACTATTGATTTTATTATATTTATTTTTTGGAGATATTTTAACTTTTGTTGATTTTTTTCATGTATTTTATTTATTCACTTTTTTAAGTTAATTTTTAAATATTAAAAATTTTATTGTGGGGATTTGGGTTGTATTATTTGGAACATTTAATTATTATGTTTTGTTCGGGTTCTCGTATTTGGTATTTTTAAATTGTGTGATGCACGAATTGTATTTTAATAAAAATATTTTTTATTGATTGCAAAAAGTTTAGAATATCAATAAATTTTTAGGTATTAAATTATAGTTCAGAATTTGCCAAAAAGCTTACCAATTATAAAAATATAAGTATTCATACCAATTTATTTATACAGTGATCTTCATTATTTTTTTATTAAGAAAATTAATTATTCTTATTATTTGCTATATTGTGTAATATCATTAGATGATTTTACTTTCTGATATTTGCTTTGGGATATTTTCATTTCTTGAATAATTTGGTGTTTAATTGTGTAGTAATTTTGTATTTTTATATATTTTTTTACTTTTAATTAGGGATTTCAGTATCCATCTTTTATGGTAATTCAATTCAGTTTTTGAAAAGATAATATATTCTTATTCAATTTAATGAAACATGACATCAACGTGTATATTAAATTTATTCTCAATATGTATATGTTATACTTTTAAAAGTATTGTAAATCTGAAATACTGTAATATACATCGACGATCCACTGTAAATTAAATTCCATCAGCATTAGACTTATAGAGTTATCGATATAAATTATTCAATGTTTGATTTATTTTGTGAGATATTATTTATAAGTTTCATGTTTATTATATATTAAATAAAAATAATGTTTTATTTGACAACATAAATTTACCAAAAATAAATAAAATATTTCAAAAAGTAAAAGTGACTCTATTTTTATATAAACACAAATGTCAAAAAAAAGTATCAAATAGACAAATTTATATCAAATAGACCAAATATACAACTTTGAAAGTTGAATATTAAAACACGTTGATAAATATAAAAATAATTTTTATTAATATGAAAAGTATGTTAACAAATATTAAAAATAATTACTATATACAAAAACTACTATTAATATAATTGTATTTCAAATACAAATTTAATTTATTATTACATATATATATATAATATTATGTATGTATATATAATATATAATATTTGGATACATCTATGATATTTTTTTCAATTAAAATAATAAACTTAAATATAATTAATATAATTATGAAAAAAATGGGCTAAAGCTAGATAACAACTATACATGTATCACATATATGCGTCTGGACAATAGAGAGATTGAGAAGATCGAACGGCACCAGGCCTCACTAGATATGCGTCTGGACAATAGAGATGCCACCCTCACAGCAGACTTACGAGGGATTCTAGTACGAATCAGGGAGTGGTGTCAGCAGCAGAGTACAATGCGATACGAACAAGTCCGATATTTCAAGGCATTGTACAACAATATGCTGGTTTGGAGTACTGACAATGTTGATATGAAGCAGATGATACAGGCCATTATTGATAGAATGCATGCCTCTCACACAACTGAAATGGAGCTGTTGCGTGAATTTCATCGAAAAGAAATTCTGCGTGTTGAGGAGAACATGAATACGAAGTTCAACCTTCTCATGGCTGAAATGAAACTGGTGGTAGCTGAATCGAAAGCCACTCGCTCAAAATTTCGCACAGCACATGCCGCAGCAGACTCCAAGCAGAACTCAGCTCTCAGCCGACTAGATTTCATGCTCGCTGAGATGTTTCCAAGGGTTCCTATCTCTTTCGATGATGCCAAAAAGGGGGAAGAGGAATACCTGAGGAAGTTGAAGTAAGAGACATCTGTTGAGAAGAAGAAAGAGAAGGAGCAAACAGCTGTTGAAAATAAGAAGGAGAAGGGAAAAGCTGTTGAGGGGGAAAGGTCAAAGGATGTGACCTTAATGCTTGCTGAAACCCCTCAACAAGGTCATGTCACAACATCGGTAATCAGCAAACTTCCAGTGACTCTGCCACTCCAACACTCTGTTGTGCCTATGTCTGAGAAGAGAAAATTTGTGGAAGCAGGGATGAAGGAGGTTGAAAGAAAGACGGATGCCCGTGTTCTAGAAGTACTGAAAACTTACGGTGGCATTCCGGCAGGAAAGGACACAGATGCCATTCCAGATGACGGAGACGAGACAAGATCAGTTGAAAAATTTAAAACGCTCGAATCCTAAGGTTACTTCAAAAACATGTCTATAGCCCAAGCCTGAGATTTGTACTGGGAGAAGGGTCCAAGTCGTGCGAAGAAGGCGATAGCAAAGAGACTACCAAAGACCATTCATTTGGTAAGAAGAAGACTCCCGTACAATATACACCCAGAGGAGGAGGAAGAAGTGGTGGAGGAAGAGGTTTTAAACCTAGACCTCTACCCAAAAACATTGAATATGTAGATCCAGGCAAGAAGGGAAGGACCTACTGGGCTGGGTATGATAAAGTAGCTAATCGGGAAGTAGAAAGGAAGAATGCTGAATACGTGAAGAGAATCGAGGAGGAAAATAAAAGACAAGATCAGTTATGGCAAGAAAGGCAAGAAAGGAAAAGAAAAGACGATGCTACGAAGAGAGCCTATGAAAAGAAGAAAGCAGCTGAAGATGAAAAGAAAAGGAAGAGAGCTGATGATGACAGAGCTGAAAACGAAAGAAGGAGACATCAAAGGCGATGAAGTGTTGTTGCTAAACCCTTCGTGTATTTTACTTTTGTAAATACATATGTGTGTAAGTCATCTGTACATTCGATAAAATATTGTTGTATTTTCTCTCTATTTGTATCTCAGCATAGATGCTTGAAGTTTGCCTGTATATGATTATGCTCTGATACACCCTGTAAACAGCTGTGTAAAGGACAAGAATGTTATGATCAATAAAATGATGATTCTACGCATACATTCTTTGTTACTGCATTGTTTGTATGTATCTTTGTTGTTTACATGTTGCTTAATGATTTTAAGTTTTGGCATCATCAAAAAGGGGGAAATTGTTGGGAAATTATTTTGTAGATTTTGATGAATGTCATGTAAAACTTAGATTAGAATGTTGGCACCCCATTTTCCTTGTAATTCTTATTGTAATAGATATGGATGTATGAGCTGAGTCAAGTCAGCTATGCCTGGAAATACAAGAAGTCAACTGAAGGAGTGAAGTGAAGACTCCGCTGTGGAACAACTGAGTATGGCCAAGAAAGAGGACCAAGGACTCGACTGAAGATGTAACAGCTGAGGGGCATATATGTGAAGGGTCAGTTAAGTCAACACAAAGAAGCTATGTCACAAGTTGAAGTGACAGATGAGTCTTTCAATGATTGAAGCAGACTCAAGTCACCTGGGGAAAAGGCAGTTGTAAAGAGAAGTTAACTGAAAAGAATCTGTTGCACAGAAGTCAAGAACATTACTTAAATAAGTAATACTTCCATGTTGCCATGTCTTAAAGTGCTCAATCCCAGAAGCGTGCAAAAGTAATAAACCAATGGGAAGCACTGCATCTCGTGTCAGAACCTAAAAAGCTGGACATTCATTTAATACGAGGAAAGGTCTACATCTCAAGACTGAAGACCAAGAAAAGACAAGCCAACGAATACAAGTGACTTTTAAAAATCAACCTAACTCTTCAACGGGCAGATTTTTGAAAGTTCACTATAAAAGGGTGAGGAATTTCATTGAGAAAATGTAACCTTGATTACCTGAATCACGAACGAACAAGCATTATTAAAATATGTAACCTGCAAAATATTCTCAAGATATTCAAGCAAAATCCTCAAGCCTAAATCTCGAATGAAATCGATCCAACACCAAGCTGTGAAGGAAAGACAACTTCAAACTGTTGAAGACGAAACTTTTGAAGAATCAAAAGGGGTCTACACTCCAAGGAGGATTGTAGGAAGGTTCAAGGTCGAACCAATCTCAAGTTATTGGAGGGCTTCGTGATCAAATCCAAGAAGCTTGAGAAAGTGAGCTGAAGTAGCAAGACAACTGCCCTGTAAAGAAGCTGAGTCGGACGAGAAGCCAGCTGTGTGACCAAGGCATCTCTAGACTGAGTCCAAGGAGCAAGTCGGCTGCGTGATCAAGACTTGTCTCTAGACTGATAACCACTTTGTGAATTGATCATTACTAAGTGGATTCCTCGAGGAGTTGGAGAAGAGAGGATTAGAAGAATTACCCCATCTTCGAACCTCTATAAAATTTACTTGTGTCATTTACATTTCAGCATATTTACATTCATGCACACATATTTTATATCTGCTGATAATTTGCTATCCAACTGATAAATAACTAAGTGCTAAAATCAAGTGTTAAAACGAAGTTAAATCAAATTCAAGGGTGTTAATTCTTCCGCTGAAAAACTAATCACAGCCACGTTAAGGTTTAGACTAAACAACTGAGTTATTCTATCAACAGCTCTATCGAGTCTGTTGAGTGGCTAACTCTGTTGATTAACTAATTAGCTGTCCCTCAAGGACTTAGATGTGTATTAACTCTGTAATATTTTTGAAAAATGACTAAAATCGAAAAGTTGGTAAAATTTATTCAACCCCCCTTCTAAACCTTACTTACACCCCTTGGGACCTACAAGTCTTATATAAAATGATAAAATGTTTTGGCCCAAGAGCGTTATAGTAAAATTTATAGAGAAATCAATTCAAAAAATAAAATTAAAACAATAAAACTGAGAGGATTGTAGAACATGATTATGAAATCAAATGCATAAATAGATTTTTGAAAGAAGAACAATGAAGTTTGATAGTATGATTGTAGATGAGATAAATATGTAATGATAAAGTTTATTAAAAAAAAACTTGTATAAGATAGTCTCATAGACATAATCTATGAGACAATATATTATATATAAATAGAATTCAAACAAAATCAAAACTCATAAATTTGTGTTTTGTAGGATCTTTCTCATGAGCTTTGAGTCGATGAGAAGGTCTTATATAAGACCACCTCAAGTTTATTCGATATAGAAATAGTAAAGTAATAATTAAATATGATTGGTAGTTAGAAATATGTGAGTGACGAATATTAGAATTTGTTGGAAAATGTAAAATAATACTTTATGATTTGATTTCTTTTTTGAAATATTGATTATTAGTGATTAGTGAGGAAAAAAAAGTAAAAGTAGTGAATAATATATTTTTTTGAAAATATACCTAGTCAATCGCATTTTATGGTTGAAAATTTTATTTAGTGGAACGAAAATGAGTTTTTCTTAATACCCAATCTCTATCTCAATGTCAAGAGTATTATGGACTTTTCATTTACTATCCTAAATAATCCATATTTCCATAAATAAATAAAAAAAGAAAAAAAAGTAATACTACATAGTGTGTCGTTATTCTAACAGTCAACCATATTCCGTCTTTTTCCTGTTTTTTAAGAGAGAACTATCTAAGTACAACAACAACAACAAACTAAGCCTTAATCATACTATGTGGGGTCGGCTATACGGATCATATCTTGCCATCGTTTACGGTCATAAGCCATATTTTTATTTATTTCTAGATATAACATGTCTTGTTTAATAGCTTCTTTCCAAGTCTTTTTATGTCTACCTCTGCCTCTTTTGATTTGTGTGAGTGATTCCCTACTTTCTAAATGTCACAAAGGTGCATCTAAAGGTCTCCTATAAACATGTCCAAACCATCTTAATCGTGTTTCTCTAATTTTCTCATATATTGGTGTTACTCCCACTTTGTTTCTAATGTGTTCATTTCTTATTCTATCTAATCTAGTGTGTCCGCACATCCATCTTAACATTCTCATCTCTGCTACCCTTATTTTTTGTTCGTGTTCATATTTAGTCGCCCAACATTCTGCTCCATAAAGCATTGCGGCCTTATGGCCGTTTTATAAAATTTTTCTTTCAATTTTAATGGTATTCTATGGTCACAAAGGATAGAAGATGCATTCCTCCATTTATTCTAACCTGGTTGGATCCTACGTGTGACATCTTTATTGATTTCTCCGTTCTCTTCAATTATAGATCCGAAATATTTAAAACTCTTTGTTATACTCACTTCATGTCCATCAAGTTTAACATTTGTCTCATTGTTCCTGTTGTTTTTACTAAAGTGGCATTCCATGTATTCTGTTTTAGTCCTACTTATAGTAAAACCTTTTGATTCGAGTGCTTCTCTTCAAAATTCCAATTTTGCATTTACTCATTCCCTTGTTTCATCAATTAAAACTATATCGTCCGCAAATAACATACATTCAGGGATGGATTTTTGTAGGTATTTAGTGATTTCATCAATTATTAGGATTAAAAGGTAAGGGCTTAAAACGGATCCCTGATGTAAACCTATAGTATTTGGGAATTCACTAGGTACTCTTGTTGGTGTCCTGATACATGTTGTTATATCATCATACATATCTTTTATGGCATCTATGTAAGATATTGTTATTCCGTTTTTTTCAATGCGCACCACGTTATATCCCGGTTGACTCTATCATATGCCTTTTCGAGGTCAACAAAAAACATATGTAAATTTTGTTTTCTCTCGTTGTATTGTTCACATAATCATCTAATTAAGTGTATAGCTTCAATTGTGGACCTTCCTGGCATGAAGTCAAACTGATTATCTAATACACTAGTTTTATTTCTTATTCTTGCCTCTATAACTCTTTTCCATGGTTTCATTGTATGACTTATTAATTTAATTCCCCTGTAATTTGCGCAATTTTGTATATCCCCTTTGTTTTTATATATATGTATCAATATACTTTTTCTACATTCATTAGATATTTTCTTAGTTTTTAGGATAACGTTAAATAATTTAGTAAGCCATACAATTCCAACTTCACCTAGACATTTCCATGCTTCAATTAGTATATCATCTAGGCCAAATGTTTTGCCAGTTTTCATTTTATTTAGTGCTTTTCTTGTTTCATGAAGTTGAATCCTACGATAAAAGGTATCATTTCTATTTAGTTCAGATTGGCTAGTTCCCCTAATGTGACTTCATTCCTCTTTGGTTCGTTAAAAGATTATTGAAATACCTTTTCCATCGGTCTTTTATATCCTCAGCTTTCACTAAAATATTATCATTCTCATCTTTTATGCATTTAATTTGGGTTAAATCTCTTGTTTATTTTTCTCTAAATTTTGCTATTTTATATATATCTTTCTCTCCTTTCTTAATATCTAATTTTTTTTTATAGAAATCTTCATATGTCTTGTTTTTTGCTTCATATATTGCTCTTCTTACTTCTTTTTTGGCGTCTTTATATCTTTTAAGATTTTCTTCATTTTTACAAGAATATAATACTTTGTAACTAGTTCGTTTTTCCTTTACATTCTCTTGGATTTCTTGATTCCACCAGCATGACTCTTTATTCCATTTGTTACCATTTGACACCCCTAATATTTCGTTTGCGATCTTTTTTATTTGAGTAGTTACAAAGTTTCATGTATCATCGGCTTTGTCTTCCACTTTTCAATCAATGGTTTCTACTAGAGATTTGACAAAACTATCTTTTTTTTCTTTATTCTTTATTCTTTATGTTCCACCACTTGTATGTTAATTTTCTTTCTCTTTAAGTGTATGTTAATAAGTTTTATATCCAAAAATAGTAGTCTATGTTGTGTGGTGAGGCTTTCTCCAGGTATTACTTTGCAATCTTTTCATATTTTTCTATCGCTTTTTCTGGTTAGAAAGTAGTCAATTTGTGATTTATTAGGACCACTTTTAAATGTAATTAAATGTTCGTCTCTTTTTTTAAAGAAGGTATTACCTATAATAAAATCATAAGCAACTGCGAACTCTGGGATGATTCTACCCTCATTGTTACGCGAGCTAAAACCATATCCTCCATGAACCCTTTCATAATCTTCATTATCCTTCCCTACATATCCATTTAAGTCCCCACCTATGATGACTTTTTCATTTTGAGGGATTGATTGCATTAGAGTTTCTAAATCTTCCCAAAAATTAGTTTGAGTAGCATCATCTAATCCTACTTGAGGTGCATATACACTAACAATATTTATAAGTTCGTTACCTACTACAATTTTAAGAGCTATGATTCTATCACATGTACTAGTTATTCCTACTACTTGATCTATGAAGAGAGGATCTACAATGATACCAACCCCATTCCTAGTTCTATCCTTTCCACTATACCAAAGTTTATAACTTGTAGTATCTAGTGTCTTAGCTTTCATCGCCTACCCATTTAGTCTCTTGGATACACATAATATCTATGTTTCGTCTTTTTATAATATCTACTAGCTCTATAGTTTTACCTGTCAAAGTACCTATGTTCCAACTGACAATTCTATACTTTCTAATTTTCTTGTTAACATATGTGTTCCTCTTATTAGTGTGTGAGGGCTCTTGTGTATTTTGCACTACACCCAAGCCCTTATAGAGGTGTAGCGATCCTTGCCAAGACACCACAGTCGGACACTGCGGCGCACTCCTTACGGAGAGCATCCTAGCCTCATCACGATGTCTCATATGATCCATACCATAAGGAAATGACAAGAATTTACTTTGGTTGTCAACCTAACACAACCCTTCTCCTTTATCCAAACTTGGAATCGACAACATATAGATATGTTGCCCTGTCTATATGCAGGCGGAGTTAAGAAAGAACTATCCAATTAATTTTAACAAACCTATTAACAATTTCAAAAGAGGCTTAAGAAAAGAATGGGATGGATAAATGATAATATTACAACATAAGCACATGTTGCATTAGGCATAAGATACCAAGTGCAAAAAGGAAACTTGTGTTAATTACTTATTCTGCTCCAAGTACTAAAAATGCAAATACTAAAAGAGTTATATAACTAATTCGCTAATTGTGGAATCTAGTATTGTATTTAAGTAAATCTCACTTACCCCATCTCATTAAATATTATTTTATTTTATTATGTATTATCAATTGTATCACTTTACCTTCTTATAATTCTATTCTCTTATTTCTTTATTAAATGACTTAATTATCCTTACCATTGTTTTTTTAATTAAGTTAATAGTAATTCATATATATATATATATATATATATGTTTAAGAATTTGTTTGCTACTTATTAAATTTAATAATATAATTATTAAATAAGTGAATTGTTAGTATTAAATTTCTCATAACTAATGAGTTATAATAATATAATTTAAACAATAGGTATATATAGATAATTACATAGCCATATTTAATAGAAGTTATCTTAAATGTAAGATTAATCATTTTAGTATCAAATAATTAACAACTAGAATGACTATTTTTCAATTAAACATAGTTTTTATTAAATTATAATTTAGGGTTTAGGGTTTGGGTTAAATTGAAAAGTTACTAATAATAGATTGGATCTTTAGTAAAATGTATTACATATATATTATATAATTTTAAGTTTGTGATGAATAATAAATTAAAAGTATAAATGTATTAGCTAATATAAATATTTTGTTATATAGTAATTTAATAAGGACTATATTAAATTTAAATAATTAGAAATAAATGTAAAAATATAATAAATTTAATATTAACCCATTAATTAATCAGTTTATGAAATTAATTTATAAAATAAGTACACATTTATTAATATTAAATACTTTTAAAATGATATTGTTATTTTACTAAAATAATAGATAAGGATAAAATGATCATAATTTTTAATATATGAGTATAAAATAATATTTTAAAGTTATAATGAGGTAAAATGATACTAATTGAGTGTATATAGGGATAAAATAAAACAATTGAAGTACAAAGGATTTGAAAATACATGGGGTAAAGATGTATTGAGTGATATTTACCCTCACAAATATACATGTTATTATAATAAGAGATGTTAACCATGCTCGTCCTAATGGTTTCCGGCCAGATTTTGGGCTGAACAGGCCGACAATATCCCTATCGGGCTTCAGACTAAACATGTCATTATCGGATTATAACTCAAAAATCAAAATTATATATTTAAATCTAAATATTTAAATTGCAACACCATTTAAAATTAACATCTGATTCATGCATATTGTGCTCAACTAAACCTATAAAGAAAAATCATGCATATATAGTTTATAATAACATTGCATCAAAAAAAAATTAATATTTTTTAAATACTTTAAAATCTAATTTTCTAAAATATACCATAATAATAAAAGTTGAGTACTATTAGAGATGTTAAACGGGTCGCGGCCCATTGGTTCGGACCATTTAAGCCGGGAAAAATGAGGTTATGGTCAAATTATTTTGGTCCGTTTAAATTCTGGCCTTTTTTTGCCCGAACCATTTAGCCCGAGGCCCGTAGGTTAACCGAGCTAGCCCGCTAGCCCGCCATTTGTGATTTTGTTTTAAATAAATATTATTCTAATATTATAAATCTATTTTATTACATATTACTAAATATATTTTTTCACGCTCAAATCTCCTCATCTTTAATATGTTTTAAATATATAATTCTTAAAACTATGACTTACAGTCATATGAATATTTATTTTAAAAAGTATTATTTTTTTATTTTATATGGGTATATATTATATAATGCTATCTTTTATCATTATAGTTTTATTTTAAAAATTGAGATCATGGAATATTTAAATTTTATAATTCTATTAATGCAATATAAATATAAGATATGCAAGATTTCTTTTATAATGAATACTTTAACTTAGCATTTTAAACTTAAATGTTATATATGTTCGAGTTTAAAATTTTAAGATTTGAATATATATTTTTTTTATTTTGTTGACTTATAGCCCGATAATGGTCCGTTTAGCCTGAAGCCTACTAGGGTTAGGGTTATGTTCACAATATGTTAGTCCGTTTAATAGTGATCCATTTAGCCCAAATCCCATTAGAACTAACCCTATAAGACTAGGGCTAGCCCGTTTGACATCTATAAGCACTATATGCCCAAAGAAGTAGAAAAGTTAAATATGCCTTTTCTTATAATTACTTATATATACTTTTTTAATATATACATATATATATATATATATATATATGTAGGGATTGGTTCAAATGAGACCAATCCCTTTAGGTTAGTCCATAAGACCTCATATAGGCCCTTGATTTAAAATTTTTAATGGTGCAGATTAATTTCTGTTATTTTTGGAATATAAGGGTAGTATAGTATTTTTACATATAATAAGTTTGATGATTACAAATGTTAATTGCTTATTTTTAGGAAAATATAATCTTTCCTTTTATCACTTACAGACGTTAATTGCTTGTTTTTAGGAAAATATAATCTTTCCTTTTAAATAAAACGGTTGAAATGTACATGTAGATATATATGTAATTTTTTAAGAGCAGAGTTGTTTAATTAGATAAGTTTAGTTGTTTTTTTGGCCATTGGAATTGTATATTTTATACAACGGACCTGTGTAAATGGATCAGTTCATCTGTATTCACTAGACATTTATTTATTATTTGTTTAAGTAGACAAGTATAGTTGTATCTTTGGTAATTGAAATTGTATACTCAGTTAAATATCTTTTAGTTAGTTACATCCAGTTGTTTTTTTTTGCCGTTGGAGTTGTATATTTTATACAATGGAACTGTATATTGTATAGTAGACGTTTGTTTAAGTAAACATGTAGAGTTGTTTATTTGGTAATTGAAATTGTATACTTAGTTAAATAGTTTTTTCGAGATAACTTTTATACAAAACGTATTTGAGAAGAGAAAACCAATCTAAAAGACAAATCATCATGTAACACATTATTTTGACATAAAGGATAAACCCTAACTGACATATTGTTCACCCAACACTTTTTTCAATAAAAAAAATTATATTATGGCGTGGTGTTGCGTTTTGGACACGTTCTGCTGTTATGTGTTCCGATCTCACCACATGTTCCACATCTTCTTTCGGCTTCATCTGTAGGCTCTATAGGTATGTTATTTTTTTGTGTGTTTGAAGCTTTCTATTGCAAAGAACATAATGTAAACAAATTACTTCATTCTTGAACCGCTTTGTCGTGCTCCTTCTGATGTCAAATCCGCTAATTGCTCCATACTCCTTGTAAAATTTTATACCGGTTTCCAACATAGCGAAATGAATTCCCACTCGTGGTATCTTTTCTTGTTCTACCTCTGGTATCCAATATTTAGTTGAGCCTGGTGAAATTTCGAGCCGTTGACGTCCATTGAAATTGTTCGTTGGTTCTGTAGTGTTTGACATTAAACAAGTCAGAGCATTATTAAAACCCAATGGATGTATTTTATATACAACATGAAACCATATTCATACACATCATTATTATTAATAAGTATGTTCATATACACCTCCATACAACACTTATGACTATTGTATACAAGTTAAATATGATAAATAAACACGCAAATCAGGTGTGTGCTACTACGCAATCTACATATTAGTTGTCAATATTTAATAAATAAATCTATAAATACAGGGTCTCTATACTAAATATACTAACATTTTTCTCTGCATATGCAGTAACTAATATGACAATCCATGCAAGTTTATATTATAAATATACAACACTCATGACTATTGTATACAAGTTAAATATGATAAATAAACACGCAAAAAGCAGTTGTAACAACTATGCAATCTCTAGATTAATTGTAAATATTTAAGAAATAAATCTACAAATACAAGACCTATTCACTAAATATACTAACATTATTCACTACATATACAAAATAATAAGAAATATACAATATATAGACAATTCCAAATATGAAAAAAAATAAACTATGTATACAATTCTTGTACACTGAATATACACGTTATGTATATTATACATACAAATTACCAACAAAAACATACAGTTGGTTCAGTTAGACGTCGATTGTTGTTCAGTGTTTTCTCCTAAATTTTTTAACAAGTATCTCGTAAGGAATTACCTTGGAAACTTCCATCAATCGTGTTGGACGGGAGATCTTCTGCCATTGTACAATTCATTTACTCCGATGGATGACAATCATTCGACATTTAACGAAATATAGTCCTATTGTTTTGCGTCTGTAAATTGTATATTGTATAATGTTTTCCAGGTTGAAGATTTTTGATTTGTTAATGGCGGTAGAGGATGTCTTGGTGAAGAAGGTGTGTTAATTCGGGAAGATATCCACTGATTATGGTACGTGATCAACTCAAGATCACGTCCCTATTTTTTCGCAATCAGTTACCAAATTGATTTCGACTGATTCCTATTTTACCCCTGTCTTTGTATAGTTTCTTATGTAATGTTGTATAGATTCATTTAGATCCTGACCATTGAATTATGTTTTTGATGGTCTGGAATCTGGATTGGGTCTTATGGACTTACCTAGGAGGGTGGTCTCATAGGATCCCCTCCCTATGTATGTATATGCTTATGTAATTTCCATTAGAATAAAACCTTCATATTTGAAAATTTTAGAATAGTTAACTCTTTAATTATATATTTAGTATATCATTTAGAGATATATTTAGGGTAAAATTCACTTTACCCCCTTCTACTATTGGTTTTGTATCAAACACCCCCTTCTACTATCAGAACCTTCAAATACCCCTTAAACTAGTAAAGATATATTTGATAGACAAAAATACCCTTGAAATATATATATATATATATAGTATTTAATTGCACATTTTATCTCCCCTACAATTAAATTGCAATTAATTTAATTCAATATATTAATTAATTCGAACTTCATTAAGTAACTAAACCTATAGTTAAATCAAAAATAAATAAAATAGCAAAAGATATTATTATCATTATATATGTATACATTACTTTAAAAAGTAATTATTAAAGTTCATACATTAGTTGGTATTCTTAAATATTTATATTAAATAAGACATGTGATATATGTACATCATATTAACTAATAAATAAATTTATTTATGAACGAAAAAATATATATTTTAAAATATTAAACAAAAAAACTCCTACAGTACTTTCTGACTACTAAATATTAATAATTGGATATAATTTTTATTTAACACTAATATTAGTTAAATCCTAAATAAATAGATATAATAGTAACAATTAAATTTAAAAACACAATATTTTCTTTAGAAATTATTATCTCGCATATAATTACATTATGCTGTTTTAGAAAACTTCTTTTAAATTCTTAGTTTTTAGCACTTCTTCACTCATTCTTAATTGTATTGATATTTTAGAATATATTTTATTTATTATTAATATTAATTTCTCTTTCACACATAATAAATAATTATTAAATTGTAATTTTATCCATTAACATATTTCAGCTACATATGTGCACCATACATAATAGAAACTATGTATTGTTTATTATTTTGATTCAAAATTTATTAAAGTTATATTTATTAATGAGGTTTCTCTATAATGTTAAAAATGTGACTTCTCTATAATAATAAAGTTAATTTTTAATTTATTTATTTTAGGTTAAATTTAAGATTATTTTTATTTATAAAATTAGTTTTGAACAAGAATTAGAATCAAACTAATTGATATTTAATTATAGAGGGAAAATATATTTATAGTTTATAATAGAGTGCAAATAAAATTTATTATTTTATTTTAAATTAGGGGTATTTTTGTCTATCAATATAACTATTATAGATTTAAGGGGGTCTTTGAAGGTTTTCATAGTAGAGGGGGGTAATTGATACAAAACCAATAGTACAAGGGGTAAAGTGAATTACCCATATATTTATATCCTAAAGAATCTAATAAAACTTCATGATATTTTCTTACTAAAAAAACAAAAATAAAACCAAATTTATTATTTTGAGTACAATAAAAAAACTAAATTAAGTAATGGGTAATTAAAACAAATAAAAGAGAACTTTGCCAAAGAACCATGGCTTGTTTGGTAAATTAAAGACTTAAACATGAGAGTTGGATTCCAAAAACATTTAATAGTAATGTGTATATAACAATATATATGAAATGGAAAAATTAACAAAATTAATTATAAATGGAAACAAAATTAACTATAAATGGAAAAATAAAACAAAACATTGGAGAAGATATAGTTTATTGTTCACATGACCAAAATACCCTTGCCAAAATCCCTAAAATCTGAAAATTGCACTCAAAATTGCTTCAGGGTGCATAGTGCAAAGAAATACCTAATTTAATGGTGCAAAATGCCAAAAATCCAATTCTAGAGTGCACAGTGCAAATCAGGTGTATTTTAAGGGTGCAGGTTGCCAATTACCCATATATTTTTATAAAAATGATGGGCTAGGCACATACTGATTAACTTCTGGCTAGCACTAACGG
This sequence comes from Rehmannia glutinosa, assembly GCA_016081115.2. Lineage (NCBI taxonomy): Eukaryota > Viridiplantae > Streptophyta > Magnoliopsida > Lamiales > Orobanchaceae > Rehmannia > Rehmannia glutinosa. Next base: position 97,170 of record JABTTQ020002851.1, read on the forward strand.
ACTTCAGGGTAACTATCCGAACCAAAAGGCCATAATTTAAAGGGTTCTAAATTCTCTTTGATTGGTCCTTTAACATTCCTAATCATAATTGTACTTCATATATTTGGAGGGGTATCGGTTATTAAATAGAACTCCATAGTTCGTCCTTACAACACACGTCTCAATTACTGGAGTAAGGTTTATCCAATCTCCAATCCGTTTTAACCTCTCTTCAAAATTTTCTCATTCTTCCCCTTCAGTTGGTGTCGTCGTATTGATCATTAGTATTTTCTTCTGTAAAGACCAAGTTGTTCGTTTTTATTTTTGCAATTGCCCAATATTTCTTCGCATATATGGAATTAGGGAGAAACAGCTACTGGAAATTTGGCGCGCAAGGTTCAAGATCGCGAATCTATGGGGATGGGGTATATTGGTACGGGTCTCCAGAAATCAAAGAAGAAGAAGATAGGAAAGGCATAGTTGGAATGACGAGTCAAATCGACCGTTTACCCGACGATGTAATCACCCGCCATGTGTTCGACAAAATTTCTGACCCAAAATCCCTCTTCAATTGCTCCCTGGTTTCCAAACGTTTTGCTTCTCTAGTTCCTGATACACAAATAGTTTCGCTGAAAATTCCATCTTGGAGGCCAGTTTGTAGTTGCCATCAGGACCCCACCACCACCACCACCCAGCGGCCGCCATTTTTTTCTCCGCTTGGAGAACACTACTTCAATTTTCTGAGTAAACCGTTTAAGTTTGTTTGGTGGTTGCTCATGTACCCATTTAGGCAGGAAGGTGAAACTCATTATCCTGATGTGATTAGAACTAAACCACCTGCTGTTAAAAAATTCCTAAAGAATTTTTCTTGCATCAAGTCTCTCAGCATCGACCTCTCGTTTTTAGGTGTCATAGGTAGCCCAAGTTATGAGCCGTTAGTCCGATGGAAGTTTGATAAATTTGGTTTCATTTACGTGTCAGTAAAGAGTCGAGAAGACATAGGAGGTGACGGTGATGATTTTACTGTCGATAATGTAAATAGTCTGACAATGACTGAAGCTTTTGATGAGTTGGATTTGGTACAGTATCACTTTATGGATGCCGTGTGGAGATATGCATTCGTTGAGTCGATTCTTGGTGATTTTCAAAATTTGAAGAACGTTGTGGTAACGGATTGTATGGGGCAAGGGCGGGTCGAGTTGGATGAGGAGGAAATTGATGGGGTGAGGGCTATTGGAAATGCACTGGAGGACAAGGTTGAGTGCTGTGTAAGAGTGTGGCGTTTGCCTGTGGTTAAGCTGCCGTTATCCGGTTGTGTGATGAAAGAGGCGACGCTCTGTATATTTAAGGAAGTTGGGATTGATGATGGTTTGATGGCAGAAAATGCGTTCGAGGAGAAGGAGTATTGTGAACTTGCAAAAATGATTATGAAGAATGGAGCATGTTATGAGTTCAAAGTTTCGGCATCAGAAGTTAATGGTAGGATTCGTTTCGGCATCAAGTATTAGTATGTCTTAGAGGAGGTTTTACGTGAGACTGTCTCATGGATCTAAGTCCGTGAGACGGATCCTAAACACATATAAAAATATAGATTATTTTAATGGGTATGGGTTTTGATCGAAATTCTATTTAAATATAGAATTCGTCTCATGGATTATATCATGAGACCGTCTCACACAAGTTTTTATATATGTCTTATACATTTTGACAACATCCCTTATCCCTGTGAATTGATCTTTCATGAAATGGCTCTGTCATAATCACCCTTTTACTTCTACTAGCCATTCAATGGAAGTTGTTTTTGAAATATAAGCTAATTTCCCATAATAACTTCATTTTGTTCGATAATGCTACTTGTAATTGAATTTATTATCTCATTATATATCTAATTACTAATGAACTAGGAGTAATGCATTAGCATGGCTGCAAGCGATTCGAGTTGAGCCAAGGTTTAGTTTGTTTTCCAAATGTTCAATTAGTTTTGTACTTGTTCGAGTTTGGCTTGTGCTAGGTTCACATTTTAAATGTGTTAATTGTTCATGTTCGACTTGATAAAATTATTTAATGTGTGAATTTGTTCATGAACATGTTCGTGAACATATTCATATTTGAGTTCGTGTAAGTTACATGTTCGCGAACAATCAATCATTTTGTTAGCAAACAATCAACAAAAAAACAAATTTAACTTTGTTCGTGAACAAATATAATAAAATTTTAATCTTTAATTTAAGTATTTTAAATAAAATAATATTATTTAATTATTAATTTTGAATCAAAATCGAGCGATTAGTCAAATCCTTTTTTTTAATAAGTTGGGAGTGCTGGTTGGAGAGGAGGAGATAAATTTCAAAAAAACTGAGAGATACAGGGTTCGAACCTTGGTTAACACCCTTATAAAGGGTTAGTGATACCACTCGATTAGTCAAATCCTTAATAAGCTTGTTCATGAACATTTAAACGTACACTAAAACGAATTTGTTCACGAGCTATTAATGAACGAATATATAATTATTCAAGTTATGTTCGTTTACTAAATGAGTCTTAAATTTTGTCTATTTAAGCTCGTTGAAATAAATAAATGAACACATTGACAAAGCAAGAAACTTCATGTAGGCACCCCAACTAACATTAATATAAAAATAAAAAAATACATCTAACTCTATAAATAAAACTATGAATAAGTACTATTTTTTATAAAGTCAATGTATTAATTTATTTACATCTTAACTTCAAAAGGGAAATGTTTGGTAGCCTATTAGTAAGGCGTTTGTAAAACTCACGCATGTGCCTGTGTTCGATTTCCACCTCCCTTCCCTCCCATGATTAGTACTAAAGAAAATATCTTAATATTCAAAATTAAACAACATAATACAATTACATCAACATAACATATCTTATATCTTCATATTTTGAAATAATAGCTTCATTGCTAGTATTTCGAAACTTATCTTTTTCAATCTGTGTCACAAAACAATCATTAAATAACTCATTTCCAATGTCGAATTCTTTAACGAGAATTTGGCAATAAACCATAAATCACCCCAGAGACAAATAGAAAGACAAGAGAATAATGCAACAATTCGAGTTTAAGTTTATGATGGAGTAACATAAAACGTACAAATTTTTGCGAAAGGGGAAAAATTGACCAAGAGCAGATTTTTCAAGATTAGCAAATGGAATGTGTAAAAAAGAATGATGGAATTGAAGGCTTTTCTTTTTCCTATTTCATGTATTTATTTTAAGATTAAAAAGTAAAAGTATCAAAATACCATTAATTTGTTTTCCTGAAATTTTAGGGGCCCAATGCCCTTTGGCTTCTATGAGACCTTGTCAATGAATAACACTAACGAATGCTATTCGAACTTGTCCACGATTTTGATGTCAAACACTCCTTCATTTCATTTACAGCTATATCAAGGTACAACATTAGCACTAAATACTTGTCAAGTAAATTGCACAAATTTATGGACGCTAATGTTTGGAAAATAAAATATATGTTTTCAGAATGTTATTTGTGTGTGATTCTTAAAATAAAAATAGTGGTCAGTAACAAATATTTGTGGTCAATCAAGTCACAAATTTAAAAAACACATTCAAGATCAATGTAAGTGGAAATTGTTGTGGAATTACTTTTATAACTTCATCCAAAATTGTATGTAAATTGTTAACATTATAGGAATAGAGACAAAATAAAGGACCAAAGTTGCAGACTTTTAGACTTGACAATACCGTTTCATTTTATCCCGTCCCCAATGTCCCGCCCACAGCAGGGGTTTTAAGCTGCTCTGTAAAAACCCTAATCCCCAATCATTCTTCAACCCAGTATCAACACTCTCATTCATCTTCATCATCTTCCTGAAAAACCCAATTGATGCAACATGAGCTACGCGGCGTACAAGATGATGCACTGGGCGACCGGCATCGAGCACTGTGCCTCGGGCTTCATCACCCATTCCGCCGCGGATTTCACGCCGAGAATCCTTCCGGTAACCGCCGACGACCTGGACTCGGACTGGCCCGCATCCACGAAACCCATTGGCCCAGTCCCCAACCTCGTCACGGCCGCTGCCAACGTTCTTGAAGTGTACACTGTAAGAATTCAGGAAGAATCATCTTCTTCAATGGATTCCAAAGCTGCTGCGGAGCCCAAACGTGGAGGTGTCTTGGCCGGAGTTGCTGGTGCGTCCCTCGAGCTCGTCTGCCATTACAGGTTTCTTTTTTAAATTTGATTTGTAACATGTGTTTGAATTATGGTCCTTTTTTTTTTCGGAATACTGAGTTAGGATTATCAGAAGTAGAAGAATGCTGCTTTTTTTCTGGTTGATGCAACGTGGAAAATGTTTTATTTTTCTTCTGTTTAATCATGTGTTGTGCCAAACTCTGTGTGCTTATTGTTTCGAGCTTCCCCACTTTCTATTCTTGGTTTTGAGTTTCGGGTCAATTGCCTGTGTAAGAACGATTTTTACTGGGCTGTGAATGACACGGCATACTGTCCCATCATATTTAAACCATTTAGGGTGGCCAAGCTTGTCTGTCAACCAAGGTCTTTTGTTTAGTTATTTGTGATTTTGGAATCTAGATTCATTTCAAATATGAGGGATTAAAGGAAAAGTGTGCTCTGATTTGGGAAAGGATACACTACTATCTGTTTTCTCCTAACACAGTTGTTAGAGTTAACATGGAGTGCTGAGTGCATATGTTGAATCATAGTGCATGTACAGTGATGCCGCTCATGATGGAACCCATACCACCAATCTGCTGCACCTATTATATAAATGGATTTAACACGTGAAGTGAACTATCAGTTCTTATTTGCTCATATGACAGCCGTGATCAATTTTGTTTGATCTGTGTTTTTTCAAAGTAAAATGTATTAATGAATTGTGTGGTCTGTAAGCATTGGACCTTTCAACTTTAACACATAGTTTTAGACTTTTCGTGGTTTACATATGTTGTAAAATTTTCCATCTCTTTCATATTGATTAGATTATTTAACCAAGATTACTTTTGTGGTCGTCATTATTATTCTTTGTTCTTATTATACTTCCTATAATATGATTCACTTAATGGGTTTTCTTAAATTAACACTTGCATTCTTGGACTGGAATTTTTCCTCTGAACAGCACAATCTGGTTTACTTGAATAGACTCATGAGTTTTAAAACCTTCAGAAATCTTTTTGACAGAGATTGTATGATATAGAGGAGTTATTCTGTGAACTTTGGAATTTTCTCATTCGCATAATTCGTTATTAGAATATGATGTAATTATTTTTTCAATAAATCTATTTATGCATGTTTTGAATTTTGTTTATTATGGTAATGTGGTGTAGGTTGCATGGCAACGTGGAGTCACTGGGTGTATTACCTAATGGAGGTGCTGATGGTAGAAGGAAGAGAGATTCAATTATATTGACTTTTCGGGATGCAAAAATTTCAGTTTTGGAGTTTGACGATTCAATACACGGACTCCGTACCAGGTGAGATGTAATCCTGTTAGTGCAAACCCTGTTCCAACATGTGGAGGAAAAGATAAAGCCACGATAGTGTATTTACAGAATGGGGAGTTACGAACAAAATTCTTATTATTACTTGCTGTTAGTTTGAGTTTTAGTGCATTCTTCGTTGAGATGGTCTAGAGACCATCTTTTTGCTACGATCATGATTGTAATTCATGTACATTTGTACTTGTCTCATTTGAAAGTGTAAAATGGTTTCTAATCTTCAGCTTTCACAGTGTAAAATGGTTTCTAGTCTTCAATTTTCACATAATATATTCTGAAAATGCAACTTCAATTGTAATTAATTTATAAGATCTTGCCTATTTCCTCTTCCAGTTCAATGCATTGTTTTGAGGGCCCAGATTGGCTGCACTTGAAAAGAGGCAGAGAATGTTTTCCAAGAGGTCCACTAGTGAAAGTTGATCCACTGGGGAGGTGTGCTGCAGTTCTTGTTTATGGATTACAAATGATAGTGCTCAAGGCAGCCGAGGTTTTGGTTTACTGGCGCATCTTAGTTTTGTTGCATCTTTCTCAATATGAAAGTTGTTTTATTTATTGAGAACGTGTAAATTTTATGTTGAAATTTTGCCATTTGGGTTAGAAATTGAGGTGATAGTAGCCATAAAAGCTCTAAGGACATGTTTAAATTAACATGATGTAGCGTCTATTAACAGTTTTCTTGACTATAATGCTCTAATAAATTTTGAATTGTTTTAGATTTCCCTCCACGAATGTTCATGAATACATGAACTTCTCAACGTAATTAGAATATGGGAATATCATTTCGGCACTTTGTTTCAAATAAAAAGAACTAAAGCATATGCAATCTTCTTCATGCAATTTTTGTTCTTATTGCTGATGTGTCCTTTATCTTTTCTAATGTTGTCAGCTGAAAGACCCATTCTCTAAAACTTGGATCTGCATAACTGTCAGTGCAGTTGCCTGCCTGTTTTCACATGCATTACCAAATATTAATGCAAATGCAGTCTTCTCCATGGATATTTGTCCCTAAGCTGATATATCTTCCACAGTTCCACCTTCTATACTGTTCCATTCTCCAAAACTTGGTTCTGTATAAAAGTCAGTCGGGTTGACTGCCTGTTTTTATATGCATCACCACCACTTTTGTTGTATCCCATACTGAAAACAATGTTTGGCAAATGGAGAGCTTGTCCATAAGGTGATAATGACTATAGTACCAGCCAACATTAAGGATCAGTAACACTTGCATGGTGCTAGTGCTATCCCTTTATATTAGCAGAAAAAAATTGTTGGCTAATGCTTTATTTTCCCAATGCCAGTGTTTAAAAAGACGTTAGGCGAGAAAAGGCGATTAGGGGTCATAGTGCCTAGGCGCTAGGTGAAAAGCAGTGCCTGAGCGAAGTGAGGCGTCTGTCATACATTTATTAAAAATAAAATTCAGTACTAATGAACTATAACTATGACCCCATACTAAGATAAAATCTTAAGTAGATAACACTTTACTCAAACAAGCATCACATTAAAATATCTATAAGCTACTAACAAGTGACATGTAAAAGGATACTATCTTAGATCTATTCATCATCTTCCACTTGCAACAGAATGATCTTCTTCTGTAATCTGCTGTTGATGGTAAGCTGATGAAGTGTGTTAAATTCGAGGAGACTTGGTACGGTCCCACACATGAAGCGTACCTAATATGGGAGAGAGCTCAAACCCACCAAGTGAGATTCCATCCTAAAACCAATTGGTGATAGGAGGAGTAGCTCACTTGGCTTATAAATTGGACTCTCTTTCCTTAATTAATCAATATGGGACAACTCACAAGTGACATATCTCAACAAAGTGACGATGACCTTTTGAGTTCTTTCTTTTGTTTTTTTTAAGGTTTTGACTTCTCGTACTTTATTCTTTTTTTAGGGTTTCATTCAAGTAAGGGTATATCGGTATTTTAAAAGGTACACTAATAAAAATTATATGAATTTAGTTTGCGAAAAAAAGCGCTTCAAAGCGCGCCTAGGCACACCTTGTCGCCTAGGGCGCCTTAGAGTGCCTTACACCGCTTTCCTAAAATCGCCTCGCCTGTGCACAATTAGGAGCTAGGCACTAGGCGCCTTAGGCGCGCCTTTTCAATCACTGCCCAATGCTGAAGGAAATGCCGAATGAGAGAAATTTGGTTAGTAATGTGTCGAGGCTCATGTCATGCTCCTTGTCAGCATTCTATTCGATGTTTGTAACTTTGTATTATTTTTCCTGTTTGAATTATTTCAAATGCCCATTATATTGCTTACGCCCAATGGAAGTTGTTCTAGACTTGTATGGATATGAACATAATATATAGATAATTATATCCAATAACCATGTCAGGATTATGTTAATCAGGAATATTCTGTCAGACCAACATATCTCGCTCTAGCCAAATTTCTTTCTGCTCCAGAGTCCGTATACACTGCGAGGTTGTGGGGTGGATGGTTGTGTTAATGGAGATTATTGTATGTTTTCGAAACGGTTTTAAACTTGAATAGAGATCACGAGTTGAGATCTATTGAATCTTTTTGCTTGAACATAATCTTAAAAGTAAACCGTAAACCCTCTATCACATGGCAGGCAAAAAAGAAGAACATGGTTTTCCGTAAGCATTCCATCACTGGTTCCATTTCCATTTGTTAATATAAATAATAGCATATAATGGTTTAATTGGTTGAGAATGATGAGGATGTCTGCTGTGTGAGTTATGTGTCTAGACTAATGCTTTTGCCTGTTGCTGCTTTAAATTTTGGTTATGTATTTATGAAAATTTAATTGTGGAAATTTGATGCCAGGCTAGCTCTGGTTTAGTTGGTGAGGACAGCGCTTTTAGTTCAGGGCCCGCTGGTGCTTCTCGAATCGAATCTTCATATATTTTTGGCTTACGAGATCTTGATATGAAGCATGTCAAAGATTTTATCTTTATACATGGTGAGGTTTCTGACTTGATTTTTCTTGTTCTCATCTTTTGCTGATAAACAATAATTCAAAGAATCCAACTTGGTTAAATTTGTATCTTATTGAGTTAAGAATCAGCACTACTCACTGAGCTACAGCACACATGCTTGATTTCTTGTAATTTGTCAATGTGAGTTGCTGAATATTTTAAAAAATATTGCTGTTGAGGTTTTTTTTGGTTCTTTTTTTCCCTGACATGTATCATTTGGTACTTATGATTGGCTGTGCATCATTTACATGTTATATGTGTCTTCAAAATATAGGACTCCTGGAAGGCAAACTATTTAAGTACTTGTATTTTATCGTTTTGATCACTTCGGATAATTCTTAATGTCAATAGATGGCTAAATTATCCACAATCTTTATCAAGTGCATTTCTTGTCAAAGTAGTTGAGAAACTTTTGCAGCATGTACTATGTAGAGTGAGTTTGCTTGGGGTGGTGGTGTAAGTGTTCCTTATTCATCTCTATGTGAACCTTTATGTGCTGTGCGAAATGTTAAAGTCTTAAGAAGGCAATGACAGAGAATATTTCTGTTTATGATGTTTGGACGGATGGAAAAGGTAGCACTTTCCTCCAGGACAATTCCATGCTAGGAATAATACACACAGAGCGGATTTAAACTTAAGTTTATACCATCTTAATTTAAGGCCTTTCTTTCTAAGAAATAGTATTAGGGGTTGTTATTGGTTAACTAAGTGATTGCATAGGTATCCAGGCGACTCCAAATTGTGTGAGAGAATATTTTCTCTTTAAAGTTCTTGTTTTTTTCCATTTATGTTTCCCAATTGTGTAGGTAATATTGCTCCTTGGGCAACTAAAATATGGTGTATTTGTTTATGCTTTTTAAAGCAGTTTTATTTCATTATGAGCCAGTCTCGATCGACTATATGTTGGATGGTTAATAGCTAAATGTTTGACAGGTTACATTGAGCCTGTTGTGGTAATCCTGCATGAACAGGAGCTTACATGGGCCGGTCGTGTCTCATGGAAACAGCACACTTGTATGATTTCTGCACTCAGCATCAGTACAACTCTAAAGCAGCATCCACTCATTTGGTCAGCCACGGTACATTGTATTTTCACTACCATCCCTTTGGTCAGCATTATGTTATTTGCAGTGACAATGAGACCTTACCAATAGATAATCACGATTTGAAGGTTTTGACCCTTCACTTGTATATTCTTAATGTCATAGCGGGCATTCTCTTGGTGGGAAGAAATATATTTCCTGTCCTGCACCCTATCATGTTGATTAAGAATTCAATGTGTTAGGTTACATCTTCTGGCTGTAGCTTGAACACAATTATTTCTTACTCACCCGTACACTGTAAAACAAGAATCAGCATTATGTTTGTGCGCTAACTAGATACAAACTATCCCCGAATTTCTGAAAACACTGTTTATCTAAAATCTATCATTATTTTCTTTATTGCTTTCAGAATCTCCCTCATGATGCATACAAGCTTCTTGCAGTTCCATCCCCCATTGGTGGAGTTCTTGTAATTGGTGCAAATACAATTCATTATCATAGTCAGGTTTGCCTCTTTCTGGCATTGCAGTTTTCGCTATCACTAGAATTTATATTTATTCCCCTTTTCACATTTTATTTTCCTTCTAATTATCTCACATATTTGATTGGACAGTCAGCATCATGTGTCTTGGCGTTGAACAATTTTGCTGTTCCTGTTGATGGCAGGTGATCTTAAATGCTTTTGCTCCTCCTCTTCCCCTTTCTTGTGTCTACATACTCCAGCACTTCTCCCTTTTCTTCTTTTCTATCGTCTAATGACTAATATTCTTAGTTTACTAATTTATTTCCTATACTTCAATACCTGCTGCTGCTTTGTGATAACTATCGCGTAAGCTTTTTGACCTCTTTCAACTATATGTATAATTTGAAAAAATTCAGACTTTTAATTACTGCAAAGATAATATACCTTATATTGCGAGTGGGGGAGGTTTCAGTTCCAGCCAATGAGGTGTCATAAGAGGCATTTTGAGTTATTCTCTTTTGTTTCTTTTGCTTGTCACTGTGAAATAACGTGGTGGGTATTTATGAAAACAGGATATTGACCGGGCCTTTGTAGAAGGATTCTGTCTGGGTTTTTCCTGCTCCAACTATTTATATTCAACATGTCCACTTTCTGTATGATTCTACTTTTGTGCATGGCTGTGGCAAACCAAGTAGTTATTCTAAAGCTTGTTTTGATATAATGATGAGATGGTTTCACCAGGAATAATAAGCTTCTGGATGAAAAGGTGGCTGATAAGAGCTGAATTTTCCCTCTTGTATCTAGCCTTGATTTAATGGTTAAGTTACAATATTATAGTGAGATGCGTGAGACTGTGAGTCTCGAGATTCTATAGTGTATATTTTTGATGCAGCATTCATCCCAAGTGTTTTGTAGTAAGTTTTCCGAAATTAATTATTTACTTGAGCAAAATATTTTCAAAATGGTTGGAAAGTAGACAAATTTTTAAACTTGTTACAATGACATCATGAGTAGGGCCTAACAAGAGATACTATAGACTACAAGTCCCGATTTTGGTACATTTCTTGACTGATGGTATGCAATTATTCTTCTCCAGCTCTTAGACTGGATTTTCGATATGTTATATGTTATCTTTAACATTTTTATTACAAAGAGAGTACATTGGTTTTGGAATTTTGCAGGAATAGGAGATGAAATAAGTTGCTAGTTATGTTTCTCTAAGGAACAATATTGGATTTAGTCATGTACATTGGCTTAAAATGCTGTAACATGTAAAGCTTTATACTATTGACCTGGGATCTGATGATTTCTTGTTGGAAGCAATATGGTCTGCTAAGTTTTCTACTTCTTTTCTTTTCTTCCCAAGAGACAACATAGTTACTTTTGGGGAGATGGTTAGGAAACTGGATGTTGGCAGTGGTGAAGCAGAAGACAAGTGAACATTGGATGAAAAGTAGTAAAGAACTAATGAATACATGAGAAAAATATGGCCCCTTTTAGTGAGTTCTGTCACCTGAGTGTGAATCAGTTGTTGTAGACTATATGTTGATTAAACGACTAACTATTGGATCGTTGTTGGGTTTACCCCTCTTTTGATAGTGTTTGATGTGATTAGGGTTAATGTATACCAACAATCTTTTGCAAGACTTTTTAGGTTACTTTATGACAATGTTTTCTTTCTCGGTCTGTTCCTTGGTATGTTTGCATTTCGATGACATCGCCATCCTGCCTTTATTTCTAGGTAGATAAGTTATTCTAATGTACACTGCATGTATCCTTCAGTCAAGAGATGCCTAGATCTGGTTTCACGACAGAGCTTGATGCCGCCAATGCAACGTGGTTAACAAATGATGTTGCCGTGTTTTCATCTAAATCTGGGGAGTTGCTTTTGCTGAGTCTGATTTATGATGGGAGGTTGGTAACTTTTCGTCTCACATTTTCCTCTGTTTTTTTTTTTTCTCTTATTGGAGATAAAAGACGGGGCTTCTATTAAGCTATTCATGGTTAGTGACATCCATCCTTATATTTGATTTTGTGGAGCCTGCTGATTATTTTGCTATTTGAAAGAATTTTTTATTTGCTGAGTGTATTGTCTTAATTTGTTCCTGAATTCTCTGTGATTAAAACTTTCAAGTTATGATTTGTCGGTCTGTGTGAGAACATGTTACTGTAAATCTTCATAATTGTTCTAACTTGTATTTTGATGCTTGTCAAATGTTAACAGCAAAATGAACTGCATAAACACTGCACCTATCTTTTGAGAAAGTTTTGTATGATGTGTTTATTTTTTATGGATGTATGCACAGAAAAGTAAAAATTCAAATGTTTTGAGTTTAGCATATGATGCACAATATTGCTGTCGTGTGTGTTGTACACTTGTGTTTAGATGTGGAAATGTTAGGCAAGTACTCAGAATTGTAATTTTCACCAATAAAATTAATAGAGAATGGTGAACTATAGTTCTTGCTCTCAATTGCATTCACAAAAAAATATCATGGGGTGTAATGTTGTAAACGGTTTCATGGTGCTTAAGATTCAGCTTTTCTAATTTTTCTGCTGCGGTCGTCTCTTCTCGAAGTTGCTCTTTTTATTCTGGACTAGATTTAGCTCCATATCAGGATGGTTGAAGTTCCTCCAAAGTGTCTATGATAAAATTTCCCATCTCGCTAAGCTCATGCAACTAACCTTAGTAGGTATTCCTAGGATTTTTTGACTTCCTATTTTGTTGTCACAGTAAAGTTCACTCCTGAGGATGTCAAAAAGGTTAGAGATGCACCTGATAACCACTAAAGCGGCTAATCATGTGTGAAAATGCATATTTCAGTACTATATTGCTATTCAATTAAGAGCTCGGAGTTTCACTCAGTTTCCTACTCGGATTGGCTTCTAGAGCCGAAAAATTGTATGAGCATTAGATTATATGTACTTGGGTTGGGCACCCCTTGTGTTCTTTTAATTTAATTTTGCTTATCAAAAAAAAAAAAAGAGTACTATATTGCTATTACTGGAATATGATGTGTGTATTTATTTTTTCATATTTGCAGAATTGTGCAGAGACTTGAACTTTCCAAGTCAAGAGCTTCAGTACTTACTTCGGTCAGCCACATATAATTTCTTCATGCTATTGCCTATTGCACATTACTTGTTGAAACATCTGTGTCATATTTGTCATCATTGCACTTGTTTTTTATTGTAGGATATTACAACCATTGGAAACTCCTTATTCTTCTTGGGGAGTCGTTTGGGTGATAGTCTGCTTGTGCAATACAATTCTGGAGTGGGAGCTCCAACACTGACTCCTGGTGCGAAGGAAGAGGTTTGTCATTTATTGTTGTAGAGCGTGCAATGGGCAAGTTCATAATTTATCAAATTCCTTTGGCTTTCTTAAAAGAGACTTGATCTCAAAGTTTGAACTTGTCAAAAATCAGTACATTCTTAACCATTTACTAGAATTTGAAGGTCTGTTTATCAAAATCTACTACATGCACAATTAACTAAACCTGAATATCCCCGTTTCTTATTTTCTCTAGGTTGGGGATATCGAAAGTGATGCCCCTTTGACCAAGAGGCTGCGGAGGTCTTCCTCTGATGCATTGCAGGATTTAGTTGGCGAGGAGCTGTCTTTCTATGGCACAGGTCCAAATAATGCTCAGTTAACTCAGGTTAAATCATAATCTGTGTTCTGTCTGAGCCTCATTATTTAGATTTATGGTGGTAATTCCTATTAAGAAGATTGGTTGCCTTTAGAGAGGTGGTCCTTGTTTTGTCTTTTCAGTTGTATGGTATTTGAAAGCAGCAAAAAGCTATTTCTGCCTCGAGTTGTTTAGGTTGTGAAGGATGCCAATTATGGGTGAGAGGAGAGAGGAGTAGAGTATCCCCTATTGTTGCTTAGAGAGAATCATCACAGATGTTTTTCTCAACCCACTGATGATGTTTGTTTGGGTAGTCTTAAACTGTAAATGATACTCTACGGTGGCGAGAGTTTCTATTCTAGGTTTTTTTTTTTGAAGAGCTCAGAGTTTTTCTATGGGGAAATGACTTGTCAAAAATTCTAATGTGACTAAGCTTTTTATTAGTAGCTCGTTGTAAACATCTTCTGTAAAGAGGAACCAAAAAAGCATATTCCCCCGTCACAAGCTATCCTACACAGGCTCTGAACTGATTCCTAAAGATGAATCAGTAATGTAGAATTGGACCACCTTGGTCCAAGTTGATGTTGGCTCGCTTGGGTTAGTCCTTCCATTTTGGGTTGTCTCTAAATGCGAACACGAATATGGAAAATCTGCCAGGGGTTAGAAAGCCCGCCATGATTCTCTCTGGTTTTGACTGGGCATTTTAACTTATGACTGAAGCATAGTCTTATTCGTTTGACTGATGGTGATAAGTGTACTTCCTAGTTATGAAGTTGAGGTTGTACAACTGTACTTCTCTGAAACATGTTAAAAACATATGGGCTAATTTAAATGGGAAGTTGGAGCCAGAATTTTCTTGCGTCATTGACTAGATTTTATGGTTCCAATCATTGGAGTTTGTCGTTGATGAACTTGAGTGCTATGTGATATCTTTCTGTGTTTAAAAAATTAATTTCAGTCAAAGCTTTCGAAGCGGCATTTAGTGGTAATGCATGGATTCTTCACAGGCATAGTTTTTCCAATTCTAACAAATGCCTTGTTTTTTGTTTATGCAGAAAGCTTTCACGTTTGCAGTGAGAGATTCCTTACTTAATGTTGGTCCGCTGAAGGATTTCTCTTATGGTTTGAGAATTAATGCTGATCCTAATGCTACAGGAATTGCGAAGCAAAGTAATTATGAATTGGTTAGTTATAATTTCAGTGGATGGAAAACTTCATACTTGTAATTAACTTGATAATCACATTTTTTGCAACACTAGTTGAGTATCATTGATTGCTAATCATTGCGTTGTGAAAGTTTTGGTCAACTATTTTAATCTGTCATTTGTTATGCATTTTAGACTTTTTCCATCAACTTTTTGTTGCCAGAAGTAATGATGTTTGTTTGCATATTATACAAGCACATTAGAATCCTTCATTTTGAATCTTAATCAGGTTTGCTGTTCTGGTCATGGAAAGAACGGTGCTCTTAGCGTGCTCCAACAATCAATCCGCCCCGATACAATAACTCAAGTATGTAGGGCTGTCCTCTGGTGCTTCTTAACTTTTATGTAATTCTGGAATTTGTGATTTTGTGAAATGATTTTATCGTCCGTTATGTACATATCTGCTTTAATCTTGCGTGATTCCCATTGTTTTCTACACTTATGAGAATTTAAAATCATATATATTGTTTGTCAAAAAAAAATCATATATATTGTGTATTTTTTTAAAACGTTTTGACTTTCGACATAAACTGAGTTTTGAGTTTTACATTTTTAGTTTTCAATTGGTTAAACTAGAAAAATGAGTCTGTTGTGCTGAGGGTAGTTATGTAAGAATAAAATTGCAGCGAGGCTTGGTTTGTAGTTCAGAAAAGCGAAAAAAGGAAAACAAATGAAAAGTTTGGGGTAGGATAAGTGAATTTTGAGTTAGCAGAGTATGTTTTCTCCTGGAAAAAGAAAGCTTGCTTTTGGGAGAGGCTGTTGAATTCAAGTTTCAGAATGCCTGAGAAATACAGTTGTTTGGAAGGTTAAAAAGTTGACCACATGTACTTTGAAATGTGTGGCGTTGGTCTTTTTCTAATCCGGCCTATAATAGTTTATCATTACCTGAAACTGTTCGCATAATGAACAGTTGGTGCAAACAGCATGAGCTGCACCCTAGATGGCAATCTTTGGTCCATAGAGAAGCTTAGCATATACTTCTTCAGTTAGAAGCCTTTTGAACCTGTGCTTTATTTGCATTTGTGCTTATAAGTTATCTGTACTTTTATCAGTTCCAAGTCAGAGAGTCTTTAAGTGTTTTTTTGGTTTTATATGATAAACAAAAGTTATGACCTCATTACTTACTGTGCTTGTGAAGGAATCATTACCTGGTTGCAAAGGGATTTGGACTGTCTATCACAAGAACTTACGCAGTGATTCCTCAAAAGGAGCAGTGGATGAAGATGAATATCATGCATACTTGATTATTAGTTTGGAAAATCGTACTATGGTATCCACATGATAACCTTTTTCTGTTGATAAGATGGCAACATTGGAAAAATACTATTATACTATTGTGTTACTGGTCCATTCTTGTGCTACAGGTACTACAAACAGCTAATAATCTTGAGGAGGTAACCGAAAATGTTGACTACTACGTCCAGGGAAGTACAATTGCCGCGGGAAACTTGTTTGGAAGGTGTCTTTCTTGTCTGTCCATAGCCAACATAAAATATATTCTGGTTTTTGGAATTGCTGCTTGTCCCTTCTTCTCCTCTGTTTTGGAAATTATTAGTAATATAAAAGCATTTAAGCACGTGTTTCATAATCTATAGTCTTCTGATTAGTGCAACACTAGGGAAGGAATGTTTGTTGTAGGGTAATTTTACTATAGCTCTTCTGCTATGGGTACTTTCAGAAAATGTGAGATACACATTAATTCAGGGAAAATGGACATTATTTGTAGATAAGGTCAATCATGAAAATTCTTATGCACCCGTGAGAGCTTGGTGTCATTGGATGATAATCCATTCTGAACAAAAATTAATTACTTAACACTGTGCAATAGCCAATAAAATATTTTTAAACAATGATATTCCTAAATTTTTGCTGAGAATAAAAGATGATTGGGGCTGGGGGTCGAAATGCCTCATTGACCAGATTAAGTTAACTCTGCTGTACCAATGTACTTCATTGAGATATGTGAGAATTAGAGGTTACTTTTTTATGTACGTATTTATTCTTTTTTAGAGAGTGTTTTTCAATTTCCTATTCATGCAGTGAAGCTTTAATGTTCTTTCATTTATTTTTAATATTTAAAAATTTATCAATAGTGACTATATTTGAGAGGTCCTAATAGGTGAAAACATTTTGTCCTAACTTTTTAAGCAGACGACGAGTTATCCAAATCTTTGCTCGTGGTGCTCGGATTCTTGATGGTGCTTTTATGACTCAAGAATTGAGCTTTAAATCTTCCAATTCAGAGGCGGGTGCAGCTTCTGAAGGGACTATTGTTTCATCAGTTTCTATTGCTGATCCTTATGTGTTGCTGAGAATGACTGATGGAAGTATACAGCTTCTTGTTGGAGGTATTTCTGGACAGCTGGAGTTTAAAGTTAATTATTAATGTTTGATAAATGTTGTTTCAGAAAATGGAATATGTTTGTTGATACTCTGTTACTTGGTTATGTTTTAAGTTGTATATATTTAATTTGCTTTCAAGACTATCTTATTTCCCGTTAAAGGAAAAGATCCCGTTCTCTTATCACCGACGTCATGCTTATAATTTGTTTAGTATAGGCCAATTTAGTCCAGTATATTCGTTGAATAGGTTACTTCCTATAGGTAGGAACATCGTAAATATGAACAGATGATACACTTAAATAATTGGTTTAGAGAAATCACAAGATGAGAAGTTCACCATGATACGGTTTCATTCTCGAATCATGCCACATCGCAAGTTACTCTCAAAATAAAGTAAAAAGGGTAAAATGGGTAATTCAGATATCAGAGTGGTAACGATACTAAGGTGGCATATGTGTTTTCTTTCTTCATGTTTTTATGCTGATATTCCATTGAAGTTCACTGATTTATGCCCTTGGGGCTGAACACACTCAGTTCAACATTTGAAATACTTGGTTAGGCAAATTTGCAACCTCGAGTGCTAATTCTTTTACACTATGTTTGGATTCCATTCAAATAATGGAAAAAACCTCATCAGATCCCAAAACCAGTGCAAAACTGGCATCATACCGCATATTGCAATTTGGAAATAAGACATGCTGAACTTGAATTCGCATGAAGATGCTGTATGTCACATCCTGCATACCACCACTTGTGCCTCTATTTTCATTTTCTAGCATCACGTTTCACTTCCTTAGGAAGAGTTTAGATATCAAACTCTTATTATTTATCTGACTTGCGATAGTTATAAAGTAGTGTCAATTTAAAAAATACAATGGAGTTACCTTACGGAGATAAATTCAAGTTTCTAACAGATAACTTTCTGATTTGGAAAGCTACTTTTTGTACTACTGGTTTAATATTGGAATAAAGATTCTGATGGCATTGACATTTGAATAAAATATTACCTGTTTGCTTATATTGAAATACAAATATTAAGCACGTG
Source organism: Rehmannia glutinosa (assembly GCA_016081115.2). Lineage (NCBI taxonomy): Eukaryota > Viridiplantae > Streptophyta > Magnoliopsida > Lamiales > Orobanchaceae > Rehmannia > Rehmannia glutinosa. Next base: position 115,335 of record JABTTQ020002851.1, read on the forward strand.
AAAGAACAATGATTACTTTTAAAAGAAATCCGGATGTGTGGGTATGCTGGGAAGTCAGTTTAAGGTATTGAAATTTTGTGATGAGCCAGCTTTTGTGACTCCCGCAAAAAGCATTCATAGCAACATGAGGATGGAGGGGTAGTGTACTGTGTACATAAGAGTTTGTATGAATTTATAGCCATAACAAAAGCAGATATTATTTTAAGATATATGATTTAATATTCTCCCAGACCAGTGCTTGTGCTTGTTCTGTAGATTTGTGGTTTTGACCAAATGACGTGCGATTTTTAGTGTGATATATAGCTGTTCTATTGCAGTTTAATGTCCCACGAACATATATGAAAGGCAGTTCCCTCTCTCCCTTTTTTCTGGGGTGGAGGGTGCGGGTGTGGGGTGGGATGCTGGGGTTTTGGTGGGTCTCAAACTACTGGAACTAATTGTCTAGCTAATAAGAAATTCATATTTATACTTTCTTTGCATAAATTTAAAATAGCTGGTTAACATGATTTCTAAGTGTGTCTACAAAGATATTCATGCTCGGGAACTCTATGTTTATTGATATACATTTTGTGTAGGTATATATATGTTTCAGAGACTCAATGTAGGCATTGAGGGGACTGTAATTTAGACTTATTTTCAAGAATTTTATCTGCTAAACGGTACCTTTATTTAGTCTTGACATGGTGCTCGCTTGTTTTGTTCTCCTAGATCCATCCACATGCTCTGTTTCTGTTACCACTCCATCAGTATTTGAAAGCTCTGATAAGGTGGTATCCGCTTGTACACTCTATCATGATAAAGGGCCTGAACCATGGCTTAGGAAGACGAGTACTGATGCCTGGCTTTCTACTGGAATTGGAGAGGCTATAGATGGGGCTGATGGTACGACACAGGATCAGGGTGATGTATACTGTGTCTTATGCTATGAAAATGGTAATCTTGAGATATGTGACGTGCCTAATTTTAGCAGTGTTTTCTCGGTTGATAAATTTGTATCTGGAAAGAGCCACATTTTAGATACATTTTCCCATGGCCCAGCCAATGATCCTGTAAAACTCATGAACAAATATTCCGAAGATGTTGGACATGGCAGGAAAGAGATCCCTCACAATATGAAGGTTGTTGAGTTGTCCATGCAGAGATGGGAGGGGGAACATAGCCGCCCCTTTCTGTTTGGAATATTATCTGATGGTAGCATTCTTTGCTATCATGCTTACATATTTGAAGTTTCAGAAAATGCTTCCAAGGCCGAGGGTGTTTCTTCTCAGAGTTCCATTAATCTTAGCAGTATAAGTGCATCTAGGCTTAAAAACTTGCGATTTGTCCGAGTCGCCTTGGAGACATATGCAAGAGAGGAGACACCATCTGGAATCTCATCACAACGTATAACTATTTTCAAGAATGTCGGTGGTTTACAAGGTTTATTCCTCTCTGGATCAAGGCCAGCTTGGTTCATGATGTTTAGGGAGCGGCTTCGGATACATCCTCAGGTTAGTTTGGTTTAGTAAATTTGCAATAATTCCAAAGCATTTTGGTGTAGGCGTACTTTAATATCTCTATTCTTATCTATTCTAGTATTCCAACTGTAATCGATTTGTTAAACAATTAAGTACTCCTGTATCCTTTCCCATTTCAGGTTTGTGATGGACCCATAGTTGCCTTCACTGTTCTTCACAATGTAAACTGTAATCACGGGTTTATATATATAACTTCAGAGGTTAGCTAATTATATAGTTTTATCTTAAACTTTTATTTTCCCTTATCAACAGGAATTATATTTTTTTTTCTTTTATCTTTTTTGTTCTCTTTAGGGTGCTCTGAAAATATGTCAACTTTCAGTTTTATCATCGTATGACAACCATTGGCCTGTACAAAAGGTTAGCAGCCCTCTCTCTCTCTCTCTCTCTCTTTCTCTCTCTCTCTCTCTCTCTCTCTCTCTCTCTCTCGTTCAATAGTCAGTTTATATAAAATTGCAAATTTGATTCTGATTAGCTAATGTAAATGATTTCTCTGTCTGCACTTTGGTGCCTTTGCTTTCCTTTGTTTTTACTGTGGGCTGGCAGATAGCACTGAAGGGGACTCCACATCAAGTTACTTATTTTGCTGAGAAGAACTTGTACCCGCTCATAGTTTCTGTTCCAGTGAGTGCATTCTTCATCTTAAAATCTTTCCCTTAGATGTAGCCTGTTCCTTTCATTTCATTTATGTTGGTCCACAAGAATCTTCACTCAAAATAATCAAGTCTGTTTTCACGACTTTAACAATTACGTGATCCAAGTCTGCTTCCTCCATCTTGATATGAGCAGAGTGGCAATAAGATAGACAGCGAAAGGAATGGGTTAATCAATCATTATTTTCCTTATATTTTTATGTAGGTGCTCAAGCCACTTAATCAAGTCCTATCATCTCTTATTGATCAAGAAGTTGGAAATCAATTTGAGCACGATATGAGTATGGAGGGGACCTATCTTGTGGAAGAATTTGAGGTTCGGATTATGGAACCAGAAAGATCGACTGGTCCCTGGCAAACGAGGGCTACAATTCCAATGCAAAGTTCTGAAAATGCTCTAACTGTTCGAGTGGTTACATTATTTGTAAGCCCAACTTTGCACACTAGCTGCTTCAATTGACCTTAAAGCATTTTCCCTTTTTCCCATACAGTATCCGCTAATTTGGGTGTGGCACCATTTCCCTCATAGAGATTTCAAAATTAAATTGTGGAATAATTATTCTGCAGACCCCACGTAGTGGGACAAAGGCTTAGTTCTTGTCGTTGGAATAATTATTCTACTGCTGTTGTGTTGTATATACTTGCAGAACACCACAACACAACGAAATGAGACACTTTTGGCAATTGGAACTGCTTATGTGCAAGGGGAGGATGTTGCAGCAAGAGGACGTGTACTCTTGTATTCTGTTGAAAAGAATTCTGACAATGTTCAAGCCCAGGTAGCTTGCTGTTTCATTGGAGCCTCTTTCAACCTTAAGCACTTTTGCAAGACTTCTTCAAAAGCTTCAACTGATCAGATTGCCTCATATTGTGTTTCATCTTACTCTTTAAATCCTTTATCTTTTAAATGCATGAACGCTTAATTTTATCCTAGGCTTTTCAGGTTTCAGAAGTCTATTCCAAGGAGTTGAAAGGGGCTATATCAGCTCTTGCATCACTTCAAGGTCATTTGTTATTAGCTTCAGGTCCTAAGATTATTTTGCACAAGTGGACGGGTTCCGAGTTGAATGGTGTTGCCTTTTATGACGTCCCGCCGCTCTATGTTGTGAGCTTAAACATCGTAAGCACCCCAATATTTACATGCTCAACATTGTGTGAACCAGATGTAATTCATATCGATGTGCCACTACTTACAAGGAACAAATGTAGCTGTATAAAATATAGGGATAATTACAAAAACACACCTAAGGTTTGGGCTAATTACAAAAAAAACCCAATGATTTTTGAAAATTACAAAAACCCCATTGAGGTTTGATTTCGAATTACACTTTCCCCTTCAGAAGCAAAAAACATTTCAAAAACCCCTTTGACATCTATAAAAATATTACATTTAACCCCTTAAATATAAGACAAAATCAAACTTGAGGGATGTTTTTGTAATTTTGAAACATCTCTGGGTTTTTTTTTGTAATTAGCCCAAACCTCAGGGGTGTTTTTGTAATTATCCCTAAAATATATTTTGATACTTTGTTATTTGAACTACAATTCAATTGGCTCTTTGTCTTAATGAAGTTCAGTTGTATGGAAAGATGGATACGTTTGCAAAACAAAATATATTTTGGTTAAGCAAGTTCGTATGCAGCCTTTATTTTGCTTACTTCGATCTTTAATTACTTAAACATCAACAAAATTCTTAGTCGTTCAATTCATTATAACCTGTGTATTTATAGTATAGTTATAAGATATGATTTGATACTTTGTTATCGAACTACAATTCAATTGGCTCTTCGTCTTATTGAAGTTCAATTGTATGGAAATATGGATACATTTGCAAAACAAAATATATTTTGTTTAAGCAAGTTCTTATGCAGCCTTTATTTTGCTTACTTTGATCATTAATTACTTAAACATCAGCAAAGTTCTTAGTGGTTCAATTCATTATAACTTGTGTATTTTAAATAGTTGTAGATAGGTAGATGCATGGCTAACATAGATAGGGTTTCTTCTTTGTTGAACCACCTTCCATTATCATACTCAGGGGCGTATCTACATTAGGGCTCCACTGGGCTGGAGCCCAGTGCACTTTTATCACAGCCCATTAGTAGTATTGCATTTTTTAGCTTATTTTGTAGGTATTTCTTTTATTAGCCCACCCCACAACCCTTAATTTATCTTTTAAAAAAAAAACAAACAAACCCAACTAACAATAATTAAAGATGAGTTTGATTCCACATTTCCACTTCTCACCATTCCCACCCTATTCTCTGCAATTTTGAAATCAAATCTCTTATTTTTTTTGAAAATCTTAATTTTTGCCCTGTAAATTCTGTCTTCAATTTTTTTTTTTTTTTTTTGGTCATGGAAACAAACTGAAAAGGGGAAAAGTTATGGTGTCATAGCAAGGGCATAAATGATAAATCCATTTTTCACATTTTACTGGTTATAAAATTTAAAATGATATTTATTGAACATTAAATAAACTGGTAAAATTATTTTGAAATTACAAAGTTATGATTAAATTACTCTAAATCTGCTTTAGTAGTTTAGTTTGTTGAATTATTATGTGTTTTTCAAAATGAACTTTCTAATTATGCTATGAAGTATTAACTATGATATATTGATATTGACATTGTTTTCGTACATATCTCATATGCAAAGCTTAACAGGATATTGGAGAAAGAACATTGATTAGCTGCTAATCAAACAAAAAGTAAATTGATTGCAAATCAAACATTGATTAGGTTGGCTAATCAAACATTGATTTTGTTAATAGTACAGATGTAGATTCTGTTATTGATGAATTTTATTCTTTGAAATCTCGTCGAGCACAAGTTGTATAGATACTGAACAATTTATTATGTATAATTTTATTATACTTAAATTTTCTTAATTTCTAGCCCACCCCATTATCGATTTCTGGATCCGCCACTGATCATACTTGAGTCAATGGCCTGGAAAAATCTGAAATTGTTTCAAGGTCTTTAGTTTTTACCTAAATTTGAGTTGGCCTACTTCCTCTAATTTCTGTTGGGACTTGAGAGGAAGCTAAATATTGCCTATGTAACATCATTAATTGACTCTGCCCGGTCTGTCTGAATTATAAATATGTTTGCTGCAGAAAAAACAAACAAATTATTGAGTTTGTGAGCCATTCAGTTGCTGGTTTAGGTTTCCACTTTGTTATTATTGTTCTGACATGTTTTAACTCTAATGGTTCTCAAATTTTCATCTTTATTCAGAGTCAGTTAATAAAGCTTATGGGTTGATTGAGTTTTATTGTTGATTTGTTTGCTTAGCATCTATCAATTCAAAAAATACTGTTTTCCATAGTTTATTTCAATTTGATATACAAAATTTCAAATTCTAGGGCTTCCATAAGAGAAGCAGTGCACTAATTTATTATTAACTTGCGAGCTGTTTGGCTGGACTTGCTGTTGATGATGATAATCCTGCAGGTTAAAAATTTTATTCTTCTTGGTGATATTCACAAAAGCATATACTTTCTTAGTTGGAAGGAGCAGGGCTCTCAGCTTAATTTATTGGCGAAGGATTTTGGTTCACTTGATTGTTTAGCAACGGAGTTTTTAATCGATGGAAGCACACTCAGCCTCATTGTTTCAGATGACCAGAAGAATGTTCAGGTTAGTACATTTCCTCGTCTGTTGTGAAACTTTTGTTGAAGTTGCAAGTTGCAACGATTTGTTAATGTGGTGTGACTGGAAAATTTGGTGTGTAGTCATCCTTCCTAATAAGATTTGAATTAAGATGTTTGTTTGAATTTTCTGGTTATTTGCAAAATGACTTAAAATCCGTAAGAAGTGTTGCATTTTTTACTTTATTTTTAATGTTGAGGTTAAGAAACTACTTTTTACATATCTTTGCTTTTGTGCGTTCCTTTCTGGATATATATACCATACTCTGGACTACATGTTATGTGTACATTTGGTTATACCATGTAAGATCTTTTTGTGCAATAATTATCTTTTAGAGTGATTGGACACTTTGCGTGCAACATGTAGATATTCTACTATGCTCCAAAGATGTCAGAAAGCTGGAAAGGACAGAAACTTCTATCGAGAGCTGAGTTTCATGTCGGCGCCCATATCACCAAGTTTTTGCGGTTGCAACTGCTTCCCACATCTGCTGATCGAACAAATCCTGGGTCTGATAAGACAAACCGCTTTGGTTTACTTTTCGGCACCCTTGATGGTAGCATTGGCTGTATTGCACCTCTTGATGAACTTACTTTTCGCCGGCTTCAGTCGCTGCAGAAAAAGCTTGTAGATGCTGTTGCCCATGTCGCTGGACTAAATCCCAGATCCTTTCGACACTTCCATTCAAATGGAAAGGCTCACCGGCCTGGTCCTGACAGCATTGTTGACTGTGAGCTGCTTTCCCAGTACGTACTTTCTTCACTCTTATCAGAAAGCTTGTTGTCATTCTTCTGATTTGTTTATGAATTATGAGTATATGAGTTATATATATGTATGTGTAGGTTACAATAATATATATAAATGGTTATATATATATCTATTTGGAGTGTACATGATTATATATATATATACACACACACATAAGGGCACACTTCTTAATTATAGCTTCATCCCACTTTCCTATTATTATGATTATTCTTATAATTATTATTGTTGTGGTTTTCTTTCAACAAAAGTATTAGATCTCAAATAATGTTTTTTAACTATCACGTTATATATATATATATTATATTTATATTAGGTTTAATATTCAACTCTCTTCAAGTGTCATTTGTACTTTCTTAATTATAGCTTCATCCCACTTTCCTATTATTATGATTATTCTTATAATTATTATTGTTGTGGTTTTCTTTCAACAAAAGTATTGATCTCAAATAATATTTTTTAACTATCACGTTATATATATATTATGTATATATATATATTTATATTAGGTTTAATATTCAACTCTCTTCAAGTGTCATGTGTATCTCTCATGAATTATAATATTGTGATAATGTGAACCTCTGTGGAACTTGTTTCATCATCATTGTATGCCTAGTGATGATAATCTTGATTTGTACGATCACTTATTCAGCTATTCCTATTGTTTGGTTGGGCAGAATCTTAAGGGCACTAATTTATTATTGATCAGTCATAAAACAGCAGCAAGATGCTGCCGTTTAGAAGGAGCACCATTGAAATGTCTGTGTATCAACTGAGGATCAGTATTGATATGTGAAAATAAAAAATGTTAATCTGCTCTGAATTCCTACCGTATGTCAAGTTTCCCATCATAAAAATGTGTATAAAGCAGTCCATAAGTCCCTGATGTTAAAGCGCACTCAAGGCTCGTCATATGATGCTAGATTAAATTGGTTTCAAGAATGATATTCTCATTCACTTCTATGGATTTTAGTCCTAGCTCTTTATAGTCTTTCATAACAATTTTCTATCATTTCTCGTGTTAAATGCTAATTAATTGTATAGAAGAAAGACATTTTTCTTCTTTTTTAAACCGGGGAACCCACAGTCACTACCCTTCGGGTACACATTGGGTAAACGCTCGAGTTTAACGCAATACCTGCAAACCATGCCAGCCAAGTAAACCGCACTGGACGAACTTGAGACCTTTGACCTCAAGAACCCACCATCCTACACCATTAGACCACCCTGTGAGGGGCGAAGAAAGGCGATTGTTGAAATGACAGAAGTTGGCTCATTTATCTGTACCGAAGTTCTTGTTTTCTTTCTTTTATTTTCTATTTTTTACTTGACATGTCTGCACCGGCATGTATTTCTCTCTCTCTCTCTCTCTCTCTCACATAAAAATCTTGCTTTAATTATTAGTTGATTTAGACGCCGATCTTTGTACTGCATAACATATATCTTCTGTTGCCCACAAATTTTTGTAGTTTCGAGATGCTCCCACTAGAAGAGCAGCTTGACATTGCTCAACAGATTGGAACAACACGAACGCAGATTATGTCCAACTTGAATGACCTCATTCTTGGCACAAGCTTCTTATGAGCATTACTGCTTTTCAAGATGCTGCCCTGTGAAGTGGGTTAGCGTGATGCGTCTCACTCTTGTTCCAGAAAAGGCACGGTCGGATTTGCCAAAGGTATGTGTTTCCGCCTCATACGCGTTACTGATGCCGACTCTCTTACCATTGTCAATGTGGGATTTGGACTCAACGCGATGTATTATGCAATCGGATGAGATGGGGATTTGAGATTAATCTCTTGGTGAAAGTAAGTTATGTTGCTTATTGTTCTGTAGGTGTAAATGCACTTTTTCTTTCTCTTTACAGTGATGTAATCATGTGATTTATCAAGGAATTTAGCTATAGCTATTAATTTGAAATTGTTGTAGCATTGTAATCGTTGAAAGGTAAAATTATGCTGATTCGCTGATGCGAGTATTCTGCTTTACGATTAGTTATTTTGGATACACAGTTTTTATTCAATTTTCTTGTATTGTATTTTACACTATTATTTACATAAACATTCAATATTTCTTGTTAAAATAAATGTATATAATATATGTTAGTGGAGTAATATGTCTCCACCTTTGTATATATAAATATGTTAACATACATTCCCTCATATTATCTTACATGGTATCAAAGCACCCAGGTTTGGTTTGGAGGCGATGGTGGGAATTGGACCTCGACCCATTTGGTTTGGCACGCTCGGCGTGAGGGCGGGTGTTAGAGTTTGTGTTTGTCCCATATCGCCTATTTATTGGGCTGTTATTATGTATAAATGTGGGTTGGGCACCTCTCCTTTGAGCTAGCTTTTGGGGATGAGTTCTACCAAGCCCATTTAACATGGTATCGAGCTTGAAAACAAAAAAATTAGAGTGGGATTACCCAAAATTAGGGTTTGGTCTTGAAGTCTTGACCTCCAGGTTCGAGTTCCGTTCGATCCTCAGGATTTTTTTTCCCCAGTCGTCTTCCTCACCACCTCGCACGCGTGTGCCCATTCATTTGACTATTGCCCGAGTCCGTGGACGTTCGTCGCGTTTTTTCGCTTACCCACGCACCGCTCATACGCACAACCACCACCGAGCCGCGCCGCCACCGTTAAAGTCATTTCGAAGTTTGGTCGCCGTTGTCGGCGCGTTCTCGGGTCACACGCGCACATAACGTTCTGTTCGGTTGTTCGTCCCCACTCCGAAGCAATCGGTTTTCGCCACCTCCAAAGAACTACTTCACTTGACTTCTCAGATCGGTATTCACTCTAAAGAAAAAAAAATCGAAAAGGAGGTGACTCTGCCCGTGTCGCTCTTTCGTGAACCTTTCGATTTCTCGGTTTTTTGTTCCTCGTTTGGTTCATCCGATTTGCGGTTTTGTTCTTGTCGAAATCCCGGTTAACATTCGATTTTAAGTGTTTTACGCTCCAAGTCGGCCTTCGGTCAAGCATTCGATTTTTGGATTTTAGTTCCTCTTGTTTGCCTATTGTCAAAATCCCGATTCGTTTTTCTTTTGTTTCGTCTTTGTTGTGAAATTTTTATTTTCCGAACCTTCAGATTTCCAAAAAAAAAAAAAAGAAAAATGGCTGAACATAAATCTGTGGTTACGGCTGAAGTGATTCCGGTTATGTCTAAAATAACAGATTATAAACTTAATAGGTCTAATTATTTAGATTGGAGTAAAACGGTTCGATTATATTTGCGTAGTATTTCTATGGACACATATTTAACTGATGACCCACCTATCGATGATTCAAAGGTCTCTTGGCTACGAGACGATGCTCGTTTATTTTTACAAATTCGTAATTCTATTGAACGTGACGTTGGTATGGTAAATCATTGTGAATTTGTAAAAGAATTAATGGACTACTTAGCATTTGTGTACTCGGGGGAGGGAAATATCAAACGTATGTACGATGTGTGTCAAGCCTTTTATCGTGCAGAAAAAGGTGAAAGATCCCTTACTGATTACTTTATGGATTTCAAGAAAACTCATGAGGAACTTAATCTGTTACTTCCATTCAGTACTGATGTAAAAGCTCAGGCAACTCAACGCGAAAAGATGGCTGTTATGAGTTTCTTGGCAGGTTTACCTTCTGAATTTGAGACTGCGAAATCTCAAATTCTATCTAGCCCAGAGATATCATCACTTCAAGAAGCTTTTAGCAGAGTCCTCCGCACCGAACATTCTGCACCTATTCCGACTCATGGTGCTCTCGTTAGTCACACTTCTGACTCAAAAAAACCGATGTACAAAAATGGCAATCAAGGGCGAAACTTTCATCAGAATGTCGGGGCTCGGGGATCGGATTTGAGCCACATAATATGTCGCTATTGTCACGAACCCGGACACTTTAAAAAGGATTGTCCAAAATTACAGCGATAGAACCGATTTAGTCAATTAGCACATCTCGCTTCGGCTAATGCTCCTTCTGAGTTCGTTTTAATTTCTGCCGATGACTATGCTAAGTTTTCACAGTACCAAGAATCTCTAAAGTCTTCATCTGCTTCAATCACTGCCATTGTTGATTCATGTAAACCTAAAACATGCCTTGTTTCCTCATCTTCCAAGTGGGTCATTGACTTTGGTGCAACCGATCACATGACAAATAATTCAGGTCTTTTTACTTCATTTAAATCTCATGCCTCTAGCTCATCGGTTACCTTAGCAGATGGCTCCACATCTCATGTTTTAGGATCTGGCACCATTATACCTACACCCTCCCTCCCTCTACAATCTGTTTTAAATCTACCAGACTTATCATTTAATTTGGTTTCTGTTAGTAAACTTACCCGTTCCCTTAATTGTTGTGTCTCATTCTTTCCTGGTTTTTGCTTGTTTCAGGATCTTATGACGAAGAAGATTATTGGTAAAGGACATGAATCTGGAGGCCTCTACATCCTTGATACACACGTTCCCAAGTCTCTTGCTTGTTCTGGATTTGTGACCCCCTTTATGACGCAATGTCGGTTAGGACATCCCTCATTCTCTTCGCTGAAGAAACTTTGTCCTCGGTTTTCAAAGATTTCGCCGAGTGTGAGTCGGTAATGGGTTTGCTAAACACCATCGTTCGAGTTTTACTCCTAGAGTCAATAAACGAAGCTCGCTCCGCTTTGCGTTAGTTCACTCGATGTTTGGGGTCCTTGTCTGTAGTGTCTAAAATGGGTTTAAGTATTTTGTCACTTTTGTTGATGATTATTCTCGAATGACGTGGTTATTTTTAATGAAAAATCGTTCTGAGTTGTTTCATCACTTTACTACCTTTTGTGTTGAAATTCGAACTCAATTCAATACGTCTGTCCAAATTTTGCGTAGTGATAATGTTAAAGAATACTTGTCAGAATCTTTTCAAAAATATATGGTACAAAATGGCATTATTCACCAAACTTCTTGTGTAGATACACCGTCACAAAATGGCGTTGTTGAACGCTAAAATAGACATCTTCTGGAAACTGCTCGAGCTCTACTATTTCAAATGCACGTTCCTAAACATTTTTGGGCTGATGCCGTCTCCACTGCTTGTTTTTTGATTAATCGTATGCCCTCTTCTGTTCTGTCTGGTGACATTCCTTTTCAGGTTCTCTTTCCCGGTCAATCCTTATTTCCTGTTGAGCCACGGACATTTGATTGTACTTGTTTTATTCGGGATGTTCGACCCCACATTACGAAACTCGATCCCAAATCTCTAAAATGTATCTTCCTTGGATATTCACGTGTGCAAAAAGGTTATCGGTGTTATTGCCCCACTCTTAACAAATATCTTATGTCAACTGATGTCACATTTTTCGAACAAACTCCATTTGCACCCTCGACCGGTCCTTCGACTCCAGGGGACGTCGATGATGTTCTAATCTACACAATTACATCCTCTGGTTCAGACATTTCTCTAGGTCCTACTAAACCTCCCATAACACAAGTTTACACTCGCCGCAACCAATCTTCCCTAATCTTTGCTCCTCTCGCCCGTGTCTCCGCGCCACTTCTTCCGTCATCAGATCCGGATCCGAGTGATGATCTCCCTATTGCGCTTCGTAAAGGTAAATGTCAATGTACTTATCCCATATCTTCATTTGTATCATATAATCATTTATCACCATTATCGTGTTCTTTTCTTACATCTCTTGATTCTTTCTCTATACCAAAAATTGTTCATGAAGCTTTATCCCATCCGGGTTGGCACAAGGCTATGATTGAGGAGATGAATGCTTTAGACAATAATGGTACTTGGGACTTAGTTGACTTACCTACAGGTAAAAAGGCTATTGGTTGTAAGTGGGTTTTTGCTATTAAAACTCACCCGGATGGCACTGTTGCTAGATTGAAAGCACGACTTGTCGCTAAAGGATATGCTCAAACATATGGTGTTGATTATTCTGACACCTTTTCACCTGTTGCTAAGCTCACATCTGTCCGGTTGTTCATTTCTATGGCAGCCACATATTATTGGCCTTTACACCAGTTAGATATCACAAATGCATTTCTTCATGGTGACCTTCAGGAAGAAGTCTACTTGGAGCAACCACCTGGTTTTGTTGCTCAGGGGGAGTTTGGGAAAGTTTGTCGTCTTCGTAAGTCTTTATACGGTTTGAAACAGAGTCCTCGAGCATGGTTTGGAAAGTTTAGTCAGGCTATTGAGCATTTTGGGATGAAGAAGAGTAAATCCGATCATTCGGTGTTCTACAAACAATCTACAATTGGTATCATTCTATTAGTGGTTTATGTTGATGATATTGTCATTACTGGAAGTGATAACAGTGGTATCTCATCTCTCAAAGCGTTTCTTCATACCCAGTTTCATACAAAAGATTTAGGGGCACTAAAGTATTTCTTGGGCGTTGAGGTGCTAAGAGGTAAGAAAGGAATATTCTTATCTCAAAGAAAATATGTGCTTGATTTATTATCTGAAACAGGAAATTAGGGGCTAAACCATGCAGCACTCCTATGGTTCCTAATGTACAACTTACGAAAGATGGTGAGTTATTTACGGACCCGGAGAGATACAGGAGATTGGTTGGAAAATTGAATTATCTCATTGTTACTCGTCCATACATTGCCTATTCTGTGAGTGTAGTAAGCCAATATATGTCTTCTCCAACAATCGATCATTGGAAAGCTGTTGAGCATATTTTGTGCTATCTGAAAGGAGCACCTGGGCGAGAAATTCTATATAGCAATCATGGGCATACTAGAATTGAAGGATTTTCAGATGCTGACTGGGCGGGATCCAAGGAAGATCGAAGATCTACTTCAGGTTATTGTGTATTTGTTGGAGGCAATTTGGTGTCATGGAAAAGCAAGAAGCAAAATGTAGTTTCACGGTCGATTGCAGAATCAGAATATAGGGCTATGACCAAATCTGTATGCGAAATAATGTGGATACATCAACTTCTCACTGAAGTAGGCCTTAAAGTTTCTATACCTGCTAAGTTATGGTGTGACAACCAAGCTACACTTCACATTGCGTCCAATCCTGTCTTTCATGAACGAACAAAGCATATTGAGATTGATTGTCACTTCGTTCGTGAAAAGATTCAGGAATACTTGATTTCTACAGGATACGTGAAGACTGGAGAACAATTGGGGGATATCTTCACAAAAGCTCTTAATGGGTTCCGGGTTGATTATCTGTGTAACAAGCTGGGCATGATCAATGTTTATGCTCCAGCTTGAGGGGGAGTGTTAAAGTAAATGTATATAATATATGTTAGTGGAGTAATTTAGGGAGTTAGTGGAGCACCTTAGGGGTGCATGTCTCCACCTTTGTATATATAAATATGTTAACATACATTGAATACAATTACCAAGTTCCCTCATATTATCTTACATTTCTAAAAGATTCACCATCACACCAACACAATCATTATTTTTTCTCTATACATCCAACTTTCACTTTAAAAAAAAATACCACTATTCTAAGATAGTGGACAGACTGAAAGGACAAGCAATGACAACCTCTTCACTTTTATTTTATTTTTTGAGAAAAAAATATTGTTTAGAAACTAATATCAAGTGACAAAAGCAATATACTTGGGGAATGTTTGCGAAAACTTCGACTTTTTTAAAAAGTGATTTAGTGTAATAAAAGTGCAAAGTAGTTGATAAAAGTTGTTTGCAATTAGCATATCAAGGTGATTAAGTTAATATATAATGTTTAGTGTAGGGGTGATAATTTTTGACACAACACGATAGCACGATACGAAAATGATACGAAAATAGCGGGTTAGTGTTTAGCTTTATCGTGTTCGTGTCCTTATCGTGTCAATACGATAAGGACACAAAAATTTTGTGTCGTGTTCGTGTTTTTATGTGTTTACACGATAAGGATATGAACACGATAAGGATACGATAATGACACGTTTACCTGTTAGTAATATGATAATGACACGACACGAACACGATAATGACACGTTTACCTGTTAGTGACACAATAACCTAATATTTTGTATGTTTGTATCGTGTATTGTCATGTAATATCGTGTAATTTGTTATCGTTTATTAACATATAAATCGTTTTCTTTTCTTTTTGACTTATCATGTCACTATCGTGTTCGTGTCGGAACATATCTTTATCGTGTCGAGTTCGTGTGTGTCTTTATCATGTCGTGTCATTATTGTGTCGACACGAAACACGACACGATAACACGATTTGCCAACCTTAGTTTAGTGAATACTAAATAAGTTGTGGAAGTGTTTTTACATATTATTGTAAGAGTCAATAACTAAATCACATCTCCCCTTTGCTTTGAAAAAAGTAAAAAGAAAATATTCTCACCATTAACTAAAAAACCCTTTTTTGTTTTAAATGTTAGCAGACACTCTCTTGAGTCTTGTCACATTATTGACTCGCTCTTTAACAAAATGACAAGTCATATTTCAAGGCGCTTACACTTTCCTATGTGACCGTTTGTTTTCTGTTGATTGGTTTTGGATGGGCAAATTGCTTAAATATTGCAAAAATAAAATGAAATTGTTAAAATATGTTGAAAATGAAAGGGGTTGGGTTTTTACTTGTTGGCGCACACACCTTGTGCGCCAACCAAATGTTTTTTAATTTTTTTTTGTTGAAAATGCTGGCGCACATTTTACGTGCGCCAGCCAATGTTTTTTATTGATCCCCATTATTGGATATATTTGTAGTTATAAGTTCTGTGTGGGGTTATTTCCTATGGAGATGAATTCTTAATCAGCCACATTTGCTATTATATATATTGATTAACCAAAGCTGGCACGTGATCAATAATTAACAATATATATATATATATATATATATATATAGGGGGAGGATCAAGTGAGACCATGTCTCTAGGTGAGACACAATGGACTAATCTCAACCATCCCCCACTATTAATCAATGGGTATGATTTAATGGATAAAAAATCTATTAAAATATTAATTTAATCAATATAAGGGTAGTAGGGTAAAATAACATAACAAGTTATTTAAAAAAATGGAATCAAATCTCTTTCTCTCTCATACATCTCATTTTCCCCAATCTCACGTCTCTCTTTCTCTCTCTCTCTCTATCTCTCTCATTCCTCCATTAACGTAAATAAAGAAAACTGTGAAGAACTCGAAAATTATAGAGAAAAACACGAAAAATCGGTGCAATATTACAGATAAATAACGAACAGGTGAGTTCAAAACTAAATATGCAACAAAACTCAACTAAATATGCATTATCTGAAAAACTATCTATGCAACATAAAAAACTAATATGTAGTACAGTATAACCAACTATGCAAGATGTCATAAACTATGCAACAAAATCAACTAACTATGTATTATCTAGAAACTATCTATGCATTGTGGAATAACTAAATATGCATTACATTATGTAACATCTCATTTTTATAATTTCCAAAAGCAACATCTCATTTTCATAACTAAATATACATTATATTGAACCTATTTATGCAGTGTAGTATAACTACATATGCAGTACGTTATATTCAATTATGTCTTGTTTTCATAAAATAGTGCAACAAAATAACTAAATATGCATTATTTGATGTCTAACTATGCAGTAGAAGAACCCTAACTATGCTGTAAAATAAAAATATTTGGAAAGAAAATAGGTTCCTTAAATTCCGCCACAAAATCCAGCAGTGTCTATTTCAGCCCTTAAAATCCGCTGGGACCACTAATTTGAACCATAAAATCCGCTGGGACCACTAATTTGAATTACAAATTTACAATCTTACCCTTAAAATCAGCAAAAATTAGGAAATAATTAAAAAAAACTGAATTAATCACATCCCTTCATTTTTTAAGATCAATGGGTAAGATGAGTCCACACTGTCTCACCTAGGGAGGGTGGTCTCATTTGAACCAAATCTTATATATATATATATATATATATATATATACATTTCGTAATAATTAGTTCCTCAATAAGTAGCTCTCAATTGTTATGATAAAAATTCAATTATCTTTTGAAGTTATTAATACCTCTATCTTGGGGATAAAAACAGTATTTTATTAATTAATATATAATTTATTTTATATATGTTTATTTAATATTAATTGTCTAATGGACTCTTAATAATAAAATGAGCCCAAATGAGTCCGGGTCTGGCCCATCAGCCAATTTCTCCTACGCGGTCTGGCCCCTAAGCCAAATTCTCCTACACAACCCACGGGATCCATCTCTCAGGTATAAAAAGGTCACTCCTATTATTTGTAATATAGGGTTTTCTCCTAATTAATTTTCCCTTAACTAATTGAATGTAAGATTTTCCCTTAATTAATTGAATGTAGGGTTTTCCATTGAGTAATTGAATATAGGGTTTTTCCTTAACTAAGTGAATGTAGGGTTTTCCCTTGACTAATCGAATATAGGGTTTTCTCCTAACTATTATATGTCGAATGTCATTTTATTTTCATAATGGATGTTTTTGGATATGTGAAGCCTCGATTTTTATTCGAACATGTACTTGTTTCACATATCGTCTTTGTACTATTTGACAATTCTACCGCGTCGCTTTGACGAGTAAACATTAATGATAAATATAATTGTATTTAAATTCTTTTAATTATTACTTGTGATTGTAATCATTTATTAATTTTATTTCACATTTATGATCACTTGGTTGATCATCATTATTATTACTTGTGTATTTATTAGTCATCTTAGAAATTTAAGAGACTATTTATTTTAGAGATTTATACCTTATAGAATTAAGAACTCGACTTAGATTAAGTGATCACAAGACTTATAAGTGATCAAGGAAAATCACTAATTATTTTGGAGATTGATATTATTCATCTATTATCATCAATTTTGGGACAAAAAAAATATGGAAATGCCACAAATACCCCTTAAGGGACGGCCATGGTGGGTATTTTAAGTGTAGAAATATCTCCCAACTCTTGTACATGTACACCTTGTGTATTCATCTTGTGTATTTTTACACCATTAATTCAAACCTACATCTTAGAATAATCCCACCATTTCAATCATCCAATTGGTCAAACAAGACCAAATTAAAAATTTCCCCCTAAGCTTAGCATTTTGGCTAATTGCCCCTAATAAAGTTGCCTAAATACTACTTTCTTCCCTAATTCCCTCAATTATTACTCTAATCAAACAAGACAAAAAAAAATTACCCATCACTCCACCCATTTGGACGGCCAAATGGCCTTGATGAACAAAAAAAATTGTTCAAGTTTTATTCTTCACATTTCATTTCAACAACACAAAATTCTTCTAAGTCTTGTAATTCCTCTCATCTCTCTCTAAAAATCCTCTTACATCTCTCTACCTATTTCTTCATCTTCTTCACTAACACTTAACCAAAAACTTCAAGAATTCATCCCCCTACTCTTCAAAAATTTGGAAACTACACTCCAAAGGCAAGAAACATTTCTTGTTTAATCCATTTTTGATATCACCTAACTCATTTCTTTCACCTTCTAATTTAAGTTTGATTTTTGATTTTGAGGTATACCTAGAAGACCTTTGAAGAAATTAAGAGACTAGTCATCTTGAAGAAAAATTGTGAAGAAGTTGGACTATAAGGTAAGAAGTGGAATTTTTAGTACATTTTCTTCTTCTCTCCTATTTTTCAAAATTTTGATACTCCATTTTTATTTTTGGAGTTTTAGGGGCTGACCTTGGAGGTTGATATTAAGGGTGACCAAAACCTTACACTTGTAAGCCATTACTAGTCACATTTTACTCACTACACAAGGTAAGTGTAGTATTTCCAATTTTCTCACCATCTTCTTCTTTTCCCTAAAATTTTAACCACATTCTTATAACTCCTATATTTTTTTGATATTCCTTGACTTAGGGGCTGACCTAAGTCACTCCTTCATCGAGAGAGATTTATCCCATTGTCACCAAGAAACCGATCTTTAAGGTGGGTGGAAAAATCCTTTCAACTTCTAGGTGTTTTAAATTGAAAATATGCATGTAGTATTTTGTTATTGAGCACTTGAGATATATATTATGTATTGCATGCTATTTTATTGTATCAAGTTGGAAAAATTATCAAGTGTTGCTCAAAAATGCGATTTATCGAAAAATAGGGCATACATGCACACTTTATTGTTATACTTGATGAAATTTTGTATGAGAAGGATATGTATGTGTATGACTCTTGAAATCTATGTTTTGAATGATTTATAACATGGACAAGTCGAGCATAATTGATTAAATTTCAACTTTTGGACTTAAAATGCAAAAATAGAAAGTTTGTGGACTTAATTGCAAGAAAATAAAACTTAAGGGACCCCTCTATAATTTTCGATTTTTGGGACTGAACTCAGGTTCAAAAATTATGTTTTGACATTTTAATAAAGTCTTAAGAGTTTTTAGATAAATAAAATCAACCCTTAAAAGCCCAAGGACTAGATTATAAAATTTGGAAGTTTAAGGGCTATTTTGCAAATTTCGAAACTGTACCAGACCCTAATTTTAAAATTTGAAATTTTAACTCTTAAGGGACTGGAAATAAAATATTTTAAGTGTATTCCAAAAATCCAAGTGTTTAGAACTTGGAAAGTAATTTTATAAAAATTGAGGGACCAAATTGTAAAAGATTAAACTTGAGGACCAAAATACAATTTCTAGGACTTATGTAGTCCATGCACATGGAAATACTAATTTAACTATAACATAATTATATCTTGGACCCAAGGTTCCAATTTCATAACAATTGGACCCCTAAAAGCCTTAAAGACAATTATTTCAAATGGGACAAAAATGAAATTTTCAAAAGTTAAAGGACCTAAACTTATTTCTTTTGTCCCAATATCCCACTAACCATAGTGACATTTTTCAACTGGAATCACATTAAAAGCCCTTCTGGTTTGTGAGTTCCAATTATTTTAAACTTAGAGCCTAAAATGGCAACTTGAACAAATTTGGGGCCAAAATGAGAATTTTATAAGTACTCAACCTCAAAAATCCAAAAACCTGAATCTTTGAATAATTTGGAGAATTTAGGAACTTACCTCATAATTTTTCAAGGTCGGGATATTTATTTATTTAATTTTTAACCCCAAAAGTATTGGTTTTTACAAAACGGGGCTAAATTGTAAATTTTTTTTATCAAGGACCTAACTCAAATTATTTTCCTTTTACTAAAACAGCCCTGGACCCTCTGACTTCAATTCTTAAATTAAAATATTTTATTTTCTCAAAATCCCTTGATTTATCGGATCGTCTTTGGACCGACACGCGATCGTGGGCGACTTTCCTAAATCTTGCGATTTGAATCTATACTTAGACTTATATTCCACCTAATCTTTCAAGATATCAAAGATTGCTTATCCTCCCGATAATCATCTTCGCCCAAATAACTCCACCAACTCCATAATTACTTTACGCAAATTTTTGAAAACTTTTCATGAATCAAGTTTAGAATCAATATACTGATTGCCTGGTTATTTACCCGAACGTGTATTTAATTTATTGCCGAAGTCAACTTGGTGTGTCGAAGCTCACGACTCGGAATGAATACGTCGGGGGATGGAACCGGCGCTCGGCTACTATTCCACTCTTCTCGCCCTATCGCCCTAATCCCGCAACCGAGGGACGGAGTTTGTCCAAGGAAAGCGGTCGTAGTATTGAGGTATAATCATGATTATGACGAATCCGAGCCTTGCTAGCTCAACGTGGATTTTGTCTTTGCCTATGGAGCGATAAGGTGACAGTCTTGAACCATCATGAACGGGAGTTACAAGGAATAACGAAGGAATCGATGTCGATCCACACGATTCCGCAGTTGAACTAACGTTTGGTTGGCGCTACACTTCAAGACGCAACCGCTTACTTGTAATGCACGGGTTGGCGCTACACTTGAAGACGCAAACCACTAATTTACTTGCATGGGATTGGCGCTACACATCGACGCAATCCTCATCGCTCTTGAATCATCGTGCTGTGTGACCACGAACTATTTCTTAAAACTGTATAAATATATTACTTAATACATATTTATCACGATCTTTGTGGCTATGTGTGAAATCATGCATCATACCTCACGCGTTTTTCATACAACCGTTTTCTCGCGTTAGCTATATATATCGCCACACTTGAACACGATCACCCCATGCGACCGAGATTGTCTCATCCCCTCCCCGCTTTTCCAACCTTTAGATGAAGAAGAGTACGTTGAAGACGTCAAACCTACCACAGATTGAATTCCTACCGTTGATGTGGAGCGACACTCCTTTTACTTTTGTTGCTGTTGGACCCTTTTATTTTCTTTGCATTCTGGACTGTAATTTAAGGGCGTAGGACCCTTTGACACTTAAGCTAGTGATATGATGTGTACTTTATTTCCTAGTTCTGGACTGTAAGCTATTTGGTTGTTGGGATGTAATTGTAATCGTACTGCACTTGTAGATTTCCGCTGCTTTAGACATTGTTTCTCTTGGGGATTGTTGCATCGTTTTCTAGAATGTTGGGTTTATTTCTATTTAAGTGATTGATCACCGTCGCGTCATGTTTGGGGCGTGATAGAATAAGTAATTATTTCAGTTATAAACATTTAATTTCGCTGTAAAGTTTCAAAAGAAGTAAGTTTTATTATTCCGTATTTTAAGCATTCTTTAGAGCATTTCTATTTTAATTTCTTATTTTCGTATTAATAATCAAACATGCTAAAAAGCGGCTACAATTTTGGTCAACCCAGTTGAAACAAGCATCACATAAGTGCATATATATAGAATAATTGCAATTAAGTCTACATTAATTAATTAATTGCATGTTTGCATTCCACCATAGGGGAGTGATTTTCATAATCCTCTTGATCCAATGGTTGTTGTTTTGTTTCTAAGAATGTGTGAGTGGCAAAAAAGAAATTAAATAAAAAAAATCATTGGTATGCAACTATATTAATCGTACGGTTGTACCTTTTAATTTTAAGGTT
Organism: Rehmannia glutinosa; assembly: GCA_016081115.2. Classification (NCBI taxonomy): domain Eukaryota; kingdom Viridiplantae; phylum Streptophyta; class Magnoliopsida; order Lamiales; family Orobanchaceae; genus Rehmannia; species Rehmannia glutinosa. The sequence goes on from JABTTQ020002851.1 coordinate 136,833, forward strand.
GTCCTAATTAAGAATTCCATCCCCATAAGAAATAACCCCACGGCCCACACAAAACTTATATTTACAAAAATATCCAAAAATGGGGGACATTAATAAACATTGGCGCACAACAAAAAATATTTCGCTGGTTGGCGCACAAGGCGGGTGGGCCAACAAGTAAAAGCCCAAACCCCTTCATTTTCAACATATTTCACAATTTCATTTTATTTTGTAATATTTAAGCAATTTGTCCGTTTTGGATTATATTTACTTTTTTGTGCTTAGAATATTTTTACTGTAACTAAGAGAATTCACAGATTATGTATATTTATATCTTTATGATAATATTCAACATTCCCAATGCCACTCGTCTCTTTTAAGGAGTGGGAGGGCTTCTCCCAATCGTGTCTTAGTGGAAAAAAGGCTCGTTAGCCAAAAAAGAAAGATTGACTAGTTACATGATCATGTTATTTTATATATAGCTGAAGACCAATCAAATTACACAATATTTATTTCAAAATTAATAACCGCAGCTCATTTGAGTTCTATTAGTTACATATAATAAGTAAACTCGAATACCTTTTTATTCGATATGATTTTAAGCTCAATTTGAATTCGACTCATTAATTAAAAATAATAGAATATGTAATAAACAATCAAGCTATTCAAACTCGATACATGCTCAACTAGATTAATCATATTATAATTCAACTCATTTTGATAATCAAGTCAAGTTTAAATACAATTGCACAATTCGAAAATTCAACATACCCATGAAGACTTCGCCCACTCGATTATATATAAAACTAAAATTGGAATAGTAAATTTCTAACTAATTTCTAATTTCAGAGTTTGCGTCAAATTGGCAAGTATGCGGCAAATTGGCAATCACATAGAACTGAGACTTAGTTGATGAGGGAGATTTAATACATACATATGTCGTCTATACTTCATTATTTGGCTGAATTTGCTCTAGTTTTGTCGTGAATTGTGATGGAATTAATAGTTTTTGCAAGAAATTGGAATTAAAGAAGCTAAAAGGCCAAAAAGCGCAAAATGGCATGTGTATCGCTCGGTACAGGTCTTGTGTATCGTGTTACACCCTTTCTTTCTAAAATGTGTGTGTATCGTGGTACACTTAAGGTGTAACGTGGTACACATGGTCGTATTTTTCACGCAAGCACAACTTTTCCCACGAAATTTTGGGGAAAAGTATAAAAACCTACTGAGACATCAGAAAAATCATATTTGGAAAAGCTAAGACACAAGAGAGGCAAGAAGACACGAAGGAGTGGACGAGATTACGACTTTCAATTTTTTTTTATTTGAACTTTCTGAATTCATGCATCAAATTTTATCAATGAAATTGATGACTATGATGTTAGGCTAGATTTACTATTCTAGAGTTGTGATGTAACCCATATTTTGATGGTTTGAATTCTTATTTCTATTCATTTTAATGTGTATTCTATATATATAATTGAGTCTTCTCCATTATGTTTCATGCTTTCAATTATTTGGTCAATAGTTAAATGGTTTGATTGCTTTTATCGAACTGAAAGAGGAGATTTGAGTGTAGATTTTATGGAGGAAACCATAACGTACACTCTTGTGGGATAGGAATGTACTTGTAGGGTTATGAAGCCTTGATCGTTTTTGGGTTCCATTGAGCTTAATGAACTATTAATGTATTGATTTACATAGGAATATTAATGTATTAATAATCTTTGAACTGGATTGGATAAGAAGTTATAAACTAGATTGATTGCGGTAAAAATCTCAACCCTAGGCTTCTCTAATATGTACACTCTTTGGAAATTCTTGTTTGTTTGGATAGGAATTAATTCTTGTTTCGAAGTTGGTCCTGAAAGAGATTTTTATATATATCCCTTAATATCTCTCTCTCTCTCTCTCTCTCTCTCTCTCTCTCTATATATATATATATATATATATATATATATATATAGGGATAGGATCTCGTGTGTGGAACCTCTACCACTACAGCAAAGTGGCAGATGACACGGATCCCATCCATCCATCCATCCTATTCAATCAATGGTTTGATTAGGCCTAAAATACACCATTTTTCATTTATTTTATGTGTAAAAAAAGGGCAAATCGGTAACTATCAAAATTGTGTAAAAAATAATACCATATTTATTTTCCTAAAATCAAGGATATATTCAATATCGATTTTCATAATGAATACGTCTAATAATGAGGAAAAAAACGAATTCTCACTCTTCATCGATTTAATATTTTGGTGTACAAATATTTATAATATTGTGCTCTGGACGCATTATTTCGTGTATAGATATGCATATTTTGGTGCTAATCGGTAACTATCAAAATAATATAAAAATACTATCATATTTATTTCCTAAAATCAAGGGATATATTCAATATCATATTTCCATAATGAATACGCCTAATAATGAGGGAAAAAGTAGATTCTCACTCTTCATTGACGCAATATTTTGGTGTACAAATGTTTATAATATTGTGCTCTGGACGCATTATTTCGTGTATAGATATGCATATTTTGGTGCTAATCGGTAACTATCAAAATGGTGTAAAAATAATACCATATTTACTTTCCTAAAATCAAGGGATATATTCAATATAAGATTTCCATAACAAATACGCCTAATAATGAGGAAAAAAACGGATTCTCACTCTTCATTGACGCAATATTTTGGTGTACAAATGTTTATAATATTGTGCTCTTGACGCATTATTTCGTGTATAGATATGCATATTTTGGTGCTAATATAACATGAAATATGGCGTATTTGGATGTTTATTTCAGACTAAACACTGGTACTTGAGTTGGTATAAAAATATTGACAATATTGTACATTGGAAGCATATTTTGGTGTATACATATGCAGACTTCGGTGTTTTATAACCATAAAAATATGGTATAAAAATAATTCCATTACGGTACCCTGAAATTATATTTTGTTATATACTTTTCCAATATTTGGTGATAATATAAGTATTCTGTAGTGCATTGTTAGATGTTTAATTGAGAATATTGTATACTAATATTGACAATATTGTATATTTTAAAAATTATTTTGTGTATACATTTGACTGATTTGGTGTACAAATATTGACAATGTTCAGACAAACCATTGCATCCGATAGAGCTGTTGGCTCGAATCTTGTCCTTAACTTGGGCATCACAAATTTCAAGTCAGATTTGGCAGTCTTAGGCCTATTATTAACGTTACGTGCACTCTCGTTCTCCCCTGGAGATGCCGATCTTTTCTTGTTTTCTCTTGCCATTAAAAGTTATCAACCTGGTATTCACAACATGAACAATATTAAAGGCGGAACTCAAGCATCATGTATCAAATAAAAATACACAAATGGCAAACTAACTGTGCACCGTATGAAACTTATTTGTATACTAGAATAAAACTATTTAAACACCATGTGTGATTATGCATTCATGGATTATATATACACATGACCAAACATTAATGGCAAAAAAATACATCGTTTTGGAAGAATCACTATAACATTAAACATTACACCATTCAATAACTAAAAATACATCGTTTTTATCAACTTTTATACCAAAAAAATCTCCAACAACTATGCCCTATTCCGCACAAAAGCATTTTAAACAAATAAAAAATCGAGAAAATCGTCTAGACAAAATCGAAAATCAAAACCCTAGGTACTTCAAAATAAAAAAAAAACAAACAAACAAGAATACATACTCTTTTTACTACAAATTACTTCAAATATCCAAAATCTACAGTTGAATAGTTCAACAAAAAAAAAATATGTAAAGTAAAATTCTTTACTACCAAAATTTCGAACCAAAAACTGAAATAAAATGAACCAAGCACTTACCTTTACCATCTTTTGGAAGAATCAGTAACACTCTCGGTTCAGATGTGTGTTGTTGTCGAAAAATAGAGAGGAACCTTCGAACGAAAAAAAACTCAATTTTTTGAACACTGCCGTCGACCAGACCAAACAGAGAAAAGGGGAAGCAGAGAGAAGTTAAATTTGGGAGTTTTGCAATTTGATGAACTGGAGTGGAATGAAAAACCGGGATGGAGTAATTAAAATCCAAAAAAAAATGGGATTATGGGGAGGTTACCAAAACTGCCGAATTATTTTGTGTACAAAATGACTTTTGTGCCCTTAATTGGGCGAAATTGATTTTTTTTTTAAAAAAAAAAAAGCGAAAAAAATTGGGCCTTTAGATTTATTAGATTAATGGCTTAGATTGATCCACACTGCCACATGGTAAGCCCTCTGCCACATTTGATCCTATATATATATATATATATATATATAGGGGGAGGTTAAAATGAGACCACATATTATAGTGAGACAGTGTGGACTCATCTCAACCCTCCATTATCTACATCAATGGCTAAGATAAATAGAGGATAAAATTACATTAAATATTTAATTAATGCAAAATAAGGGTATAATTGTCAAATTAACCAAGTGGGGGACCATCCAAATATGGAATCGAGTTATTAGGAGAGAAAATCACGTGGGAGAGAGAAAATCCCGAGAAAATCGCACTGGGAGGAGAGAAAATCGCGCATGTGCTTTCAAAACGCAAAGTATGTTGTACACTTATCATATATTTGATGTATACTTAACACTAGTTTACTGTATGTTTATCATAATTTTACTGCTTATTAAAATGGTCAAACAAAAATATGTGGGGAACCGTGAATCAAGGAATCAATTATATAGAGAGATAGAATCATGCTCATTAACATGTGGGGACCGTGGATTAAGTAAATCAATTATAGAGAGAGAGAGAAAATCACGCTCATTATTGTGTTGTATATTTAGTATATATTTGATGCACACTTAACACTATTTTGCTGTATATTTAACATTATTTTACTGCATATTAAAATGGTCAAACAAAAATATGTGGGGACCGTGGATTAAGTAAATCAATTATAGAGAGAGAAAATCACGCTCATTATTGTGTTGTATATTTAGCATATATTTGATGTATACTTAACACTATTTTGTTGTATGTTTAACATAATTTTCTTGCATATTACAATTGTCAAACAAAAATATAAGTATACAACAAAACACATATAAGTATACAACAAATCATATATAAATATACAAAAAAAAACATAAGTATACAAAGAACATAAATATATACATCAAAAATTAACTATTTATACAAAGAAAACACATCTAAGTATACATCGAAAAACATCTAAGTGTACAATAATCCTCACTGCCTCCTAGTAGGCCATCGTTTTCTCCACGTCAGCATCGTCTTCTTCACCAATCCTGTTGGCGAAACTCAAAAAATGATTCGGGGATATTTTCGGTGAGCATGTTGTGGTCTAAGAGAAGGAAAGGGTGGTAATTATCATGTTATTTTATTTTTTTTCCTTTTCAGTTAAGATTATTATCATGTTATTATAGATGAAAATGAAATAAAAATCTCAAAAGAAACCTCCATGGTTTTGGCTCTGAATTTCCATGGTGGAAACAAATAAAGCCTGAAAAAAAAAGCAAAAAAAAAAAAAAACTCACAAAAACGCTCAGTCTCAATCTCTCATCACCTTCTCCATAGAAGAGAGAGTGTGTGTGTGACTGCAATGCACGTCGGCGCATATTTTTTCTGATGGAAACTCGCTTCACTCCACGGCAACCCATTAGAGAGAAAAAGAATTACTGAAAGCAAAGGAATGGATGAACCGTCGGGCAAATTTTGGGGGAGATGAAAGGGATTTTTCAGTTACAAAATTAAAATGAAATTATGCAATTACCTTTGTGCCCTTTTCAGCATAAAAATAAAACGAAAATTAATATAAAATTGGAAAGATCCCAACCACTTAAAATTTGAGATGGGTGGCCAAGATTAGTCCACATTGTCTCATTTTAGTTATATGGTCTCATTTGATCCTATTCCTATATATATATGTATATTATATATTGTATTATATGATAATATCATTTGTTTATTATTATATTGTATTTTATTCATAATATACACAATGTTTCTTCTATTTTTTTTTTAACTATCTTTCGTTTTTAGTTGGACTAATTTGGTATATTAATTTTGAAGATAATGAACTTTACAATTGTTTCTCCTAAAAACTGATCAATTCATGTTGAACTAGATTTTCTGTTCAAAACAGATACTAAAAACTAATTAGAATATTTTGGTGGCAATAATGTAATCCTATAATCAGAATAATTCTGAAAATTATTTTGTATTTTATATATGCAATATAAGTGTAAAACGACGATTAATTTGATAAATTATACGTAACTTCTGTGGGGATTTGCAATTATCCGTTAAATTTTATTTTGAAAAAGAAAAAGAAAAATATAATTAGTTGGAAATTTAAAAAAAAAAAAAAAAAACCCGAAAAGTGTAACTTCTGTGGGGATTTGCAATTATCCGTTAAATTAATCTAATCCCCATCCCGGGATGTTTATAAATAAAAAATAAAAAGAAAAAATTATTGCCGCGAAGGACTTTGGTAACCTATATAAAGCTCAATTCGTATAAGTCATCTCGCTAGGCCAAAACTTGGAAAAGGAAAAAACTCGACCACGTAGAACGCATTTAGGGTTTGGAAAAGTGCTACGCTTCCATACAATCAGCATCGAATTCTTCCTCTGAAACGGTACTCCCTCTCGCGGTTTTACTTCTCAATCGAATTGAGAATCTGGGTGTTTAAGGATAACTGATGACGGTGAATGCTATTTCTGTTTTTCTTTTATTTTCCGTGATCTGCTAATTTGATTTGATTTTGAAATTCATGCAATCGCATAAAAGGAAGCGTCTACTTCTTTGCAGTTGTTGATTAAGGGGATAATTTTGTGAATGCAAGTTATTGGAAAAAGAGAATCGCTTACTGGGTTAACTTGTTAATTGTTGCTTAAGGGGATAAAACTCGACCAGTGGTGTCACGGTCCGTAAATTACCTAGTATAATCAAGGAATTATTACTGAACTAGTTTTCCATATCAAGGAATTGGAGCTTTAGATTGGAGTTAGGAAAATTTCGTTGATATTTGGGACGTGTATCAATTTTAATTGCATAATTGAATGTCTTTTTTCATGCTATCAGATGTCAAGTCACGAAATTGATGGGAATTCCTATCCTCCATCTCCTTTGGACTCACCCAGAGGAGCTCGCAAAGGGTCGTCAAGTTCAGGCTCCAAGGTTAGATGGTGATAAATTTGTATGTGCGTCTAAAATGTCTTTACACAAAAGAAAGGCTATTTCATATTTTTAACATTTCATTTGTGGCATGGAATGTACTCCATTAAAATTTGAGTTCATGGAAAATTCCTCTTTTCGCGGATTTGCATTACAGTTATGACTTTTAAGGAACAATTGCATGCAGCAAGAACGCTCTTTGTCTTGAGGCTACAGATGTCAATCTTAGCAGTGGGATAATATAGCTTATAAATCATTATCAGCACTAAATAATGTTATTGAACTTGTTCTAATGTTCGATGCATTGGGTGCTATTACACTTCTGCAGCATGGATCTCGTGACCATGAGAAAGACATGGAGAGGGAGTCCTCCAGAAGTAGAGATAAAGAGAGGGAAAGATGTCTCGATAAAGAGGGAGACAAGGACAAAGACAAGGACAGAGAACGAGGAAGGGAGAGAGGCCGAGATAGGGAAAAAAATAGGGAGAGGGGCCGAGTCAAGGACCGTGACCACCATCACCGAGAACGCCACAGGGATCGAAGTGAGAGAAGAGAGAGGGAGAGGACCAGAGATCGGGACGATGAGGATGACTATTACAGAAGCCGAGACCATGACAGGTGAAGAAGCTGCAACTTTTGATTTATTTACCTGTCATTATTGCTAGTTTGTGAATTGAGTAATGTGTCATATTTATCATCTGGAGTTTCTGTGTGCAAAATTTTGATCATATGGTGCAGGTACTTCATATTGGATAGGCAGTATTTTACAATAGGTGTAATTGCCTGCTAGCAATCATTTGCCTTCTATGCATCTTAGGTTTTACTAACTATTCTTCGTGCTCACTGATATCCTTGCCATCTGCAAAATTTTCATCAAGTTGGCTCTTTTCTGATTTTTGAATTGTTACTAACTATTCTTCGTGCTCACTGATATCCTTGACATCTGCAAAATTTTCATCAAGTTGGCTCTTTTCTGATTTTTGAATTGTTGCGGTTTCAGGCGGAAAGATTATGGCAGAGATAGGGAGGATAGGCTCAGACATAGGTCTAGATCTCGCTCAAGGCCCAAGTCTGAGCACAGACCAAGGTCACGGTCTCGTTCACGATCCAGAAGGTAGTTTGAGGCCATAAATTCTCATTTATTTGTAAATTTGTGATTCAGGTCGGGCATCCTTTTTATGCTCATGTGTTTTTAACTATAAACTACTGCAAATGCAAACCATTCTATCTTGATCTTAGAGCGTACACCAAGAGTTCTTTCCATTTTAATAGAAGTAGAAAGTTAATTACTTTTTGAGTAAATAACTTGTCTCTTATCCTTTGAGCTTGTACTGATTGCTAAATCTGTTGAAATCAACTCCTATTTTCTGATAAAGATGATAAAAGTGATTTGACTTCCAATATGCTGGTTGACAAATGTGATTGAAAAAACATCTAATGACTGGGCCCCTTTCAGTGGGTACATACTACAGACCAGTAAATAAAGTTTATTGGTACTTATCAAGGAAAAGAAAGGTACTTAATGATATGCACAAGGCGTAGGGGGTTAATTTTATCTGTTGAGGTTGGAGGTACCTTCACTTTCAATCATATATGATTTTGCGTTTTTGAGTGGCCACCTGTTTGCTCCTTCAATACTTGGCTAAAACTTGTTTCTGAATTTTCGAGTGATGCCATGTTGACAAATCAAGTTGCATGATATTTCTTTGAAACTAGTATTTCTATAAATGGCAATATTGTGGGCCACTGTTCAAATTTATGGGAAACTATTAGTTATTTTGATTATGAGGTGCATTTATGGCCCATTTGGCACAGTGAGTTGGCTGCTGTTTGGATGAACATAATGATTTGGGAATATATACTTTTTACTGTCTCTGATACTCTTCTTTATGTGGTGAGCAACTGCTAAATAAATGTAGTTTGGCATTGATTTAACCTCAGTATATTTAATCATTTTAATTCACCAATCATTATCATCACCTGTTTCACTTTTTCATGCATTAATGATTCTACTTTACAGCAAAAGGATGAGTGGGTTTGACATGGCACCTCCTGCTGATTTGCTTCCCCATGCTGCTATTACAGGTACAAACAATCATTGTTCATTTTTATGCTATAATGATAACTATTATTTGTTTCTCCTTGATATAGTGTGGAAAGTTCATACCAAATACATGGTTTCATTTTGGTAAGCATACTCGGTTTCTTCAATTTGCATATATCGCAATATGGATTACTGGCCCCTAGGTTGGCTATTTAGTTTTTTCATTAATTATTTGCTTAGTAATGGAAACTGAGAGGTTTTTTGGTTTCTTGTTGTGTTTGGTGTTTGCTTTTGTTTTGTATGTCCTATATTATGTTAAGAAGGCAATGTTGGGCTACTAGTTCCACTGTGCTGACAATGGGCATGAGCCGAGTTCTGTAGCTTTTTGTACAAGGAAGAATCAATTCAGGTTTCATCCGTCTTCCACCAGGATTTGCGTGTTTGGCAGTTTTATGGATAATTTTAATGGAATGTACTGTTGTTTCCATTAGAATTTAATTAAATTGCTGGATCTAAGTCTTCCAAAAATATGAATAATCAAGGAATTCAAAAAAGTTGACAAATCTCACTTGTATAATTGAAGGATAAGAAGAGTGTACCCTTCTTTAATTTGTGAGATGTAACTTGGTTTAGCCTTCACAGGTCAGATGCCTGGGACCACTCCCTCTATCCCCGGAATGTTTCCAAACATGTTACCTTTGGCATCTGGACAGGTTTCCTCTTTCCTTTTCATTTATTCAAGCTCTTTGATTCAGTTTCTAAATATATACTTGATGGCGCAGTTCGGAGCACTCCCAGTAATGCCTGTTCAAGCAATGACTCAGCAGGTTGATTTGTGTATTTATGTCCCTCAGTTCTTCTAACATTTGTTTATCAAAAATATTCTTTAAATGTTGTGTTCTCAGGCTACAAGACATGCTCGACGAGTCTATGTTGGTGGACTTCCCCCCAACGCTAATGAACAGGTAATTTGTTCCTTCTCAATGTTCTTAGTGCCCACAGTAGTTGAATATACACCTTGCTGTAATGACTAAGAGTAGATGGTGTTGCATATTTCAGTAATGTCTAATCGTGTAGCACTCATCTTCTTTTGTATTTTAGAACCTCGACACTATGCAACCACTTAAATTGAAGAAAGGTTTTACCTCTTGTATTTTAGTATAAAACCAACTTTAACATTTGGTATGTGAACAGTAGACTCATTAATTGTCAAGCATGCAGTTTGACTTGTTTGTTAGTGGCCTTGTTTCACCCTCTATTACTATTGCTTGTCCACTTTTTCTTCTTATTGTTAATTATTTTTACCTCCATCTATGGCAGTCTGTGGCAACTTTCTTTAGCCATGTTATGTCAGCAATTGGAGGAAACACCGCTGGTCCAGGTTGTCACCATGCAATACAAATCCCTTTCTGTTCATTTAGACTGAGAGTTTGAGACGAGTTGTGATTAAGGCATTTAATCTTCTGTTTGTGATTTCAGGAGATGCCGTCGTTAATGTTTATATTAACTACGAGAAGAAGTTTGCTTTTGTGGAGATGAGATCTGTTGAAGAGGCCAGTAATGCAATGGCTTTGGATGGCATTATTTTGGAGGTATTAAAGATCTTCTGGACTCTTAATTGTTTCAATTGCTGAAATCTTAATTTCAACCACATCTAATTAAATTTAGAACGTAAGAGTTGTACTTTCAATTCCTTTTCCTTGGTTTTGCTTTTCTATGGTGCACATACACTAGCATAATTAACCTAAAGTAGTTGATGTTTTATACACTTCTTTGTTCAGGGCGCACCAGTTAAAGTGAGAAGACCCAGTGATTATAACCCTTCACTGGCTGCCACACTGGGCCCTAGTCAGCCTAATCCCAATCTAAATCTTGGAGCTGTTGGGTTATCTCCAGGATCTGCTGGTGGACTTGAGGGTCCTGACCGTCTTTTTGTCGGTGGTTTACCATATTACTTCACAGAGGCACAGATCAGGGAGCTGCTCGAGTCCTTTGGACCGCTTCGGGGTTTTGATCTGGTCAAAGATAGAGAAACGGGAAACTCCAAAGGCTATGCATTTTGTGTTTACCAAGATTTATCAGTTACAGATGATGCTTGTAGAAATCTAAATGGGATACCACTGGGTGATAAAACCCTTACTGTTAGGCGTGCTAACCAGGGCACGACACAGCCTAAACCTGAACAAGAGAGTGTGTTATTGCATGCTCAACAACAGATAGCATTGCAGGTAATGAAATTTCATAAGTTTCATTGCTAAGTTTTGTTATGTTGACACAATCATCCTCATGTTTGGTTGATTTTGAAGGTTTGAAGCTCCCATTTGGTGGCAGATTGACTTTACTAATAGGGTGTTTGGCTAAGCTTACTTGAAAGATCTTATAAACTCCTGGCATCTTATAAGACGTTTAAGAGATTATATGATGTTGCAGTGTTTTGGATAAAATAAGATGGTGGAGTTTATAAGTTGTTAATATTGGAAGTTTTGTAATTAAAATGGTCAAAATCTAAGGAATTGTTAAAATAAGATCTTATTTTGAAATAAGTTGGGATCATCCACTTTTTTATAATAATCTTACAAGCTCCTAAAATCTTATTTTGAAAGCTCATAAGATCTTTTTAAGAAACAATTATCAACCATCTTAAGATATTATAAAAAGCTTATAAGCTTAGCCAAACACCCACTAACTTGAAAATTAATTCTACGAATTTTTTTTATTTTTTTTATTTTAAGACTTTGCTTTCTAGCTTTTATTTTGCTGTATGGTGATTGTTATTTGACATAGAAAACTGTCTGGCCTAAGTTAATGGTCCAACTGTTGACACACCGCTTTTCTTTTCCAGAGACTAATGCTACAACCTAGTGTAGTAGCTACAAAGGTCGTGTGCCTAACGCAAGTGGTCACTGCAGATGAGCTCAAGGATGATGACGAATATGAAGATATTGTGGAAGACATGAGAACCGAATGTGGAAAGTTTGGTAAATACTCTAAACTAATGCCTTTTCACCTCTCTGAGTTGTGAAATTTACTTGTCGATGTTCGTTGCACTGAACTTTTCTTCTTTTGTGTTCTGTTCTCTGTTTTACAGCCTTCTCGAGTCCCTTATTCTGCTAAACTGAAGCCACACATACACAGAAAACTCGGGAACCTTATTGTTAAATAACATGCAATACATACTCCATTTTTTAATGTCAATAAATCATGAATTTTAGCATTTGACATTATATTTGCAGGTACCTTGGTGAATGTCGTCATCCCCCGCCCATCTCCCAGTGGTGAAATGGATCCAGGTGTAGGAAAGGTTGGTCGCTGAGCAATTTCATGTCTCATTTGATTTCGATGTTGGTAGGCCTGGAATGAAAAGTTCATAATAATTAGGGATAATTAGTTAATTTTTTTTAATAAGTTGGGAGCAGTGGTTGTAGGAGGGATAATTAGTTAATTACAAACAATATCCTTAATGTTTGACTTGATTACAAACAAAAAAGGAAAAAACCCAATTATCGATCAAAATTTCAAACACACCATTGAGGTTAGTATAGTGCAATTTGTAAAAAGAAACAAATATTAAGGGGGTATTTGTAGTTTTGAAAGAGATTTTTTTTTTAATTAGACTAAACCGCAAGGGCATTTTTTTTAATTAACCCTAATAATTACTGTAAAGATATTTAGCACAAATAATATCACATCCTAGAGTTGTTTGCTGTTATCGTATCCTCCTTGCATTCTCGTTATTACTATGGATAAAAACGACATTCTTTTGTGTAGGTTTTCTTGGAATACGCAGACATTGAAAGCGCTACAAAAGCTCGACAAGGTCTGAATGGTAGAAAATTTGGGGGAAATGAGGTCTTGGCTGTTTTCTATCCAGAAAATAAATTCTCTCAGGGGGAATACGATGGCTAGATAGTGGTGATTCGCACTTCATTCTACATATGAGAAATTTTGAAGATGCCTGGAACTTAGTGTTTTTATGCTTTTTACGTAGGTTTGTGTTTCTATTGATGCATTTTGCAGGTTTTCCATTTTGTGCTAGATTTTGTTTGAAGACTATTTAGATCAGATATACTGGGCTTAAACACCTGTTAATGAACTTGGGGGTGTTGATGTTGATAATATCATGAATTGGCCTAGTCTTTGGTGTTGGTGTTCAAATTTTGATTTGGTAAAATGTGTAATCTGTGATAGTTATCTGTCTCAGGAGTCAGGACTGAGGAAATAAATACTTTGAAATGCTAAATAATAATTAGGAATTTGTTCATTCTTTTACAAATATATGAAATATGCCTGTTGTACATTTCCTAGGTGTGACTGGAAGATTGGCTTGAATGCTCTTTAGATTGGTTTTACAGTGGTTAATAAAGTTTATGAATTAAAATTGTTTTGGAATTGCTAGTTCGCTAAAATAAAATGATCTTTGAAATAGTTTGTAAAAGTTTATCTATTCGATATCCAACAAAAATAATAATATTATATACCCTAAAGTAGGGACGGCCACGATTTGGAATTGTCGGTTCCGGACGGTTCCGGTTTAAGGAACTCGGTTCTCCATGATTCCGATTCCGATTTTAATCGGAATTGTTTGTTTCTTTTTTGATAATCTTTTATTTTTAAAAAATGATTTATTAAGTTCAATTGGTTTACGTAGTTCGCTTACAACATTTGGTTTAAAACATATCATGAAGTTACGAATATAAATTATCATAATAATTTTTAACATTTCTTCTAGCATATTTTTACCAAAAATAAAATTAAAATCGTTGGTTTAAATCTTGAAAACCGCCGGTTCCACCTACAGTTCCATTGTTGGTTCCACAATTTTTTAGGCAAAGGAACCAAAACTAGCCCACACAGTTGACCGATCAACGATTCTTGGAACTGTTGACCACAGTTCGGTTTCGTTTCCGATTTGAAACCCGATTTCGGTTCCATTTGACCATCCCGACCCTAAAGTACTTGTCGAGTCAATTTAAGAATGCAATTCTATTAGGTTTATCAATTGTCTTATGCTGATTTCAAGTCCAAAGTCCAATTAATTCTAAATAGTAATCATTTGTCGCATTTTGTATTTTTATAGAACTCAGTTTACCAATGTTAGTAATGAAACGTAGATTTTCTTCTTAATTATTATCTAGCATGTGCATGGTTATCAAACAACAATATAACAACAATACAACTATACAAGTAAATAGAATCGCCATGAAATAAAATGGATCTCGTTCACATGAACATAATTTATGCATACGATATGACATGATTCATTTTTCTCTATGGTCTTAAAAAAGACTGATCAATATTTTTTTGTTTTTTTATGAACCATTATTAACTTAGATCCATGAGATGGTCACACATGAGACCTCCTCTTCGGGAAAAAGGGGGAAAAATAACGGAACAGACAACAAGGTCAACAGCATCAACATCGAAAAACCATTTCGAGTAAATCAATCTAACTTTCTTTTATGGAAATGACCATCCCCTACACTAAACATTGCCAAAACCTTTGATGAAGAGTCCCTAAGGATAACAATGAATTTTATGAGCTCTGCAAGTTGCCAGTTCCATACTTAATAGACAACGAATTTATTGAAAAACATGTAAAGGATGCAATATGAGGATCGAAAATAGGGATAATTAAAAACTACCTCTGAGGTAAAGCCTAATCACAAAAATCTCCAGTTTATCTTTTAAAATTACAAATACTCGCTGAAAGTATTACAAAATACAAACAACTCCTTGAGGTTTGTATTTTATAACAAATACTCTCTGTTGAGGGTGCAATTTGTTAAGGAGAAACAAATGTTAAATGTGTATTTGTAATTTTTAAAGATAAGTGTTTTTTAATGTAATTAGGCTAAAGCTTATGGATATTTTTCGTAATTCACCTTACAAAAATGTCATTTGAA
Organism: Rehmannia glutinosa; assembly: GCA_016081115.2. NCBI lineage: Eukaryota > Viridiplantae > Streptophyta > Magnoliopsida > Lamiales > Orobanchaceae > Rehmannia > Rehmannia glutinosa. The sequence continues at coordinate 151,951 of JABTTQ020002851.1, forward strand.
AACGAATCAAGTTTACTCCGAATCATATATCGTTTGCTCTGCAACTGGGCTCCGCAAAAGCAAGCATATTGAAACAACTCTATGGACATCCAATTACAACATTGCCTTCAAGCATGTGAATATTTACAAATCCCTGTAATATGAGGCTATTTATGTACACAAACCTGCGCGTAATGTATGTCCGAACTCTGAAGCACCCCTTCATTCTGACACCTATATTATTTATACCATCTACATCGTTCTTGTTAACACACAAAGATGGAAAACTTACTGAGATCTGTCATCAGTTTCGAATCACAGAGACTTTCTCCTGCAGAAAGTGAAAAATATATTTATGGAATATGATAACAAAGACCTTATTTCATGTAAGGGATAATTATATAAAATAAAAAAAAGGTTGGGGCTAATTTAAAAAAAAAACAGAGATATTTCAAAATTACAAAATTCCCAAAAGGGCTAACTGCAATATTTTTATAACTATGATGAGGGTTTTTGAAATGCTTTTTGTTTATGAAGGGGGAAAATGTGAGGCATAGTCAACCTCAAGCAGTTTGCAACTTTCAAAAACCTCTGGTTTTTTTTTTGTAGCCCGAACCTTTAGTTTTTTTTTTCAATTAACCCTTCTGGTAATACCAGTGAATTTGTGCTCGAGTTAAGACATCCTTAAAACGAAAAAAAAAAATTGCACTTTCTTCTGCAATGTCAAATAAGATAGAATATCACCTCATTATTAGTTCCACTCTGTGGAGGAAACCAGTGCATAAGAACACCCAGGTGCATTAAAGCAGGGATTAATTTGAATAAGACGGGAGTCGTGACCTGGACCATAATTTGGATCGAATTATTCAGAAAAGATAACCATGGATGTTTTCCCAGGGAGTTAGAACAAACGAGAGAAACTTACAAGACTGAAAGCTGTTGTTCCAAGAAGAAGAAGATACATCTTTCCCTGCAAATTTTTTACATCATCTTTTGTCAGATATTTTAATTCAAAATACAAACTCTTAACATTATCAAGAATGAATAACTATAACGGTTTTAGAACTAGAGAGCTACTCAGAAAGATAGGAGAAATGGGTAATCAGAAAACAATAATTTCTCTGCCAAAAGGACATAACAACAGCATAGAAGCATGAAAATGATCAAAACCATGAAGGGATAATTACAAAAACACCCTTGAGGTTTGGGCTAATTACAAAAAAACCAGAGATGTTTCAAAATTACAAAAAGCCCCTTCAGATTTCATTTTGTCTTAAAATTAAGGGGGTAATTGTAATACTTTTATAAATGTCAGGGTTTTTTTGAAATATTTTTGCCTATGAAGGGGAAATGTAAGACGGAATCAAACCTCAATGTTTTTTTTTTTTTGTAATTTTCAAAGAACTCTGAGTTTTTTTGTAATTAGCCCAAACATTAATCATCTTTTTACATTGGCATCAAATTACTCTTAACTGAAACAGCATTGACATGTTTATAAGTCTCTAGAGCAGTTAAACCCTAACCAAAATTAGGTGGTCATGCATGTGGTTTTTTTCAGGCAAGAAGCAAACGCGTTCAAAAGTAGACCAACGCAACTACTAGAGTGAAGGAATCAATTACACTGGGAATTAATATCATTAATAAGACCGCATTTCTGATAACCAAAAAGACTGTGTCGTCACATTTTGTAATGTCATTTTTATTATTTACAACTCAAATTGAAGAGTATTGGTGTCGCCAAAACCTGTCTCTTTATTTTATTTATTAAGTCTTCAACGTCTCCTTGGCAAAAAATGATCAAATTATCATCACCTTGCATGCTTTATTTTGGTTACTATTTTAGATTCTAATGGTAAGACGAGTGAAGATTATCATGTACACAAGTTTAGAATGCAATATTTGTTGATTCATGATGCACTATCTAACACAACCTTGCTGGTAACCAGTTAATGGAAATTTTAGATTGCTTGTAAAAAAAGAATCAAACATAAGTTAGATAATTCAATAAATGCACATCATGAAGCACAAGTGTGATACATAACGTAATTTATGCAAGATTTAAAGGAATTTCAAGCATTAGATGGTGAAATCACTATCACCTTAAGAATTTCAAGATTAAAATGGAGATAGACAATGAAACATGCTCAGTGGCTAGCAAGTTTCTCTATGTCAAATGAGCAGAAATTATATATGACCGGAAATACAGGGAAATCACCTCAATAAGATGTAAATTTGAAGCACGGCTTAAGAGAACAAATGCAAATTCTCCAATTTGTGCCAGCAACACTCCCACCTGTGAAGTACATGAACCCTCAAAAATAGTAGATTCACACATTTATTTAGAAAAAGAAAAACTGAAAAAAGCCAAACTTACTGTAATTGATGTCCTAAGACTATAGCCAAAGACCTTTGTAACCACAGCAGCAACTGTTATCTTGACAGCTACCACCAGAATAACAGAGGCAAGCAATATATCCACATGTATCCAAAGGAAATGTACATTTATGAGCATTCCGATACTAGAAAGGAATAGAGCAGCAAATAAGTTACGAATTGGTTCCACCTACAAAAGACAATATGATTATTAATAATAATTTAATTACCCCCTGAGATATTTGAGAAAATCTAAGAACATTGAAAGTACATTTTTCACAGTGAGTGAAAATCAGAACATATTTCGTAAGAATTCCGTAAAAGTTTACAACATAGAAATGTTGCGACTGATGCAATTACGTTAGTTGTCATAAGACTTGTTATCATCAGTATGGGACCCATCTGAAAATCAGTAACCCACCAGTTCCACCACGATAAAGTAAAAGAGGACTTATTTTATTAACATTAAATTAGCTGTTTCGAATGCAAGCAATTCAACCCTTTTATTTCTGTGCACAAACTGGTCGATTTCATTTACGTAAAAGAACCCTATTAGCATGGCACAAAAAGAATTTCGATGTGCACTAATAGTCGTTGGTGGGGAAGTCAGCATTCTTATAACTTCAGAAGAACAGATATAGAATATAAACGTCTCTTTGGAGGACTCTAATTATATATAGACGGAAGCATGGATCATCAAAAACTTATGTAGTTGTCGAATAATACCTGATGTAAAGTATGCTGTGCAAATTCAGTGGAGGATATCATGACCCCAGCCACAAAGGAACCCAACTCAAGACTAAGGCCCAGTTTATCACTGCACTGAAAAAAGATAACACGTATAAGTGAGATTAAGGGAGAAAGTTTCCACTGCCACAAATCATTTATATAAATTGCTTGGTGACTCTCAAATCCTGCATAGTACATGTTTGGCTATGAAAAGACTGCCACATGCTTTGCATTAATATATCTCCAAATCCCTTCTCAAATATATATATATATATATATATATATAGATCTCCAAATCTTATCCAAATTTTACTTTCCTTAAAAGAACTGCCACAAGATTGCAACTGTCCAATTGAAGATTTCATCTATGAAATTCAACTAAGCTATGATGCAGATAACACTGCCTCCTTAATCGAGGGTTTTCACAATAAGAAACAGTACCAGACAGTAAGCTTCATTTTTGCAGGTCTGCTGTCAGCCATCCATTTTCTAAAGAAATCAGGCTATAATCACAGGGGAGAAAAAATAGAAAAACTACACCTCCACATTGGCCCTTGATGTCTTCCTTGGTAGAAACCTGAACCTGATTTGCATATAAGCAAGACACCCCATCTCCCATAGTCCCATACTTAGAAAGATATATTCAGAATCGTTTAATTGATTTCTCCAGAAACATGTTCCACTTCCAAACATACTACAAGTCTCAAATTGATGTTTGAAATTCAATTTCTTTTATCTACCACTATGCATTTTATGGACGTCACATCCCATTTCTGCTACCTAAAATATGTCATGTTTCCTCCAAACAAGCGATCATCAACCATGTGATGTATTAATTGATCATAGACCTGATCAACCAATACAATTATAGTATTGTTCCACAATGCTTTCTACATGAACACTATGATCATCAACAAATTTTAGATTTCATTTTCACCTTAGAGCCATAAAATGGTGCTATACATTAAGAGGCAGACCAGGTTGACTATTATGCAATAAAAAATAAACATAAGAAACAAGACACATTATATAAGCATAAAGCATTATTGCTGTCCTTAGTCCTTACCCAAGCAGACATCAAGCAGAAGGCCACAGCAGCCAGCTGATAGAGTTCATTTGTCTAAAGATAACACAAAGAAGTCTCATGAGTAAGATATAGTCTGTTTTAAAACTCAGAACTACAAGCTATATACAAGTTACGACTACATAATATACGAAACAAATGTTCCACGTGTAAGATTGTGAATGGTTTTCTTCTGTCACAGCCTGATCCAGAACCAAACAAGTTTAACCAGCAATACCTCAGTGAATAATTACGAACCAGTTAATAACTTGCTGCTTGCCCAACTTTCACGTGATATATCTTCTCTCATACAGTGTCGTACACCATTAGGTTATAATGTGTGATAACAAATACACAAAAAGAAATGTTCATGAGAGGACTTCATTAATCACCGCCCCAACTTTATTTCTCGACTGTACACACAGCCATGTTCACTCTACATGTGCTTTATAATTTGCCAGAATGTGCCTTCCAAGATACTTCCATGCAGATATGTGTAGATCATGAGCTTTTTTCCCCGGAAAAAAGAAAGAAGCAAGTATACAAATTAACTTATAACAGAATATCATAAATTGACTAACTTGGTTCGATAATTGCATCATCAACTTCAGAAACCAAGGAACAAATAACCAAGTCAATATAGAAGCCGCCGCAAGATATATAGATAAGGTGATTAGCCTGAAATAAACAATAAAAGGCACGTTAAATTAGAAGGAAATAATGCGAACTCCTAACAATCTGCATTATGCAGGACTTACGATTTTCCCATGGAAATCATTCCTTGCAAGATGCCAGTGTTACCTCCAAGAACAGGTAGCAAAGAAAATAAAATGCCCACAGCACAATCCTGGAAGATTATTCAAATATGGAAGAATGATATCCAACTACTGTAAGTAAAGAGAAAACAAGCTGAAAAGATTTGGCCAACAAATTAACAAAATAAATTGGAAGTACCTGAAAAATAAGTGTCCCAATTGTCACTTGACCGTCAACAGAATTATTTCTGTTCCGTTCAACAAGATACTTCACCACCTATCAGGAATTTGACAGAGATTTAGTATTAACAAGTGGACAGTTCATGGCAACCCCTCCCACCTCTGAAGGCAGCTGAGGGAAGCAGGTAATGTGTTAAATGACTACATCCTTTGTTTTACTATCTTATGATTTATTAATAAGTTTTGAAAGAGATAACAACATAGATATGTACCACTGCAGTTGACGACATTGACATAAAACAACCAACAAATACACCCTCTGACAACTTTGCTCCACAAAACTGCAGCAATCACATCAGGAAAAATAAGTCTAAATTGCCACTGATAAGTGTCCAAACAAAGACAAGAAACAGGATATAAGAACTATACCACTGCAGTTAGGCCAGACAAAAATGTAAGGATGATTATCTGAAGCACTCCACCAAGAACAGCCACAGGACCCACAACTTTAAGCTGCATCAGTCACATATTTGGTCACCCTAGAATCACAAGAAAGGTATAAAAATATGTAGCTCTCAATAGTGGCAGAAGCAAGACAATCACACCTTTGACAAAGAGAACTCCAGTCCCAAGGCAAATAGAAGAAAGACAACACCAAATTGAGCAACAGTCTCAACCTGAAAAGTCAACGGTAAACAAAATGAAAATAATTAGGGGAAAATAAAATGAAGTAGTTCGTATATTAGTTACCTTAACCCGGGTCGATAAATCAAGAATAAGAATTAGGCAAAATAAAATCTTAGTGCGTTATGCCCATGGTATCAATATGAACAAAAGAGGTATTACGTGTCAAAGTAGGAGCAACAAAATAAGTAAGCAATGGCATACAACTCAAGGGAACAATATAACCATATATCGTTGTTAAATATTTACATGGAGAAAAAACAAGACACCTTTTATATGGTATAAAGGAGTTTAGGATTGAGAAATAGTTGTCATCTGACACAATGAGTAGCAAATAAAAAATCACTCCCAATATGACACACGCCTCGCAAATAATGATAACTGAAACAGTCTGGTGCCTTCAACACAAACAGACAAGTAACCACCCTGTCTCACACCAAAGAGGCAAAACGTTATCCTCTCACTTAAAAATGTAAGAAATAGATGTAATTTTATCTTCTCGGTTTACCTGAAGATCAAGACTCTAACATGTCAATGATCCCATGGCATTCCAAAAGTTGCAAGATCAGCAGACATTTCAGCATCACATTTCTCAAGGTAATCAAGGGTGGTTTATGACATCAACTTGTTGGAAATGTTATGGAAAAAATAGATTAAGATAGGATAAGGAGAAAACACTCTGAACTTGTGCAAAGGAGTTGAACATCAAGGAACAAGATAGTTGGAAAAGCAGAATAAATAGTTGATGCGGCAAACAAAGGAACAAATGTAATATAATAACAATAAAACTGGCATATATTCAATGGATTTAGGAGCCCAAAAGTATTAGGATTGATTCTTAACCTCTCCACTTATACAATTACCGAAATGCTGGAGGTTTTAATTCTGCTGCTCTCTTAGGCAATAAAGGACCAAAGCAATGAAAGACCTAAGATCTTATTTCTATTTTCAGCTCAAAACCTCCAGTATTCAGACAACAAAAACAGGACACGGAGCGTAATAGTTCTTTGCAAGATAAAAGAGTCTGGGACGTTATAGGTTAACATACCTGTACCATCTCACTGATAAATTTCAAACCACCAGGTCCAATAATTGATCCAGCCAGAAGATAGCCGACAATAACCTACAATAAATATCCAAGTGATTGGGTATATTTCAACGCTTCAGAACATGCGGCCTAATGAATGTAAGAACAGCCAAATTGTAAGAGCAAGTAACGAGTAACGACCAGCAAGAGCACAGACCGGTTGTCCCAAACAGGAAAAGATAATTCCACCAGTGGCAGCAGAGACTACAACAACCACCAAGTCTGAAATTAGCCTACAAAAGTTCAACATTATAATATGACATGTCATAAACACCAGTTCATTTTGGGCTAGGTTCCAAGCTCTTTTTGAGCTGGAAAGAAGGATCATCTGAAGAGGAAGTTTTTCATTATGGAAAGAAAACCACAAGAGAAAATGTTATCTATCTAAGGGAAATTTAGGGAAGACATCTTCATGTATTCTCTGTAGAGATAGAAACCAAAGAGTTTTCAGCTTTCACGAAGAAAACTTTACAAAGCGCAAGCGCATATATTTTTGCAAACAAGTTGCTGGATAAAAAAACATTGGCAATCTCGATAAGTGTGTGTGGTGTGAATCTAAGCTTTCAAAGAATAGAATAGCAGGAATTACCTAAAATCAACTTGAAGGACTGGATATTTCGATTTCTTATTCGACATCACAAACACATTATCCTGCAATTATGCACAGTACATCACGAAGAGCTTCACTGAAAAAAGAACAGCACTAAAAATAAAATGTGACATTATTTCCTTTTTAAAACAAAACACTATGTTCACCTTTTTATCTATCAAAGTTTCCGTGTCTTCAGAATCTTCATTTTCGAGGGAGAAAACATCTTGAAATTGGAAAGATTTGGTACCACTGGCAAATGAATGTGGAAAGGAAAAGTTGCAATACCACAGTTACTTTCTGAGTTGACAAGAATTAAAATGTCTTATTATTGGAGATGGAAACACATGATAAGTCCCTCACTTAGCCTCTTTAGTGTCGTTCTTCTTTATCTTCTCATGGGTTATTTTAGCAACAGTCTCCAATTCGGCCTGTCACATAAGACAGAATTTATTTTCTCGGAAAGAAAATAAAAAAATCACATATACAATAGTGAACCAGTAGCTTATGATTATGGACTATGAACAAAAGTTGAAGGCCAACATAAAATAACTAACATCCAACCTATGATTTCCATGGAAGAATCGGAAGGGGATCAAGACTATGAACTGAGATATTTAAGAACTTTGACGACAGCATAATGATCTTCGAAATACTAAGTTAAAGTACTCCGAACTACAAGAACAATAAATACTACACTTTTTTTTTCGGAAGCCATAGACAGAAACAGACAAACACCATACGGAAACAAAATTTAACATCAGATAACTTCTGCAAATCGTCTGACAATCAGATATACTCAAATTTCCACCCGACCAACTTGCATTAACTAATAAATTCTATAAAATAATTAAAAAAATCAGGTAGATATAATTAAGATTCCGTGGATCTATATAGTTTTAATTAATCAACTAAAAGAGCCGCATTCAGTGCAATTCAAAAGAAAAGACAAATCTACCTGCTGATCCGCTACACTGCTATTGAAACTGCTTCCACCAGCCCCTTTGGAACAATAAGAAGAAAGAAAGCAGTATTACAACAACTGGACAACCCAGATACTCATAGAATGAGAGTAGAAAATTAAAAATAATACTAATAATAAAACCTTCAGGCTGATCATTCTCAGGAAACTCCTTCTCCAACACGCGATCAAACATCTTCGCAATACTCCCTTCGCCGCCACCCGCCGCCGAGGAATTAATTAAATTCCCGTAAAATCTCTCCCGAATATCCTGCTCCGATTTCGTCGAATGACCAATCTCGGCGCAGAAACTAACAATCAAATAGATAAAAAGCAAAACTCCATAGCCCTTCCTCGTTGCAGGAACTTGCCCCATTGCTCAAACACTTCAACTTTCTCCAAGCAAATGCCTAAAAATTGGAGAACTACTTTTGGAAATGGGAGCTCGGGGCAAAATCGCAGATCGAAAGAAAGAGTAATGAGTCTTTGGGGTTTTACGTTGCGCCGTGCGCGGGATAGCAAGTGAACTGTGGGAGAGGAGATTGAGATTCGATTGTGTGTAATAAAGTGTTCGGTGATCATGTGTGGCACGTTCTGATTGGGCAACGTTTACTTCACGAAGTTGAAAGTGTGCCGTCTCCCCCGTGCGGGGACAGAGACAGAAGTGATAATATGTCAATATTATTAGTTTCTCTAATAAAAAAAAAAACTAGTAATTCATCCGTGCGATGCACATACTGTATATTAAAAAATATTAAATTTGGCAAAAACTTGCGTGAGACGGTCTCACGGATGTAGATCCGTGAGACGGAGCCCTTACACAAAGTTTTAAAGATTTTATTTTTCAGATTTTATTTTTCTTAGGGTTTTTATTTGTTTTTTTAGGGTTTATTTTGTTTCTTGGGTTTATTTTTAATTGATTTGGGTTTTTAGGTTTTTTTAGGTTTTATTTTTTATTTTTTGGGTTTATTTTTGTTTTTCGCGTTTATTCTTCATGGTTCATGTTTTTAGGGTTTATTTTTTGTTTTTTCATGGTTCGTATTTATTTTTAAATTTATTTTCATGGTTCATGTTCTCAAGACGGAGCCTTTAGGAGGTCCGTCTCACGGATTTAGATCCGTGAGACCGTCTCACAAGAGACTTGCTCATTAAATTTTTATTAATGATCGTTTTCCTTATTTTAATTAAAAAATAAAATATAATTGTATATAATAATCATTGTATGGGTTGTTATATTACAAAAATTGATAATAAAAGAAAAACTAAAAAATTAGGTCCAAGAAAAATTTACCATTTTCGGTTGTATTACAAAACAATTAATCATTAACAAAATTTATTTCCTATACCCAAAAAAAATACAAAATAAAAAAATTATTTTTAGACAATTATGGAATTTAATAATACATTTACATTAATATTTTTAAAAAATTCTAAAAACTTCTTTAATATAATATTGCTCATTGAATTGGTACAATTATCAATAATTTAAAATAATTCAATATTATATAAATTGATCAATTCTTCACATGAGTGGTGATGGATGCCAACATGAAAGGAAAAAAATATTAAATAAAAATAGAATTGAACAAAAAATATGTTGCATCATTTTTATGTGTATCGTAAATAAAAAATTATTTGAGGAATTTGTTTAATAAAATATAGCTAAAACATAATAATATGAATTAAAAAGGCTCAATTTCAATGAAAAGCAGTTTAACTGAATCTTTTAGTATTCTTCTATAAAAAAATCCGTTAGTATCAATTAATACACAAAAAATCAAAAAGAAATTAAAGGCACTACATAAAGAACAACATATTCAATTAATCTAAAGATTCTAATATATACATTGAGACATTGTGCTAAAAAAATATTATATTGAGACACCTATGGATCTCTGTCAAATGTTTATTGTTTCTTATGTATGACAATAGAATCACTTTTAGGATGACCTCCATCCGCCGTGAAGTCAATAACTGTAGATTTATTTGTGGTTGTGAATAAAGTAAATTGTGGTGTATAATTGTTTCATATAATTCGTATTAAGGAGTAGCCTGCAAAAATAAAACATATTAACATGACAAAATAACATATATTGTTATACATCTTTCATGACACACTTACGTAGTATAACCAAATAATTATTAAAGATATTCAATATCACTTTTTAAAATAGACAAATGAGATATTGTTGTCAAATGAAATATGCTCTTCGTACAACAATGGAAAATACATTGTCGAAACTATCGGCAATGTAAATCAATATTTTTTGCACAATAATTTATAAGCATAAATAAATTATATTTAAAAAATAATGTGAAAATATCCCATCTTAATTAAATTAATTATCATATTATTGAATTAAAAGCATAAGCAATCAATTGTGATGATAATTAATTTCCAAAATGCATGAATAAGATACTCAAAACAAATATATATATATATTATATATATATTTATATATATATTGGACATTGAAAATTATGCTATATATTAAATTTAGTCCATTAGAAATAATAATATTAAAATTGACCAAATAAAGTTTTATTAACTATGATATTGAACATTAAAAGCATTTGATATATATGAGCCTAAAAGGTACTTATTCATGTATAAATAATCCATGAATAAAAAACTGAAAAATACAAATAAAAAATAAAAAATAAAAAGGCTTACAGAATTGTTAGGCTATTTTAAAAATACATATACAATCCAACATAATGAAAACAGGACATTACATGTGTATTGGCCTGTCCAGTGAAGCCCAATCATTTTTCGTTTTCAGTAAAGCCCAAAGAGCAATATTTTATTTATAACCAGACCATTAACGGTAAAATAAACAGAAAAAGTAGAAAAACATAAATTAAACAAAGGAAGACGCTATTAACACCCCCAAAACCTATCTATACACCCCTTCTTCTTAATACACTCATCTCTTTATTAAAAATAAAATATATACTTAATACACCCCTTACTCTTCCCCAATTTACTCTTCCCCAATTTACCCTTCCCCCAATTAAAAACCTAATAATATTATAAAAATTTATTGATATAATAATTAAAAAGCTAAAAAATCGCCTTTACTCATTAGGAAGAAGGAAATGTTTCAACTCAAACTCAATACTTAAACAGGTCCCAACTATGGAGTGAGATTTACGATAAACAAAATTAAATTGATTGATAAAATGGAGACGGATCCTCATCGTCATCACCGGAACCATAGAAGTGATGGCGAACCGAAACTTTCCGTACAAATTACTCCGAAAGCAATTGGCGCAGAATCTTCTGTCGTCCCCTCCGCCTCCAGTAAGAGTGGGGTGGGTATCGGCGATGGTTTCGTTAACCTTGCACTTGATGCAGTGGCCGCGACCACCGGAATCGCTGCCACATGGAGAAACATGATTACACCCTCCCCATTTTCCAAAGACGGCCGACTTCTCGATCGTCTTCGTCGATTTTAACACTCATCTTTGTAGCAACCGGATTGGCAGGTCCCTGAATTGCACGCCATTTTTGTGCTATTTTCCTGTTATATCTTCTTTAACTATAGTCTATATTCCCTTCAAAAAAGAAGAAAAATTGTTCTGTCATTTGAATGAATTTTATAATTTTAATAATCACAAGAATTGTCTATGAACTATTGATACTGATGTTACATGTAATGCAACTTATTGATTGCGTCGTTATAATAAATTTTTATAATATTATTAGGTTTAGTTGGGGGAAGGGTAAATTGGGGAAGAATAAGGGGTGTATTAAGTATATATTTTATTTTTAATAGGGAGATGGGTGTATTAAGAAGATGGGGTGTATAGATAGGTTTTGGAGGTGTTAATAGCCGCTCCCTTATACAAAGCTGCAAATGAAAAACCCTAGGCAAACGTCAAGCGGCGCCCTATTTTTGACATTCTATCTAACTCTAAAAATATTCTGGAATGCAACAAATTTCCGCCATCAAAGTATGTTCTGTTTTTTTTCTTAATAACATTTGAAGGTAAATAATGTGTTTTTGATACTGGAGTACAAATATTTTTAGATAATTTTTTCACTGATGCCCATTTTTGGGTTTTCAAACCCAAAAATTTCACTTCCAAAATTATTTGCTTCGGTTCGTTATTTTTTTTCCTTTCTAAAAACGTCCAAATATGTATTTTTACTTAGTTAAGACGTATTATATTGTTTCTTGTTTGTTTTTCAAATCCAAAAGAAAAAAAGAAAAAGACGTAGATCTGAGAGTTTTTGATGTGTATTAGTTTTTTTTTTAATTTTTGTAGAGTACTATAAATTATATACTATGAATAATGACATATATACTGATTTTGGGGTTTTCAAAACAAAAGATTTTAGGTTTGATATTTTATTTTTGAGTACCTTTCTTAAGAATAATAAAAAAAGTTAGATCTGATGTTTTTTCAGTTGAGATCTGATTTATTTTGTTAGTGCTCCGTAAAAATTTTTGTTTTTTAAATTATTTTCTGTGCCAAATCTGAAATCTTAGAGAATTTAATTTTTTATATCAGTTTGTTTATATGTATACTTTTTTTTGCATTTATTTTCCTGATATATATTAGTTTTTTTGTATTAGTGTTCTGTGTTAGGTTTTTTGATATTTTATTGACTTTCTTGTCAATTTCTGATATGTATTCGGCTTTTTCGTAATTATTTTCCTATACATGTCTATACACTTAAACAAAACATTTACTTTCTTTTAAAAATAATTATTATAAATTGTATTTCATAATTACATCAATAGAATCATAATATTAGCAAAAAAATATCTTACTTTTTTTTAAACCAAAAAACATTATCATACTTAAACCGTTAGCTACATACATATTAATATTTTTTTATGAAGTGGATTGTTATTTCTACCTGTCTATAATCTATATTATATATTTTGAGTAAATTATAAAAATGATTTTTTTCGCAATTTTCCTTTTTCTCTGGCATGTATGATTTTCATTTGTAGGAATCAATGGATAATATCATATTTCTATTGTTATTGTTTGGAGCTATAACAAAATTATCTGCTTTGAATTAGTCTGCATTGAAGGTAAATAAATTTCTCATATTTTATTAAAAAACAATAAGAAAACTGACCACTTGATGCATTGCATTCTTCTGTCGCTTGCCGGAGATTACAATTGATCTGGTAAGCTTCAATTTCTTCTTGCTCCTTCAATTTGGACTATATTCTTATGTGTGTATTGGTGTGGAACTAAACACCCCGAAATGAAATTCTTCTTCTCCCACCTTACATGATTTTATCTGAAAATGATTATATGTCAGAGTTTATGTTAGATATTCTGGAAAAGTTATAATGTTTGCTATGGAGATGATGTTTAGCTGAATCAATAATGGCAGGGAAAATGGTTGGAAAACTTCAATAATAATTTTACAATCACATTATATAATGAGATGATATGAAAAATGAAAATATCGCATTGAAAGCTATAATTAGAATATGTGAAATACAGTTGTGTTTTTAAGCAGTATTTATAATTTACGGATAGTGGGACTTTGTAACTTATAATGAATTAGATTTTTTTATTTTAAATTTTGATATGTGTAGAAATTTTTGAAACATGTAAAATTGGCTGTTATTTAATTCATGATTAATCAGATTATTGTTTCTTGTATAATCTATTTTTTGTATGTTTAATGGGTGCATCTATTTTATTATAACAAATATAAATAATTATAGTATAAAAAACATAAATAATGCCAAAACCCATGAATCAAAATTAACATATCATAACAATATATTTTCAGTATCTCTGATAAATAAAAAAAATTAATTGAACATACATCTTTATCATGAAAAATATTTTAAACTAATGGTTGTCGAATTGTTCTCATATGCAGGCCATGTACCATAAAGACGATCAGTCGGTATCATCATTCAGCAACCAAGCCAAAACAATAGAGGCATTTTCAGAATTGCTAGATTATTAGGAGCACTATCGGATTCTGAGTGTTTTGTTATGATATGGCAACTATTTATAAGTTGATAGTAGTAGTAATAATAATAATCAAGATTAAAAGAAGCATTTAATAGTTTATATGCCCAAGAAGTTTAATTAATTTAAATTATCGAGGTGAATTTGAATTCCGCACATTGACCAAGACAAAACACTGAAATTTTTCGCAGATCAATGTATATTAAATTATTTTTTGTTTTTGAATTTGAATTTGAATTTCTTTCTTTGAAAGTGATGTAATTCAAATTATTTTTTTTATTGTTGCCTGCTATAGGGAATCCAACACTTTAAGAAAAGTTGTATTAATTAGAACAATTTTCATTTGTAGGCCGTCAGAATTTAATGAGTAGGCTACAGGATCTATGAAAGAGCTAATACTTTTACTTTTTTATTATGATTTTTAATTTTTATTATTTTTTCACGACTTACCAATTTTGGAAACTCAATTTTGGCGGGATTTTACTAAAAATGGAAGACTTTCTTGCTTATATATATACTAGCAATCCACCTGTGCGATGCACGGAGTGTATATCAAAAGAAAATAATGTTTAATTTTTTAAAGATTCCAATTGATGGAATCTCAATTAACAATTAACTAAATATGGATTAAAGAATGGAACATTAAAATATAAGGCCACGACAACAAACTTATTAAATGTGATTAACATTCTATTGAAAATTAAATATCGTCGCACGGGTGTTTGTAAATGGCCTCGTAGGCTCGTAGCGAACGATAATTAATCCGTGATCTGTATACGATGGATTATCTGCAACATAACATGATTTGTCGTTATAAATAAATAAAATATTAAATTAGTATATTAATTAATTAAATTAATGAATAAAAATATCTTAGATATACTGATATAATATAAAGGAAAAATTGATGTCAAAATATAAAATACTTTTCATAGAACCTTCAACGGTACAACATTAATAAAAAAATAAAAAAAAATGAGAAAAATTGATTTAAATGAAACATGTATTTGGATACATCATCTCAACCATTAAATGACTACACATTGAAATGAGCCCAACAATTGATGGACCAAATCCATGTTTATTTATATAAGCATGTTGGACATAAAATTCTATATTATCATTATTTTTGGAATTCTGAAACGATTTATTTTCATACAAACTTTTTTTTGTAACATTCGAAATTATAAGGTATACATCAACTATTATTATGTTTATAATATTGGTTAGTGGTAGCGGGTTTAAAATTATTTTTTGTTGCTCCAGGTCGTGAAATTAAATTCGCAGTATTTTCATAGGTAGTCAATAGTTGTATTTCAACTAATTATGTTGTCCTAATTGAATTAATGCTAAGATTATGCTATTTATATAGACGTATTTTCTTAAAACATATTTATTAAAAAATAAATATGAAAATAATAAGATATTACATGGAAGTTTGATTTATGATTTAATTTGAATGGGAAGAATATTATATTTTAGTTTATTTTGCTAAATATAATCAACAGTGAATTTTGTGTATTGAATCTAAAATATGTGATGAAAATCAATATTACCTATTCTTTTCAATTTGTAACATGAGTTTAATTTTTTTTTTTTTGGGAATGATTGGAAGTTATTTTTCAGATTCGAATTTTATAATATAGTTATGATTGTAAGATTATGTAGGGAATATGACTAAAGTTATAAAATTCAGTATGGAAAATGCGAGTTGAATGTATATGCATTAAAAAGTATACATAACCAAATTCGATTTGTGTGAAATCATTATGACATCATAAATTTTTCAGAATATAAAAATATTTGTTTACCACCATGAACCATCTTATCACACAAATATTTATCCTTTATATTTAGACATATTTTGGTATTAAGAGTAAGGAGATGGGATTTAAGGTGATAGCTAATGAGATTTTAGAATTTTCAAATTTAAAACTTAGAGATTCACTCATTATGTTATATGTTCAGATTTTTCATTTGGGTATGGAAATTAAATTTAGGGGGTGTTTCATTTAGATGAATTCTGACTTTTTTTTTTTTTGGTATTTTGATTTGTGTGAAATCCTCATGACAGATTGTTCAACATTTCAAACATGTTTGATAAATGGTTTTATCATGATTTTGATGATTTTGTTTTTATACCAAAACAATGTTTTTAAAGGTTGTCCAAATACTCCTAAATGATTTAAAATGGTTTTAATATTTTTAGGAGTATTTCTTCAAGTTTGTTTTCACTAAAATGGACAACGCTTTTAATGATTTTATGTCAAAATGCTTTTACATCAAAACTATGTCCCGAATGTTGTCCTAATACTCCCGATCGGTCTAAAATATTTTTACTATTTTTCTGAGTATTTCTCGAGTGTATTTTCGATATAAAATTGGACAATACTTATGTTTCAGCTCGACAGGTCGCTCTATAGGGCAACCCGCACTGTGTTGAGTTTTGGAATAGAAAAAAGGGACGGAGGGAAAACCAAGGGGACGACTTGGCCGACCAGGAGATCGACCGGTGAGGGGACGAAGGTGCTCAAGCCCCCGAAGAACGTAATCATTTGTTTCCTATTTTGGTCATGATCGACTAGGCCCAACATGAGGCGACGGCCGCACTTCCTCGCGACCGGTCCCCTTATGTAAAAATTGTAGAGTTTTCAATTTCAACTTATCTTTGCGCGACCGGTCGAACCCCTATTTTGACAGCAAACTATCCGTTGAGTTTGCAGACAGCTTTTCCTTAATTTGAGGGGTTAATTTCTAACAGCTCTTTTCTTCAATTGTCTTGGTATTTTTTACAGAATTCATGTCCCCAAGAGGAGCCTATCATGTACAAGACATCTTCTATAAATAGAGGAAGAATTGAAGCAACACAATAAGAGAGAAAACTACAACACAACAAGATACACTCAAGAATACACTTGTTCTTACGTTGTCTTATTTTTTGTTGTAATTTGCCTAGCTATTCACTTTCACATTCTTGAGGTCTAGGCTATTCTTGATTACACTTGCACTCAATTGTATTATTCATTATCGAGTTGTAATCTTGAATTTGTGGTCGTCATTCAAACACAAGATATCCTTGTGAGTGTTCTTGTGGTAAGAACACACTTGGGTGAACTAGGTGTTAGGTGTAAGAAGATTGTGGTAATCTTCTTGTTGAGGTGTTGAAGAGTGTGGTGTGCTCTTGAGGGTGAAGATTGTGGTAATCTTCACAAAGTCTTTGTTTTGAAGATTGTGGTAATCTTCAAGTGAGATTGTGGTAATCTCATAAGTGGTGTTGAAGAAGAGTGTGGTGCTCTTCAAGGTGTTGGTGTAAGATTTTGTTGTAATAATTGTGGTAATTATTAATAAAATCTTTTTCTTTTCCGAAACCCATCCCGGAGATACTGGGGTGGTAGTAGATTAGGCCCTAGGTGGGTTGAACTACTATAAATCGACGTGTGCTATTTACTTTCCGCACCTTTGTTATTATCTTTGAGCTTTCGGTTCGAAAAAGAGGGCATAATTGAAAAGATGGAGATAATCTATTCACCCCCCCTCTAGATTATCGTAGCCGCTTGGACTTACAAGTGGTATCAAAGTCAAACTCTTTGGCAAGCTCGTTTCACATCGCGAGTGAAGAGGAACGATCGTCGGCTACGAACGAAGCTCATCTTACCGGCACCTCCACCACCAAGCCACCACTATTTGATTCCAAAAATGTTACATTTTGGAAAGAAAGAATGGAATGTTATTTACAAAGTTGCGGGTTCGATATTTGGAACACTGTCATCAATGGAGAATCCATTCCGACGAAAAATACACCACACACCTCTAAAGGCTTCAAAGAGTTCAATGATGAAGAGAAGAGAATCATCTCCTTAAATGGTAAAGCTCTTAATATTTTGTATTGTTCACTTACTACTTTGGAATTTGATCATGTTGTAGGTATTCGATCGGCACATGAAGTATGGCAAAAATTAGAAGCCATCTATGAAGTATATGCAAATGAAATGAGCAACTCAAAAGCATCTACCTCACAAATGGATACAACATCAAATCCAACAACATGGGATGAGCCTTCTACAACCTCCCATGATGAAGAAGTTGAACAATGCCTCATGGGCATCGAAGAAGAAAACGAGGTATGTCTTAAACCCTCTACTTCCTATGATATTGTTATACAAAATGATTATAGTGATTTGCAAAATGATTTTGATGAACTACAAAATGAATTCCAAGGCTTGTTAAATACAAAAATTTGAAAAAGGAATTCATTGCTTTGAAAAATGATAAGGATAGTTTATTTACTTCCTATGAATCACTATCATGTGTTCACACCACCACACTTGATAAGGTTAGAAACCTTGAGAAAGAAAATAGTACTTTTGTTGAGAATTTGAATTGTATGAAAAATGATTTATTAAAATGCAACTTGAGTACCAATAAAAAGACCAATATTGTTGATGTTCATAATTGTGATAAAGGACTTGATCATAAGCCTAATGTTGTTAATCATATGAAAAAGAATCAAGTCCCTATATATTTTGGTCATTATGCTCCTAAAATTGTTACTTGTTTTTATTGCGGTAAAAAGGGTCATACGGCTAATTCTTGTCGGGCTAGAAATAGCTCCAATTATTCTTGGAGACCTAAAAGTCTCAAAGCTAATCCTAAAGGACCCAAACACTTGAGGGTACCACAAAATAATGTTGTATTAGGTACCTGGCGAAATAATGATCGGAGAAAAGTTATACCGCCAAGAAGACATCAAATGACCGCGTCATTTGATCAAAGAAGGAGAAAACATTTTCAACAAAGCCAATTTCCAAGAATAGGATATAATCAAAAATGGGAAGAACACAATCCTTGGAAATGGCAAAGACATCATCAACAATATGATTTTAAAAGAAGAAGAGATCATCAACAATGGGAAGGTAACAAACCTTGGAAATGGAGTAATCAAAGAAGCCATCATCAACAAAGTAACTTCTCAAAGGGAAGATATCAACAACAATGGGAAAGACACAACCCATGGAAACGGCGTAATTGGTAAACCATATCTCCACATTTAAATATGCATTTTATTTTAATTCTATGCATGTTTTCATTTGTGTCTTAATTGCAAAATGAGTTTTCAAATATTTATTTTTTAATTAAGGTCTTCAATGTATATTTGTGCTTTTAAAATATTTTTGAAAAAGAAGACCTTATATGATGTTTTTAAAACTCTTGTGCATATTTGTAGACTAAAGTGTGTCATCATCTCTTATGGTTTTTTATGGCATGAGCTTACTTGTGATATCTCTTAGCCTACACTTTTATCATTATAATTTGTGCTAGATTTGTTTTAAGAATTGTGTAGGATTTACATATTTTCACAAATGGCCATTTACGTCATTATTTATCAGGAAAGGCATAAATTATTGAGGTACATTTACTTGTATTATTCTTACTCTTATAGACTCGATATATATATTGCCATGTGCCTATGTGCTTGTTTTTCATAGTATTTCATACAAGTGCCATTAAGAGGATTTTTAGATTTTTTAAAAGCCACTATTCGATATTTGATTGAACATATTTGCTTTGTCAACTCTTGTTCATATACTTCTTTTAAATGAGGTCTCAACTATATGCTATCGGATATTCAAATTTCAAAAGAGACCTTTTGTAGCTTTCTTAAGCTTATTTGAACTTGCATGATTTATTAGACTCTTGATGATCTTCTAAATGTATAGTATGTGTTTCTTGCTTCATGGTCTATATATATAGTGTCTATTTCTACTATGTTCTTATGCAAGATATTTTGTGATTGATAATTGAGGCATGTTTTTACACTTGGGCTATTTTTTTCTTGCTTATATAAGCGATGTCATTAATGAGTTTGTTAAGTTGTGTAGATGAGAAATGAAGTACTCCAAATATTAGTTACCTCAAAATATTTGGATGTAAATGTTCTATTATGAACACCTTAGATCAATTGGATGCCCTATGATGATAGTGATGAAGAAGACAAAAAAGGTATTCCGGAACAAACTCGATGACCAAGGCAACATTGGTCGAACTAAGGCGAGGTTAGTAGCTCGAAGGTATTTTCAAGAAGAAGGTAATTGATTTTGATGTAACATTTGCACTCATAGCACATTTAGTAGCTATTGCATTTTACTTGCCCATTCTTGTTTTAAGAAAATTTCAAGCTTTACCAAATGAATGTTTAATCCTAATTTTCTAAATGGCTTTATTCTAGTAAGAGTCTATGTAAAACAACCTCCGGGGTTTAAATTTTTTTCTAGGCCAAATGATCTTTATAAAAGGCCTTGTATGGTTTCAAACAAGTATCCCATGTATGGTTTGATAGACTTAGCTATTTTTGCTAAATGGTTTTACAAGAGGTAAAGTTGATACTATTTTTTTTTAAAAAAAAGGGGCAAGATTGGTTATTTGTGCAAATTTATGAGAATATTATTTGTGCTACTAATGAATATTTTGTGCAAGAGATTTTTCTAAGTTGATGTAGGTGAACTTGAGATGAGCATGATGGGGGAGCTCAAATTTCTTCATTGGACTTCAAGTTAATCAATGCCAAGAAGGTGGTTATAAATTCACAATCAAAATATACAAAAATATCTTTGAAGATATTAGGCATTGAAGAAGGAAGAATCAACTCAACCTCTATGGCTACCAATGTAGAGATTAACAAAGGTTGAGAAAGATATATCGATTGACAAACAAATTCGAGGTATGTTTTTTTGCATTATTCCAATAGACTCGACATTTTATATGCCTTATGTCTATTTGCTCGACTTCAAAAACTATCCCAACGAATCTCATTAAAGTGTCGTTAAAAGAAATTTTCAAATATTTGAAAGACACTTCTTCTAATGACTTGTATATCCAAAGTATTAAAACATTCTTATTTTTCCGGGATAACAAGTTCGGTGTTTACAATTTATCAAAATATGGTTCGTCGTAATCGAACTAAACATATTGAGATTCGAAATTTTTTTCTAAGGGATTGCATTTCTAAAACGAAAAATTGAGATGTGTTTAATTCCGTCTCAAGGATAACTCGCGGATTTTTTTAATCGTTAACCGCCGAGTATTTTACCTCATTTCGAGCTTGATTATGACATAATGTATATTGAATGAGGTCTATGTTTGCATTTTGCACGTTTTTAAAACTTAGGGGCGAAAAATCGGATTTTTGGATCAAACTTCGGAATTTTGCAAAACAGAAAGAAGCAGTGGGATGAAGGGGCTGAGGTCGACCGGTCGCCCTAGCCTCCGACCAGTCGACCCAGCCTCCAACCGGTCGCCCCTGCTGAGTTTTTAGATATATTGCTTTTTATTTCCAGAATTTGGCATTTGGGCCTTTTTTCTTCTCTATTTCGTCCCCTTTGTCATTTGCACACACATTTCACTTCAAATGTGTTTTGTTGCATGAATTACATAGTTTGGGGATTATCTAGCTCAATTATCATCATCATTGCTCACTTTTACCGATTGAATGGTAAGAATTCTACTCTTTTCTCTTAATTGGGTTGAACCCTTGAGAACTTGGGTTAAATGTCTATTTCTTGATGCTAATTATATACATTTGTGATGAGCTTATTGATTGTTGATGAATGATATTTGTTAAATTGCAATTGGTGATGAAAAACTTGGCTTGATTCCATTTACAAGGGCTATATATATCTTTTTCAATTTTTGACGCCCGCCAAGTGTTTGATAAAACGTTTCAATGAAAAATTCATCACTTACATGATTATCTCGATTTCAAAGTCTTATATATTTATAAGAGATCATGTTTTTCTTATCAAATGAGTTTTCATAAGCTTCTACAAGTCGTATGATTCGACTTTTCCCTCCTATTTGGTTTATAAGCTTCAATGTTCAAATAGCTCGATACATCGGTTTAGTTGCGCACTTTGATATGAATATATGATGTATTTATCATGTTAACATTCTTTTTGATGATTCCAAAGGGGGAGAAACAGGTTATAAGCTCTTTAGCTCAAAGAAGCTAAGAAAAGAAGCTAAGATAAGCTTAACGAAAAGAAGCTATAAGTTATGGCTTCATAAAGCCATAAGTTGTGGATCATATTTAGTCCACTTGGTGCATTATGGTTATGTATGAATCATGGTCCATTGGTTGTAGTATGGACTTATATACGGTTTTAATGATGTCTCTTTTGTGGGGAGCTTTTAAGTTTTTGATACTTAAGCTCAATATCGAAAAGCTAAGATTTTAGCTTATGTTGAAGTTGCTTCTATATTACTTTTGTTGTGCATGTTGATAGGGGGAGCATTTGCTATATGTGTTTAAATATCTTTACTCCCTTCCTTGCGTTTATATTGCGCGGAATGTTGTCGCTCTCAACGGATATTTATTTTTGACCGGAAAACTTGTTTTGTTTTCAAAATCGCCTCTCAAAATTGTTTTGTTTTCAAAATCGGCCTTGTTGAATTGTTTTGGTTTGTAATCATCAAAAAGGGGGAGATTGTTTGATAAATGGTTTTATCATGATTTTGATGATTTTGTTTTTATACCAAAACAATGTTTTTAAAGGTTGTCCAAATACTCCTAAATGATTTAAAATAGTTTTAATATTTTCCGGAGTATTTCTTCAAGTTTGTTTTCGACTAAAATGGACAACGCTTTTAATGATTTTATGTCAAAATGCTTTTACATCAAAACTATGTCCCTGAATGTTGTCCTAATACTCCCGATCGGTCTAAAATGTTTTACTATTTTTCTGAGTATTTCTTGGAGTTTATTTTCGATATAAAATCGACAATACTTATGTTTCAGCTCGACTGGTCGCCCACAGGGCAACCCGCACTACTGTGTTGAGTTTTGGAAAAAAGGGACGGAGGGAAAACCAAAGGGACGACCGGTCGACCTGAGATCGACCGGTGAGGTGAGGCCGACCTGGCCGACCCTGGGGCACCCAGGTTCTAAGCCCCCCGAAGAACGTAATCATCTGTTTCCCTATTTTCGCCATGATCGACCGGTCCAACATGAGGGCGACCGGCCGCAACCCCCTGCGACCGGTCCCCCTATGTAAAAATTGCAGAGTTTTCAATTTCAACTTATCTCTGCGCGACCGGTCGAACCCCTATTTTGACAGAAACTATCCGTTGAGTTTGCGGCATGCCTTTTCCTTAATTTGAGGGGTTGATTTCTAATGACTCTTTTCTTCAATTGTCTTGGTATTTTTGTAATTCATGTCCCCAAGAGGAGCCTATCATGTACAAGACATCTTCTATAAATAGAGGAAGAATTGAAGCAACACAATAAGAGAGAAAACTACAACACAACAAGATACACTCAAGAATACACTTGTTCTTACATTGTCTTATTTTTTGTTGTAATTTGCCTAGCTATTCACTTTCACATTCTTGAGGTCTAGGCTATTCTTGATTACACTTGCACTCAATTGTATTATTCATTATCGAGTTGTAATCTTGAATTTGTGGTCGTCATTCAAACACAAGATATCATTGTGAGTGTTCTTGTGGTAAGAACACACTTGGGTGAACTAGGTGTTAGGTGTAAGAAGATTGTGGTAATCTTCTTGTTGAGGTGTTGAAGAGTGTGGTGCTCTTCAAGGGTGAAGATTGTGGTAATCTTCACAAGGTGCCGTTTGAAGATTGTGGTAATCTTCAAGTGAGATTGTGGTAATCTCATAAGTGGTGTTGAAGAAAAGTGTGGTGCTCTTCAAGGTGTTGGTGTAAGATTTTGTTGTAATAATTGTGGTAATTATTAATAAAATCTTTTTCTTTTCCGAAACCCATCCCGGAGATACTGGGGTGGTAGTAGATTAGGCCCTAGGTGGGTTGAACTACTATAAATCGACGTGTGCTATTTACTTTCTGCACCTTTGTTATTATCTTTGAGCTTTCGGTTCGTAAAAGAGGGCATAATTGAAAAGATGAAGATAATCTATTCACCCTCCCTCTAGATTATCGTAGCCGTTTGGACTTACAAAACCTTCTATGATTGTCTGTCATCTTGATCTCTGTTTCTATTATGATTTACATTTACACTTTTTCCGATATTAGAATAGAACAATATGATGAAATTTAATGTGATTCTTTTTTAATATTTAGAATTTCAGATTTAAAACTTTGGGATTCGTTTATTATGTTGTTCAGAAATTACATTCGTGCTTATAAAATAATTTTAGGGGGCGTTTTGATTTATGTGAATTCTGAATATTATTTTTCTTGACTTTTGATTTGTTTGAAATGTTTTAGTTTATGTGAAATCTTTATAACAACATAATTTTTTTCATAATCTCCGAATTTATATGAACTTCAGGGGTAGTTTTTGTAATTACCGCTATATATATTCTCATTCCAGGTTCTCTTTTAACTTTGTAATTGCCGATTGTGCATAAGAAATTTTTTTAAATGGTTGAACTAATGAGAATGTAAAGTAGTTTCGCTAAACTTGGACTAAACTTACCTTTGCAAAGAAACCCCTAGCCAACATTATTCTGATAGAGGCCAGAGCTATCGTACTCTACAAATCTATCGATGTAGCAGTAATAGCTGGCCCCAATCTCTGCAATAAAACATGTTTAATAAAATCGGGTGGTAATTTATTATTCAAAATAAATTAGTTTTTCTTTCTCTAATTTTTGAATGATCTCGTAAATGGAGATGGAACACATATGAGCGACTTTAATACAGAAAAAAGAGGATAGAAGGAAGAAATAGATTGTAATCACATACCTCTTCTTCATCAAAATGCATTCTAAACTGAATACTTTGAGTTGTCTTCATATGCAGGTCCACTGTAATACAAAGTAATCGAAGTTTCAACTTTCCCCCTGCAGTTTTGTTGTATCTTAACTAAATTGAATAAGGATATTTTACAGCATCTCGTGTATTTATATTAATTTGCAGTTGTCTCTTGATTTTTTTTTAAGGGAAGTCTCTTGATTTTATTCAATTGCCAACAACAAGTGGGTTTTGGATGAGAGACTTGGCCTATTTATATTGCTTATAAACGTCAGATTTCAGGGCCAATTTTTAAGTCCCAATGCACATGATTTATTTGCAGTCAACGATACAACTGTATGCATTCCAATTGGATGCATTTCATTAACGTACTACTAAATTGAATTATGAAGAGTTATTAATTAGTTATTAATCGAATCGTTTTTGCGCAAAGACAATAATTATAATTGCGGCCGTTTTTATGCAATTCAAATGATGCTGCTCCGAAATACGAAGAGACTGTTCAGTAATGGAGTATAATATAAGATAAAAATGAATTAATAATTAACAGACTTGTGTATTTTCAAGGCATGATAGACTTTGTAATTAATGAATAAAACTTTCCATTTTTGGCTAAAGCATTTTGGCGGGAACTTAATATATATACAACTATTCTGTTTTTATATACTATATAGATATAGATATATAGATAATAATATGGCATTGGAAAATCCTCTTTTCTAACCTAATTAACCTATTTTCATCTTTGTTCTACTTACTAACAAAATGTTGGGACGGGGCACTCATTCCAAGCCCGAGCCCATTGGGGCAATGACAAAATTGGGGTTGGGTTGGGTTGATTGTTGCTCGAAGTGATGAAATGTTTGGCCCGACCCAAGCTATATGCACATTTATATACAAAATATGTTGGTGTGGGCTAAAAGTTGAACTAACCCCAGCCCATCGAACCAACCGGATCGGGCAAAATAGTCTCAATATTTTTTGTGCCTATAAATATTTTGCCACGGGTCGGACTGTATTTTGCCAGTTCTATTATTCACATGTGCATAAAGTCCTGAAAGTTATTTTGAAGTGGATAAATATTTTGTGAACTATTTATTCAATTTGTATAGTTAAAATTTTATATATTAATAGTTTTGAAATTATAAAAATGGTTATGTTCACATGGATCATTTCCAGTTTCTAGTGTTGGAAAGTGAATTTTGAGAATTTATTTTGGTTTTTATGTGAAAACTAGAATTATGTTTGGATGAGAGAATGTAAATGAGTTTTATGTAGGTTTGGAAATGAGATTATATTTGGTTGAGTTGTTTTGAAGTAGTATTTTTATGTATATAATAATAAAAATTGATAGTGGTTGAATATTTTAATTGAATATATAATATTATGTTTGTAAGATTATAGGTAGTGAGTCCCATTAGATATATATAATTAAGAAATATTAATATTTGAAACAGATAAAGTTGGTAATTGGGGGTCGCACATATATAATTGGACTAAAAATAAGAATATTGATTGATGAGTGATCTAGGGTAGTGTATAGGGTTGAGAATTGAAATTATAGGTTTGAAATATTGTTTTACGTGAAAAATGAAAAGTGAAAATGATGATTTCCATTGGAAAAAATTTATAAACAAACATGATTCTATTTCTATTGATAATTGGAAATTGGAAATGTGGCCTTGAAAACATAAACAAACAAGTAATCAATAATCATATGAGTTATAATGTATCTAATAATTCACAAGTGTAGTATCATCATTTATCACCTAAGGTAAAAAATAAAATTAGAATCAATAATACAAGTCAAATATATCAATCAAGCAATTTAAATATTCTGATATATATATATTAAATTTCAATAATTATAAAATAAAAATAAATATATTATGATACAAGAAGTTTACTAGTTAGTGGTTAAGAAAAGAAACACAATCGGTTAATGTATCACGTTAAAAATTGAAACAAACCAACAATTGTTAAAGAAGTGAAATGTGTTATTAATATACCCCATAAAACAAAATGATTATAAATATAAATTATGTACCTACTAGTTAAATCAAGTAGTAAGTAATTCAACAAAATCAAGAATGAGACACTTTGTCATTTTAATATAAAAGTCGAATTTTCATAGAATAAATGTAAAGTTCTATTCTTTCGAAAATAGAAATTTTACTAAATGAGCTTTCCAAGGCATAAGACATTGTCATTGCTAAAATACTTTGTTTATGCCATGAATTTCAAAAATTATAATAAATGTTTTTAAATCAACATAATAGATTTGGATTAAAAATGTTGAGTTTATCGTAATAGATACTTCTAAAATCATATTTTTGTTTCAAAATCTCAAAAATTGAGAAGTAGTTGTTTAAATTAAATATAGTATTTTTGCACAATAATACTAAATGTATTAAAATAAAAATCATTTTTGATCTATTGTGCAATAGTAGCTTGATGAAAAACGACTAAATATAAATATCATCATCATAAGAAAATGTCAACAAGATTTTTATTTTTCAAATTCAAGAGAATGGATTTTGAATAATACTTTTTACTAAATCAAGATGAAATGGATATTAGTCATTGAATTAGGTGTATATGTGAGGCCCTAGAATTGTATTATAAGGTAATATGTTAAATAATAAATATTTTAAATATTTGAGTTAATTTTATTAATTTATTTTATATTATTTTGTTAGCAATTCGATTCATTCGATTTATTACCCTAATTAAATCGACTCACATATATTAGACTTTTCTATTATTAGTATGATTTAAATTAGGAGAGTATTTATTAAGAAATGATTTTTGGGATTTTAGGACTTGACAAACCACTAATATTCACCAACTATTTTTTTGTATTTGATCCATAAACCATATTCATTACCCTAAAATGGATCATATACATTATTTACACTAATTTTATTAAATCAAAATACCCTACCAACTTATTGACCAAATCTCATTTTTACCACACAATCACCTAACCATTTACTTGGCTTAAAATCACCCACACTACTACTCTTTGTACTTTTACAAATTCACCACATGTTGGAATTGTCCAATTTACTTACTCCTTCACTGCCGAAAATTGGGGGATTAGTTAGAGATATTTTTGTTTCATCTTATCTACTTTTCCTTGCAAACAAAACAAAATAAACAAAGTAATTGACCTTCTCCACACAAAAGACAAAATACCAAACCAAATCTCTCTTTTGATTGAACCACTGCCGTGAGTGTTGTGTGAGGGAGAGTAAACTTTTCTTCACCTTTTCACTTACTTTTCAAACTCCTCAAATCCATAAGGAAGATTAATAATTAAATTAGACATAAAAGTTGTGTTGTTTGAGAGCCACAATTTGGAGGAAAAATACAGCAAAAATCGTGAGATAGGAAGCAAATTGGAGGTTAATATTCACTTGGAAGCTTCACTTGGAAGCTTCACTTGGGATTTTTGGTGAAATTGTTGATGTGAAGAAAATTGAGGAAAAACTATTAAGATGGGTAAAATAAAGCTTAAACTCTTTTGTTAAATGGTTTGATTTAATTTCAATTCTTGTAAAGCATGTTTAAATTCTTTAAATATCATGAAAATCATGTTTCTTTATGTGCTTGGGTGTTGTTATATGTTTCTTAAATGATTTATAGTCATTTTTGGAATTTAATTGGAGTTTGAGGATTAAAACTGCAATAATTGGAAACTTGGGTAGTAAACTGCAATTTTGAAATTTTGAGGCTGTTTTTATATTATTTTATATGTTGTCTTGGTTTTGGAAGTACATGGATGTATTGAGGTTGAATTTGGAAGAAAAATTAAACTTGGAAACCACTTTTGCAAAAAAAAATAGAAAATATAGGGACTAAACTGAAATTATTGAAAGTACGAGGTGTATAATTCTGTGAAGTTCATAAACTGTAGGGCCTGTTTTTAAAGGGTTATAAGTGCTTTGGGGTTGTTTTGAAAAGAAAATTTGATCTTGAGGTTAAATAGGCGATTTATCATAAAAATAGGGACTAATTTGAAATTACTGAAAATTTAAACTCATAAACTGAAATTTCCTGATGTCGGGGCTGACTTATTTTGCTGGAAACTAATCTTATATTTTTCCTTAATTTTTTCTTGTTATGAGAATGGATCACTTTGAAAAATATTTAAAGTTAGAGATAATAATGAGATGTTTTGAGAAACTAAATGACCAGTTTGCAAAATGTGAAAAATCTTAAGCCTTAAACTAAAATTTCAGATTATTATAACCTTAGATGTCAGTTTATAAGACTTAAGACTTGAGGCCCTTGTTGATGATTTTTGACATTGTTGAGATAACCTGTAAATTCTAGAACCTTAAAGGTTTTTCTACAAATTTTAAAAGCTCAAATTCTAAATGGAAATTTGGAAACAAAGAGACTGAATCAACTAATAAACAATTAGTCTGAAGGTTTCAACTTAGAAGTCTTTCGGTTTATATTAATATACAATAAAATTCCAATCCTGATTATATATCATTTTACTCGTATAAAATTGTTAATTGTGATTTTGAACTTCCTTGCTTGGGCTGTGAGCCATTAAAAGTTCTTATGTGTATTGTTGTACTTGAATTGAGCGTCTGCCACAAAAATCAATTTTCATATCATTTTTGGATTTTTGTATTGCTTGTTTGTCTTGCTGTGTGGTTTGGTCAAATGAGATTGAGAGGTCGTCGCGTCTTGATTTGACCGCCATGGTCCTAATCCCACCACCGTAGGATGGAGTGTCTGTGGGCGAAGTGGGTCGTAGGTTTGGTATATTAGGAATATGACGATCTCTCGGGACAGACATGTGTCCTAGCTAAAGAGACGTCGAGCCACCAGGGTAGTTATAAGGTAGCCTCGTGACTTTGGCCAATTCTTGTTTGGAGAGTCATAAGGTAGAACGGCATAATTGTAGCCCGATCAGCTCAATTATGATTGTTAACACTTCGGTGTTCCTGCTTGTTTGCCCGTTCTTGTTTGCTCGTTCTTGTTTGCTCTTTAATGCTTCTACTCGTTTGTCCAGAAAATATTTAAAGTATACGAGAATTGCTTGTTCTTGTTACTACTTGTCATTTCTTTAATCGCTTGATTTTATTAAACTTTATTCTTGGCAAACTATCTCTGGAAAACTGCGGTTTAACGAAATATTATTTTTCTGTAACGACGCTTGCTTGTATGCCATTGTAGGTCCCAAGGGGTGTAAGTGTAAGGTTTAGAAGGGGTTGAATAAACCTTACCAAATTTTCGATTTAGTCCTTTTAAATCTCAGAGTTGATACTACTGTTTGTGTCCTGATGGACGATCAACTTAGTCACTCAAGTAGAGTTAATCACTCAACAAACTCAATCGAGCTGTTGATGGAGTAACTCAATTGCTAGCTCTAAATTAACTCGATTGTGGTTTTGTTTTTTGGAAGACTTAACACCCTTAAGTTTGATTAAGTAAGAGTTTAGTGCTTGGTTTAGTACTTATAATTTATCGTGGATAGCAAATTTATCGCCAGATATAAACATTAAAATTGCAAGAATTAAAGTCTTTGAAATGTAAATGACACAATGAAATTTTTATAGAGGTTCGAAGATGGGGTAATTCTTCTACTCCTCTCTTCTCCAACTTCGGAGGAATCCACTAAGTAATGATCGGTTTACAAAGTGGTAAAACCAGATCAAATCTTGATCACACTGGTGACTTGATCCTTTGGGACTCGTCACCGAGACGCCTTGATCACTCACCGGCTTCTCGACGACTCAGCCTTCTTCACAGGCGTTTGCTTTGCTACTCTTACTCACTTGCTCAAGCTCTTTGGATTTGATCACGAAGCCCTCCAAAAGCTTAAGACTCGCTCAACCTTGAACCTTCCTACAATCCTTCCCGGAATGTAGACCCCTTGTTTTTATTTTCCTCTTCAACTCGATTGAAGTTATCTTTCCTTCACGGTGAGTGTTGGATTGATGTTCTTCGTAATGCAGCTTGAGGATTGAGAATATTTCAGCTTTTTATAATATGTTTGTATATCTCACATATGTGTCATCTATGTATCACCTTTTTCTCAAACAAACTCCTCAGCCTTTTATAGTGAACTTTCAAAAATTTGCCCGTTGAAGAGATAGCTTATTTTTGAAAGTCACTTTGTCGTTGGCTTGTCTTGTTGCGCTTCTTGGAATTGCCATTTCCTCGTATGAATTGTTCTTTCACCTTTCGCAGTTCGACACGGTGTAGTGCTTCCCATTGGTTCATTCCTTTTGCACGCTTCCTCGGGGATCGAGCACTCAGAAATGTGGTATGGAGATATTACTTGTTTAAGTAATTCTCTTGATTTCTCGTGCAACGGATCTTTTACTGATTATCTCGACTTATTTGCATTTCCTTGCTTTCCTCAGGTGACTTAGAGTCGCCTTCCAATCATGGATGACTCTTCCGTCACTCAACTTGAGACTGGCTTTTCTTGAGTTGACTTGACGATGATGCTCCACTCACCGCATCTCACTGCTTTTCTTGAGAGAGTTCCCATCTACTCTTCTTTGCCATACTCAATTTGTTTGCAATGAGTCTTCCTTCAAGTCTTGATTGTCTTCTTGCATGTTAGGGCGTAGGCGACTTAACTCACTTGGCCAGCTCTATTCATTACAATGCATTTTACAACAAGAATTGGGGTGCCAACTTTCTATTCTAAGTTTTACATGGCATTCATCAAAATCTAAACAATAAAATTCCTAATAGCCATCACATGTACACTTATATAAATTGGTAAATTTTAAAAATATAAACTCAATTCCTTTGCTCAAGCTTGGGAAAAACTAAATTATTTTTTTTAAATATCATTATCACCATTTCCCAACCACTGAGCTCGTTTAGCTCACCCCATGAATTTTAAAATTTTCAGAGACAGGTGGATTTGACATTGAGGAGTCCGATGAAGAATTTCCGAATCAAGGTTGAAGTTGGTGGAATAATTTCTAGGAGTTATATGGATATTGCTTTTGTATCAATATTTTGGATATTCAAACTTATTATATAGCTTGTACTTAACTCTGTATTTGGAATATTACTACATGTTAGACTTTCGTTGTGTATTTGTAACATGATGTATAATATTTTGGATGGCCTGGCCGAATTTAAGTTTTTATGATTATCCAGAGTTGTACTCCGATGAATATTATATTTAATTCTACTTATCTAGATTGGGGCGTGACAGTATAAATAATAAACATAAATCAAATAGTATTATCATGTCGTTAGGCAATAAAATAAGCGACGCTAAATCCAACAACATAATTGTTCTGCAAAATAGATAGTGAATATACGAATAATTACCGTAATATTGAAATATTGTATCAGAAAAATATCCACGATCATATTGTATACCGTATAAAAATCCAAGGCCTCACATTATTAATCTAGAATTTTGCAGGTGACAAAAAGTAGTCATGGATGAGATTCAAAATGGCATAAATTCCCAAAATAAAGATGACAATTGAATAATATTTTATGCAATATTCATATATATATATATATATATATATAATAAGAAACCATTCTTAGAATAGTAACTCTTACTTTTCCCACCCATTTTTCAGTTTCTAAAAATAATATTTTTTTTGCTTTTCGGATTTAACTAATAAAATGAGATTTTATTATCTTTGGTGGTTAATTTTCTTTAAATAAATTATTTTTTAAAGTTATATAAAATATATAGTTATATAAGCTTTCCATTTTATCATTTTATTTTAAACTTTAATAAATTTTTCCATTTTATATCCGTTTTTGACGTATAATATATCCATTATCCAATTTATCATTTTTTTATAGTCTTCAGTTTGACACCTATATTGCATATATAAAATAAAAAAATAAACATAATAAATAAAAGAAAATATATGATACATTTACTCATTATTTTATAATGAGCTTTAAAAATTATGCATTTGAGCTACTGAACATAAATTTGTATATTCATGTATTTTGGTTATCTATAATACATGTCTAGTTTATATTTGAGCTTATCTCATTTCTTTATAATTATATAAAAGTATATTTAAGTTGATTAAATTCAATCAATTGAAGAAAATACCTCAAACTATGTATTCAAATATTATTTATATGTCTTATATATATATATATATATATGTCCGTATATAGCATTATAATTATATATATTCATGTAAGAAAAAACAAATTTTTTATTTAATATGAAATTATATTCATAATAATATGTATAGAAAATTACTTTTTATATTTATTAACATACTTTTCATATTAATAGATTTTTTTTAATACTTATCAGTGTATTTTGATATTCAACTTTTAAAGTTGCACATTTTGACTATTAAATATGAAGTTATTTGTTTGATATTTTTTTTGATATATGTGCATACATAAACATAGAATAGTGATGGCTCAAAAGCTACCTTTAAAACCGTAGGCAAGTGCACCTATTGTTTTATAGTATAGATTATCGAGTACCGAGTGTCATTCCCACGAGTATTGTAAGTACTAATAATTACGGTCTTTTTATTATTTAATCTAACAATTTTCAGAGTTTTTGTTTGATGAATAAGGGAAAATAATCTAAATTAATAAATTACAATTTATAAAAATGAAGGAAGATTTGTAAAATAAGAAATCAAGGGATAATAGAGATGGGTTTGAATGTAAATCCCTCTAGAATGTTTTTGTGATTTAACAAGTTAAAAATACAACCATAACCCCTTAAGCAAAAATCATCATCTTTTAATAAAATCTCATATTATGTGGACCGTAGAAATTCCCGATTTAAGTTAAACCATTTCTCAAGGTGAAAAACTCATAATCTCAAGTTGATTAACTGAAATATCTTTCTAGTTAAAACCCCCAAGACATCATTATAACGATTTGTGAATTCCCATATTAGGTTTGACCCTAATCCAGAAGATTTATGTCGCCTATATCTAGGATTGCATCCAACTCTTTTCACTTATATATGTTCTATTTCACCATGAATCTCTCGATTTCCCGGATGAAAAATAAACTTCAAATCAATATTGCGCATATATCAATTCGAATGAACGAAGCATAATATAAGTGAATCACAGAAAACATGAAGATTTTATTAAAAACATACACACCTTAATCACAAATCCATTCTAGAGTTCATTACATTCAAACACTAGGAGTTTAGCTACACATGATTTTGACCAAAGAATAAATTACACAAGAAGATTTAAGTATTGTAGACATAGTACTTATCTTTCTCAAAATCTCAATTGACTTATTTCTTGATTGATGATGTTGCTCCAAGCCGCCTTCTCCAATGTTGCTACAAGCTTACTCCTCCAAGACCTCTTGATCTCCAATGTCTAATGAATTTAATAAATGAATCTATGAATCTAATGAATTCAATGTCCTTCCCAACTCAAACTCTTGGCTTTTATAGACATCATTTTTGTGAAAGAACACATCAATAATGCTATCTTTTGTTAAATAAATGCTCCACTTTCATTGTTGGGTTGCTAAATTATTATTTTCATATGATAATTGAGGGAATATAGGGACATGATGTAGCAAAGTCGTGTCAGAGGCTGTCCAAGCCCAAAAATTGTGATTTTTCGCCCTGTTTTAACATGGTCGTGTTGCCCGACACCCCCTGGTCGTGTTGGACCAAAAAGGCCCCGAAATGACGCGTTTGGCTTGGGATTTCGAGCGTTTTCGTATCCTTAAACTCCCCGGTATGTTTTGACATGAATCCATGGTCCGAAATTCACCAAAATTAGCCCCAAATGGTCGATATACATCAATAAAATCACCTTGGAGTAATATGAACTATGTATAACCAAATATTTACAAAACTAACAATAAAATAACTCGAATTTTATTCAAATATACACATAAAACATGCATACAAAGACCCTTATAAAATAGTTTTTATTTTTTGAAATGTTTCATTTTCTCCTAAAATTATGTTGCTAAATATGAAACAAGATTTTTGTTTAATTTCTTTAATAATTCTAATAATTGTTTAACATTTTAAACTTTAAAAAATGTTGGAATTTGAAATGGATATATTTGTTGATAGTATTGAAAATATAATACATTAATATTTAACATTGAGAAATTATTATTTTTTTTTTCAAATTGTTACTTTCTTATAGATAAACATGTTCAATAAATAGATACAACTAGAACAACACCAGTGTGTTACACGGAATTATCCAAAATTAAAATTTTAGTGCCACACATTTATTTATAATAATTATAGGAGATCCAAAATACTAATTTGAAATATTAAAAAAGAAATTCAAAAATTAGAAGAGAATCATACAAATTGTTCACTTCAGATTCTGAAAAACTTCTTTATAAACTACACTATTTCTTCTATTTCCAAGTGTTTCGTCTTTGTCACAACAAAGAAATTTTCAAACCCCAATTGTTCTTAACTTTTGATATGGCCATATAAAGTTGACCGTGAGATTGTGATAAAATCTTTTATATATTTTTGGGATTATAGTTTATATAATTTTCTTTTAGAGTTGATATTGTGAGAAATTCTTTTATTTTGGTATTTATATTTTATCTTTTAGAGCTGAGAATTGAATCTCGTAGTAGCAAAAAATCAGAAACTAAAAGGTGCATATAAACCAAATATATTTTTGAAAGATAATATTTTTAAATGTATGTCAAACCTCAATTTCTATTAGTTGTTAGATTCCTTGATGTGTTTCTCAGTTTTGTTGAGAAAATTAAAGATAATTTGATAGGATCCTGTAGTATAATCATTATCCGGCCTCAGATCGATATTTGAATAAATTGGTTTATTTTAATTTTAATTGTTGGGATAGGCTCATTTATATTTATGATGTGCTTATTTAATTTCATGAAAATTTGGATTGAATTATTTATTTAATTGTGAATATAATTGATTAGTGGGTCAAACCTGAATTTAGCAATAGTAATTTGAAATATACGTTGAAGTTAGCATACATCGGGAATTAAAAGGTGCATATAAACTAAAAATATTTTTGAAAGATAGTAATTTTAAAATAATAGCGTAGATAAATCCTTGTTATTAAGATTACTTCTTATCTCTTAAAGTTGTTATTATTTTTTAAGTTTGTAATCTTTTAAATTTAAAATTTTTAAAATATATTAACAATTCACCTTTAATTTGTAGATAGCGATGCCACATGGATAATTATAAAGTAGACATGTGGAATTGAGAGAATGAGGAGTTGACACATGTCAAAATTAATTTTATTTGTTTGGATAGGCTCATTTATATCTATGATGAGCTTATTTAATTTGATTAAAATTTGGATTGAATTATTTATTTAATTGTGAATATAATTGGTTAGTGGGTCAAACCTGAATTTAATAATAGTAATTTGAAATATACGTTGGAGTTAGCACAAATCGGGAATTAAAAGGTGCATATAAACCAAATATATTTTTGAAAGTTAGTAATTTTAAAATAATTGCGTAGATAAATCCTTGATATTAGATTACTTCTTATCTCTTAAAGTTGTTATTATCTTTTAAATTTGTAATCTTTTCAATTCAAAAATTAAAAAATATATTATCAATTCATCTTTAATTTCTAGATAGCAATGCCACATGGATAATTATAAAGTTAGACATGTGGAACTGGGAGAATGAAGAGTTGACACATGCCAAAATAAATGGGGTGATGACATGTATCAACTTTATTTTATCTTTTAGTATATAGGCTTGATTTACATATACAAATATCTTAAATTAATTAATATATTTTAAGAAAAATTATTCAAATAATGTGTTGGATATACATACATATACATATATAAATATATTAAATTTAGTATATATGGTTGATATACATATATAAATATATTAAATATCTTAAATTAATTAATACATTATAAGAAAAATTCCTTTAAAAACGTGTTGGATATACATACATATACATATATAAATATATTAAATATACAATTTTGCCGTAATATTGATTTTACCAAATATAACTTTGCGTATTAAATGTTTGATTGAATTTTAATAGTTATATACGGAAATAGGAAATTTAATTATTAAGTTGATGATAAATTGATAGTAAATTGATATAGTAAATCAACTTATATTTGGAAGAATAAGGTGGTGGCATGGTTTGCCATGTGGCTAAATATGAAGGAGACACATGAATTTGGAAGAATAAGGTGTTGACACGTGTACCAAATTGCTCAGGTGAAGACATGTGGCAGCTTGTTTTTCCTTTTAGTATATAGGGTTGATTCACATTCACAAAATTTATTATCAACCAAATTTATTATCCTTAAAGAGGGTTTTTAATATAATATTTTATTTTTATATTATTTAACTGTATGATTTATAATCAATTTGATTAACTTTATCTTTTAATTATTTATTGAAATTGCAAAAAATTTGCAATCAATAAATATTATTTTTGTACAAATACAATGTGTGCATCGCCGCTCTTGAAAAATACAAATATGAGAACTCGAATAGAACATAATAAATAGAAAATACAAATAGACAATACAAATCTCCACTTCAAAAAAAAATAAAATAAAAATTGACTTAATAACATTAATAAATAAAAATACATGGTAAAATCGGCAAAAATAAAAAAAATCTTCAAAAAATAAATCTAATAAAAACAATGATGCTGTTAATACTATATTTTGTTGACTACTATTTCATTAATTATTATACTTAGTTCTCTTATTATCTTATATACACGTAGCTTTACCACCAATTTACACATACAAACAACTTTGGAAAATAATTTTTCATCCAAATTTACTACTATAACCTTCAAAAAAAGTGTGATACCAATTTTCACACTTATTAAAAATCTAGACATAACTAAAATGAAATAGGCGATTTAGGTACGTCTGTACAGTTCTATGAAAAATCACTTTTCGAAGATGGAATACAGATACACAACCTTGAATGTATTATATATAATTGTGAAATATGATATTTTTTTTTGACTTTATCAATAAACATTAAATAATATTTCATGGCTATTATTTGATGCCATATTAAAGTTATTATATGGAGGAGATATAATATATAATTTTTAGAATAATTAGGAAATACACACGTCACAGTACAAAACGGAGGTCTTATAACTATACATTCCTGCATAGCAGGGGTAAAAACACTAAGTTGCATTTAATGGTTCAGCCCAAATTATCGAAGCCCATTTGTTAAATCCCAATCCACCATCAGTTGCCAGTCCGGCCCAAGTTTACTACTTTTCACTATGGGGAAAATATCGAGCACCACAAGTCTTACGAGTTAGGTCTAGCCCCGCCATCGAATTTGCGATCTTATCGAATCCAACGGCCACCAGTTAAAGTCGAAACACAGTTGACATCTAACGGTCCCAAATCCCTCCACCGCCATAGCCTATAAATACGCAAACCCTAAACCCCGCTTCTTCCTCCTCTTTCTTCTCTGCTGTTCCCTGTATCTCACTGCCACTATTTACTTGGCAACAGCAGAGGAAAACAGCCCCCGCATACAGCAATAGCATATACACAAGCTTATATAATTGACATGCCTTCGGTTGTGCTAGCTGAATCTCAATTATTATCTGATAAGAAGAAGAATATGAAGAAAGCTGAAATTGCGGAGATGGAGGTGGACGCTGAGAAAAAGATGAAAAAAGAGAAAAAGTCGAGCAAAAAGACTAAACTAACCTCCGAGCCTGACCCGGACGACTCTAATTCCAACAGCCTCAAAAAGAAGAAAGAAAAGAAGCGAAAGGCTTTGGAAATTGGCGGCGACGATGATGGGGAGGATAGGAGCGAGACTAGCTCCGAGAGGGGTGAGCCGATGAATGATATGGGTGAGAAGAAGAAGAAGATGAAGTTTGTGGAGGAAATTGAAGAGGAAAAAGAGGAGGATCCGAATGCTGTCTCGAATTTCCGCATTTCGAAGCCGTTGAGGGAGATGTTAAAATCGAAGGGAATTGAATCTTTGTTTCCGATTCAGGCTATGACGTTTAATTTGGTTCTCGATGGTTCCGATTTGATCGGAAGGGCACGTACTGGTCAGGTTAGGGTTTTACTATTTTAATTAGGATTCTGTCGCCTTTTTTTGGTGGAATTTATGGTTATAATTGATGGTTTTGTGTTTAGATTTTGACAAATTTGTTGTTTGTGTGAAAAGGGGGGATTTGGGTAGCTTTTTTTGGGTTTTGCTTATTCTTTTTTCCGTTCCACATTAGATATGCAACCGAATAGGATTCATTTTTTTTTTTTGCAAAGTGTTGATTTGATCCTTTTATATTTCTATCAGGGTAAAACACTGGCTTTTGTGTTACCCATATTGGAATCATTAACAAATGGGCCTGCAAAAACAACACGAAAGACTGGATATGGAAGGGCACCTAGTGTTCTTGTTCTTTTACCAACTAGAGAATTGGCCACACAGGTACTGTATCAGTTTTGGTTTTGAGCTCCCTTTTTCGGGTTTCTCAAAACTGTTCAATTATATCTTTCCCAAAGTTTTCATTGTCTTATTTTTGATGTATCCATGGTTCTTCGTTTATCATCTTAGGTGTCTGCTGACTTTGAAACCTACGGTGGAACATTAGGTTTAAATTCCTGTTGCCTTTACGGTGGTTCTCCATATCAGCCACAACAGAATCAATTGAAAAGAGGTGTTGATATAGTAGTTGGTACTCCTGGTCGCATTAAGGTGATTCCCATTATTTCCCTTCTGCCTTTAGTATTTGACATCTATGTCCGAACATTTGCTGATCGTGTGGAAATCATTCATTTGACAGGATCACATAGAGAGGGGAAATATTGATTTCAGAGCACTGAAGTTCCGAGTACTTGATGAGGCTGATGAAATGTTGAGGATGGGTTTTGTTGAAGATGTTGAACTTATTCTAGGTATGTACTGTTCTTTGTTTTTTTATAAATAAAAATTATAATAAAGGTCTTGTTGCTCTAACTCTCTGTGTTTTATTTTTGCTTGCTCATGCATCAAAGTTTTTGCTTTCATCTTCCTTTACAATACTATATTAGGGATCTCATGCCTCCTTATTTGTCATGCGTGATTGAGTATTAAATGCTTATTGGTCGTTATACTAAATTTTCTATTATTGAATTTTGAAGGGAAGGTGGAGGATCCTAGCAAAGTTCAAACACTTCTTTTTAGTGCCACTTTGCCAGTCTGGGTTAAGCAAGTATGTTTTCCTTTATTGAAATATCTAGTATTTTGTTATTAACTGCACACTTCCTTTCTTATCCTCTGAACTTTTACCTTCATGTTTGATGCCAGATAGCTGCCAAATTTTTAAAACCAGATAAAAAAACTGCTGATCTTGTTGGTAATGAGAAAATGAAGGCCAGTACCAATGTAAGGCATATTGTTCTTCCTTGCTCGGTTTCTGCCAGATCTCAGCTTATTCCTGATATTATTCGCTGCTATAGTAGGTATGCTTGTTTCTGGCCTTGTTGTTCGATAATTAATTTTCAAGCATGTTACTTTATCATTTAATGTAATGGAACATGACTAGAGCAACTATATCAACTCATCGCCGTCTCATCGTATTTTCCATGCAAGTGGAATAAGCTATGATGCTGATAGTTTTGGAATTTCATCTCATTTCTCCTTCGTATGAAGGTTGCGTCAGGAAGGGCATCCGGCGTAAAACTTTGCCACTTTGCTTTTTGTGTGAATTTGTAGTGTCAACTAATTTTAGACAATTAATTGACACTATAAACTTCACACCACCGACCCCACATAGTGGGATAAGGTGCAGTTGTTGATGATGATGATGATTACTTTGTCATTTAACAAGCCTCTCTCTTGCTTTCTCGTGCTGTTGCTCACTTCTTTTCCAGTGGCGGCCGCACTATAATTTTCACTGAGACCAAGGATTCTGCTTCCACACTTGCTGGAGTACTTCCTGGAGCACGTGCTCTGCATGGGGACATACAGCAGGCTACACGTGAGGTAAGATTCTTTGGGGGCTCATGTGTTATTATATTCATCAGATTTTCTCTGTGATAATGTAATTGCTAAACAAGCTGCCACCTGTCTGTCTGCCTTAAAGGATGCTTCTTGTTACATTGGATATTTGTTGAGACAACTGCTTTTCTGTTAATCTTCTGCTCGAACATGGATGTGTCATTGCACACATCTTACATATTTGTATCCTTTAATAATGACTTGCTTCGATGGTTTTAGGTCACACTTTCTGGATTCAGATCTGGCAAATTCCAAACGCTTGTGGCTACAAATGTGGCAGCACGAGGATTGGATATTGATGATGTCCAATTAATTATTCAGGTCTGTTTAGATGCACTCTTCTTACTTTTTGTCCTGCCTTTTTTTTGTGGCTTCCTGCCATGACATGTTTAATGAAAATATCTGCTGTGGTGCTTTTAGTGTGAGCCGCCTCGTGATGTGGAGGCATACATCCATCGGTCTGGAAGAACAGGGAGAGCTGGTAAGTGGCTGATGTTAGGATTCTTTTTATTTTGAAAGTTGAGATACTGCTGGAGTTTTGATAACCGAATCATTTTGCTGCTTTTGTCAGGTAAAAGTGGTATTGCTGTAATGCTTTATGATCCCAGGAAGTCAAATTTCTCTAGGATAGAAAGAGAATCAGGTGTCAAGTTTGAACATATATCTGCTCCTCAGCCAGCCGATATAGCAAAAGCTGCTGGTGCTGAAGCTGCAGGAAAAATTAATGAGATATCTGATGGGTATAGTTCTGTGCTTATTTTTGTTTAGGTTTTAGTTCTGATGTAGGAGAGTTTATGCTTATTCTACCCAAAAACTTGCAGTGTCATTCCCGTATTCAGGGCTGCTGCTGAAGAGCTACTGAACTCTTCTGATTTATCTCCAACAGACCTACTTGCGAAGGCACTGGCCAGGGCTGCTGTAAGTTTTTACTTGTCATATTTGGGTTTGGGTAGTAACACTATTCGATTTGGTAGTTTATACAAGGTTCTGTTTATGTTATGCAGGGTTATACTGAGATCAAGACTCGATCTCTTCTCACTTCAATGGAGAACTATGTCACTGTACTCCTCGAGTGTGGAAGGCCCATTTACAGTCCATCGTAAGTGCTTGAATATCAGTACAGTTTACATATATCTGTTTGCTCATTATGCTGGGATGACATGAAGTGAAAGGTTTTTGACATATGAATAATATTTGTGAAAAAAGCATTATATGTTCTTTTTTTTAAAGAAAGTTGTGAGCAGAAAACAGATGTGTAATGGTAATTGGTCTTTAAATTTATATGGCACATTAACTGCAATGGGAAACAGTATGATGATAATCTCATGCCTTTACATTTGGAAAGAATATTGCATATTTTCGGTTGTGTTTACTGATAGGCAAATATTGATATTCGAGAAATTTGTTCAGCTTGTGTGTTTAATCTCTCTTTAGTTATTTAAATAGTTCTCTGCCTCGTCTTTTTTATTTTGCTCATAACATAATGGCTTGACAGCTTCGCTTATGGAGTTCTACGGAGGTTTTTACCAGAAGATAAGGTTGAATCAATTAAGGGTCTTGCTTTGACGGCGGATGGGAAGGGTGCTGTGTTTGATGTGGCTGCTGCCGATCTGGACATGTTCCTTGCAGGTTAGTTCATATCAATATTTGGTGTTTTAATTTTTATAACTGGTGAAATTTGGAGAAGGCTGCAAAATGAAATTTTGTAATAAATTATATTATTGTTTTAAAGACCGGCCCAGGGGGCCGTCTGATCTGTCCCCAATCTTGAACCGGTGGGCAGTCCGGTTCGGGGTGACCCCAAAAACCATTTCCGCGTTTGAACCATTTACAACCAGCAAAACGGTTGAGTTATTTATTATTTTCTATTTTTATTTTTATTTTAAATATAGAAACCTAAAGTTTCAAATTTGGTATTTTGTTATGTTTATATGTGATTACTTGGATTTTGGTAATTTTAGGTATTTTTAAGGTAGTTATTTATATTTATATGTTTTCATCTTTAAAACGAATTACATAATAATTAATGTACTACTTTATTATTCGATGTGATATAATCAAGAACTAATTTTCTTTAAACCGATTCAACCTGTTTAATCTCGAACCGGTAGCAAGACCGGTTTGTTCACCGGTCTGGTTTTTAAAACATTGCATCATTATCTTTTCTTAGGACTTAGCTATATAGATTGATATGTTTATTGTACTTCTCCAATGATCTCAAATCACTAACTTCAGCTATGATACAATTTTTTACTGCTTTGTCGGGGCTAACAGGCAAGGAAAATGCTGCTGGTGTTAGCTTAGAAGTGGTGAAGTCATTGCCGGCTTTGCAAGAAAGAGAACCATCGAGAGGAGGAGGAAGATTTGGAGGTGGTGGCGGTGGACGTGGTGGTGGTGGCTACTCGGACAGAAGGTTTTCCGGCGGAAGAGGAGGAGGCAGAGGAAGTTTCGGGGGAAGAGGCCGTGGCAATAACAACCGCAGATGGTGAAAATACTCTCTGCCTCACTTTCTGCAAACTACAACTGATTGACAGATACAAACATTATTATCATGCCCTAGGGGCATATAAATTTTGGTGTTGACGAAGAAATTACTGTTTATTTTCAACATTGTATTCGAATGAGAAATATACTCTTACTATATTCTTTATTTGAGAGTTCTAAATACTCTCCCTCGTGTTATTGATCTATATGAAGTTGATGATCGGAAGTGGATAATATTAATTAAACTATATTTCTGGGTTTATATTTGCATAAACGTCATCATTACTGTTTTAAATCTTGTTGATATTGCTTGGAGAAATTGATTTTCAAATTCGAAAATGCACAAAATAATTAAATTAGTCATCCATTGGTGGTGGTGATTATGTGAAATAAACAAGTGACTTCTTGTTTCCTTTTTCACTTATTTTTATTTTGGATGACATGATAAAATAAACTTTATTTGGAAATAGAAGAAAAAATGTGATGATATTGTTGACAGTTGACACTAAACACAAGCCTTTGTTTGTTTATGTTTCCATCCTTTCTAATTTTCAACTATTTATATCAATGGAATCATGTTTGTTAATAAAATTTTCAATGAAAATCATCATTTTTATTTTTCATTTTTCACATAAAACATCTTAAATCTATAATTTCAATTCTCCTTAGGGGTAAGTAGATGCTACTCACTTGGGTGGGTAGCCAAGTGGGTAGCATCGACTAATCCCTTAGACACTATCCTCAGGACCGTGTCAAGGCAATATGGGGCCTGAGACAAGATCCTTAATATAATAGACCTAAATAAGAAAGTATTATTGGAAAGTATATAAAAGAAAAATTCCTTTTTGCTTTTTTAAGTGTAAAATTACATATTAAAGTTTTATACTCAAGATATTATAATATACTATTTTTAATAAATAATATACATTATTCATTTAATCTATCTTGGGACACAATTGATCTTAAAGAATATTT
Source organism: Rehmannia glutinosa (assembly GCA_016081115.2). NCBI lineage: Eukaryota > Viridiplantae > Streptophyta > Magnoliopsida > Lamiales > Orobanchaceae > Rehmannia > Rehmannia glutinosa. Next base: position 196,465 of record JABTTQ020002851.1, read on the forward strand.
TAATAATTTTAACTTTGAAAAAGCTTCTTTCAGCATAATCAACTGTCACAAATATGGTTAATAATATTCTATAAACAATACGCGTATTTGAAAAAGGCTTCTTTCAGCAAAAATAATTGTCACAAGTGTTTTATATAGTTTAATACCTCAATTAGAGTCTTACTTTCTCTATTCAAAGTTTATTTTAACACTCTTAATATGACCAAATAAAATTTAAATTTGAATTAATATATTAAAAAGATGAAAATATAAAACTTGGAGAAAATCCAATTTGTGTAGTTTCTTTTCCGTGGCTAATGAGTATGATTTTATTATGTAATATTTTTAATAGATAGTAGAGATGATGTATAGATTGCTTATGATATAATATTAGACTATTAGATTTATATAAAATCTTATTGAATATTTACAGTTTACACGTTAAATTACACACCAACTCGGATTTTTAGGCCTTTATTTATCTAATAGACAAAAAATGAAATGTTAATGTTATATTTTTTTAATTTATAAAGTAATTAAAGAAACTAATTATCACTTATTTTCTAGACACTTAATTGTCTCTAGCTACCATTTTCAAGTTGCAGATCACTTTGTAATTTTTAATCCATTATTTATGCACACAATCTTTGAATGCTGGAAACAAAATTAACATTACTCGTTATATATATGTATGTTATACAAATAAAATTAGGGGTCCCAAAAAAATTGGGGGCCTGAGGCGACTGCCTAAATGGCCAAAGCATACCACACGACCCTGACTATCCTATATCACTCATCAATTACTATTCTTATTTTTTTCTTATCTAATTATATATGTGGGACCCTCCATTACCAACTTTATCTACTTAAAATTAAAATATTATTATTTTTTAATTATATCTATTAATGAGACTCACCACATACAATCTTATAATATAATATTATATATTCAATTAAAATATTCAATTATTATCAACTTTTCAAATTATTTTATACATAAATACTATTTCAAAACTACTCAACCAAACATAATCTCATTTCTAAACCTACATAAAACTCATTTTAATTTATTTATCCAAACATAATTCCGATTTTCACACGAAAACTAATAAATTCTTAAAATTCATTTTTCAATACTATAAATTGGAAATGGTCATGAAAACATAATCATACAAGACCTATACGTTTTCAAATAAAATGGTAATTGGTGGTTATAAACATAAGTAAATAATAAATAAGTATGTGTTGTTGTTTGAAAATATAACATTAACATATAATGTATTTTTTTTTAAAGAATCAATCAATTTCATTCAACAGAAATATTTGATTAGATCATTTAATGGGACAATAATTTTCTACAAAAAAAACGTTTACTACTGGGACCAATGACCGATCTACATGCCTTGTTATGGGGGCACGTGCCCCCATAATTTATATATATATATATATAACTTTGTATTATTTGTGTTACATAATTTATATATATAACACTACTAATATGAGTGTTATATAACATTATTAGTTTTTTTTTCTTAAAAACTTGTATATAATATGATAACATTTATAATTATATAACATTAGATTAGTAGGGCACCCAAAATTATAACACTAATAACATTATAAATTAAAATAATATTATATAATATTACCAAAAAAGTGTTAATAGTATTATATATAACATTATTAGTGTTGTATAATTTTTTAACATTGATAAACCAATAAAGTTATTTTATCACTTTACCCTTAAAAAAGCCTAATAGTTGACTAAAGGAGCCAAGATCCGCGGACTGTTCACCCGGGTCGGGTTGGTGAGTTCACCCGAACCGCCAACCCGACCCGAACCGACTCGACCCGAGCTCCTCCCCACCATTGATCCTCTGATAAAAAGGCTCTCCAGATGATGCCACGTGGGCCAATATGTTTGTACATAATCACCACTATAAAAGTCAGGTACAATGAACAAGAGGTTAAGCTTTTACTCTTCATTCATCACTTCACTACTCTTACTTCATCTAACCTCACGACCGAATCGACTTAAGATCGGAGGGCCTTAGTGGGGCTCCTCCGGCTAGCCTAACGTGCGTTCATGTTTCAGGTCACCCATCTAAAAATACCCGAAGTGAGCCCGAAGGTCGACCCCGAAGATTGACCCCGAAGGGAGCCTTCAGGTATACTGATTTTCCTGGTTAAATCAGTTGGCGCCGTCTGTGGGAAAGTGAGTAGAAGTAAAGATGGTGATCAAGATGTCGAAGAGGACGAATGTAGTCTTATAAATTGTTCATATTTTCACCTTCATGGCAAATGAGAAAGGAGCATCAAGAGGTTGAAGACCGAGGGTGCCAAAAAAAAAAGTAGTTGAAGCTAGCAAACGAGTAGTTGAGCACAGTAGAAAAGGGAGGGCGCCAGTGACCACTTAGGCCAAAAGTGAAGTCCCGCCCCAAAATAGGAGAAATGATGTGCCGCCCTAAGACGCTACTCCCAAGAAGCACCACCCCGAGATGCTACTCCCAAGAAGCATAGGGTTAGAAAAGATGAAGAAGAAATGAATATGCTAAAAGTACAAGAAGGGCCAAACCTTCCTCGATCTGAAAAAGTCAAAGAGGCACGACCCTGAGGCAAGGGAGCTCGACCTCGACCCGACCTCGAAGCAAAAAGGGCCAAGCCTTCCTCGGTCTGAAAAAGTCAAAGAGGCACGACCCTGAGGCAAGGGAGCTCGACCTCGAAGCAAAAACGGTCAACCTTTCTCGATCTGAAAAAGTCAAAGAGGCACGACCTTGAGGCAAGGGAGCTCGACCTCGACCTTGAAGCAAAGAGGGCCAAAGCCTTCTTCGATCTGAAAACGTTAAGAGGCACGACCTTGAGGTAAGGGAGCTTGACCTTGACCTCGATCTCGAAGCAAAGAGGGCCAAGCCTTCCTTAAAATTTTATAAAAAAAAAACAACAAAACCAAGAAGATGAAGAAGATCAATGATATGCATTCCAAGTGTCAGAGCATGTGTGAAAGTTGGATCCTTACGGGAAGCCTCAAAGTGTGCATAACCTCAAAGTTTCATACGTGGAAGCATCTCTATATTGTAAGTAACTCGTTTCAAATTATAAATAGTTTGCATTTGAACGCAAATTTTCTTTGAATGCACACTTCACTTTTTAAAGATGAAGTCATATTCTATGATCTTGAATATCACTTATCAATGAGTAAATACAATGCAATGAGGTCACAAGGCAATAACCTAAGTGTAGCTTGAAGTGAAAGTGAATATAGAGGCGATTGACAAAGAATGAATTAAAATAAGAGTTCATCAAATGAAATGAAATGGGCTACACAATGAAGTGCACAATGATGTGAATGGGGCACAGTGAAGTGCACCATGAAGTGAACCATGAAGTAAAGAGAACAATGAAGTGAAATGAAGCGATGCTAGAAGATTCACATAAAAAAGTAAACGATTTGAAAAATATCATGATATTAACCGAAAATGATCTTAAAAAGATCCTGACGTGAAGCTAAACGATCTGAAAAAGATCATGATATTAACCGAAAATGATCTAAAAAAGATCATGACATGAAGCTAAATGATCTGAAAATGATCATGACATTAACCGAAAATGATCTGAGAAAGATCGTGACATGAAGCTAAACGATTTGAAAAAGATCACGACATTAATCGAAGGCGATCTGAGAAAGATCATGACATGAAGCTAAACGATCTGAAAAAGATCATGACATTAATCGAAGCAAGGCCAGACATGCTTACGCGAAGCGAAGCGCGAGGCTAGCCACTTACGCGAAGCAAAGCGTGAGGCTAGCCACTTACGTGAAGCAAAGCGAGGCCAGACATATGCTTACGCCGGCGCGCGCGAGCCGAACATATGCTTACGCCGGCTTAAGCGAAACGAGAGGCTAACTATATGCTTACGCAGAGTGAAGCATACAACCAGCCATACACTAATGCGAAGCGAAGTTCGAGGCCAGCGATATGCTTATGCAAAGCGCGAGGCTAACCATTTACGTGAAGCAAAGCGAAAGGCTAACTATATGCTTACACTAAGCGAAGCGCGAGGCCAAACATATGCTTACGCGAAGCGAAGCGTGAGGCTAGCCATTTACGTGAAGCGAAGCGAGAGGCTAACTATATGCTTACACAGAGTGAAGCATGAGACCATACATACACTAACGCGAAGTGAAGTGTGAGGCCAGCGACATGCTTACGCGAAGCGAAGCACGAGGCTAGCCATATGCTTACGCGAAGCGAAGCAAGAGGCTCCTGTGAGGCCAGGAAAAAGGCTCACGTGAGGCCAGAGAGCGAAGTGCGAGGCTAACCATATGCTTACACAGCGAAATGCGAAGCCAGCCTTATGCTCATGTGAAGCTAAGCAAATATTTTAAGTGTGAAGCTAGGCAAAATGCTCACGTGAAGTGAAGTGTGACGTGAAGCACAAACATGAATCATCACACTACACAAGAGGCTCCCATGAGGCCAGGCAAAAGGCTCACGTGAGGCCGGAGAAGAGGCTCCCGTGAGGCTGGACAAGAAGCTCACACGGACCAAGATGCTCACGTGTAACCAAGAGGCTCATGCGGAGCCAAGACGCTCACGCAAAACCAAGTGGCTCATACGGAGCCAAGATGCTCACATGTAACCAAGAGGTTCATGCGAATCCAAGACGCTCACACGAAACCAAGAGGCTCCCGCGGAGCCAAAATGCTCACACAAAACCAAGAGGCTCACGCGGAGCTAGGAAGCTCATGCAAAGCCAAGAGGATGACGCTAAGTGAAGAGGGTCGTTCTCCAAGAGGCTCACATGAGGCCAAACAAGAGGTTCACACCCGAAAAAGCCTCATGTGAGGCTAGGCAAGATGCTCACATACGACGAAGTATAAAACCATGCAAAAGCATGAAGCATGAGGCTAGGCAAGAGGCTCGTGTGAATGAAGCATTAAGCCAGAAGTGCAAAACCATGCACACTTACGAAACGGGAGATTAGGCAAGAGGTTCATGCGAATGAATCATAAAGCCAAACACAAATGTTTTGAGGCATGAGGCTGGGCAGAAGGGATACGCCAAATGAGCATATAGCCTACACAAGTCTAAAAATGATTCTAAGGCTAAGAGTTCACTCGAGCTTCATCTAAAGAAGAAAAAATTAATTTGAAAAAGACTAATTGGATATCATCTGAAAAAGATCAATTGGATATTATCTGGAAAAAATGAACCAAAACAATGACTTTCATCCAAAGGATTTCATTAACAAGAAAAATAATAGAATACATTATATTCTATTACAAAAAATACCATGAAGCGTAAGGCATGTGGTTCTTTTACTAAAATAAAGTATGAAGGTTGAGGCAGGCGGTTAAAGCAGGTGGTTAATGTGGTGCAAGCTGAGACCCATCACCTCCACCCTCCACGCTAGAGCATGAAGAGCCAACCTCATCCTGCTAACCAAGGTAGGCCGGTGGTTCTTTTACAAAAATAAAGTATGAAGGTTGAGGTAGGCGGTTAGGGCAGGTGGTTAATGTGGTGCAAGCTGAGACCCATCACCTCCACCCTCCACGCTAGAGCGTGAAGAGCCAACCTCATCCTGCTAACCAAGGTAGGCCGGTGGTTCTTTTACAAAAATAAAGTATGAAGGTTGAGGCAGGCGGATAGGGCATGCAGTTAGGGCAGGTGGTTAATGTGGTGCAAGCTGAGACCCATCACCACCACCCTCCACGCTAGAGCGTGAAGAGCCAACCTCATCCTGCTAACCAAGGTAGGCAGGTGGTTCTTTTACAAAAATAATGTATGAAGGTTGAGGCAGGCGGATAGGGCAGACGGTTAGGGCAGGTGGTTAATGTGGTGCATGCTATGACCCATCACCTCCACCCCCCACGCTAGATGTAGGTCCCAAGGGGTGTAAGTGTAAGGTTTAGAAGGGGGGGTTGAATAAACCTTACCCAATTTTCGATTTAGTCCTTTTAAATCTACTGAGTTTCTACATTGTGGTTGTGTCCTTGATGGACAATCGAATTAGTCACTCAAGAGAGTTAATCTCTCAAAGACTCGGTGATTTGTTGATAGAGTAACTCAATGTTGGCTATAATTTGACTCATTTGTGGTTTTGTTTTATTGGAAGACTTAACACCCTTAAGTTTGATTAAGCAAGTTTTTACTGACTTGATTTAGTACTTATAAATTATCAAATGGATAGCAAATTTATCACAGATATGAGCAATTAAAAGTGCGTAAATTTAAATCTTTGAAATGTAAATGACACGAAGAAGGTTTTTATAGAGGTTCGAAGATGGGGTAATTCTTCTACTCCTCTCTTCTCTAACTCCCGGAGGAATCCACTAAGTAATGATCGGTTTACAAAGTGGTAACAGTCCGAGATACAAGTCTTGATCACAACGGCCGACTTGATCCTTTGGGACTCGACCGAGACGCCTTGATCACTCGGTGGCTTCTCACGACGACTCAGCTTCTTCACAGGTGGCAGCGCTTTGCTACTACAAACTCACTTGCTCAAGCTCTTTGGATTTGATCACGAAGCCCTCCAAAAGCTTAAGACTTGGTTCACTTGAACCTTTCTACAATCCTTCCGGAATGTAGACCCCTTGTTTTAAGTATCTTCCTCTTCAACTCGGTTGAAGTTCTCTTTCCTTCACAGTGAGTGTTGGATTGATGTACTTGAAGTGTAGGCTTGAGGATTGAGATTGTTTTGCTTTTTCTAATGTACTTGTATAGCTCACGTATGTGTCATTCATACATACATTTTTCAAACAAACTCCTCAAATTTTTTTATAGTGAACTTTCAAAAATTTGCCCGTTGAAGAGATAGGCTTATTTTTGAAAGTCACTTTTGCGATCGTTGGCTTGCAGTTCTTGGAATTGTCGTTTCCTCGTATGAATTATTCTTTTCACCTTTTTAGTTCGACACGGTGTAGTGCTTCCCATTCGTTCATTCCTTTTGCACGCTTCCGGGATCGAGCACTCCAAGAAAGGTAGTATGGAGATATTACTTGTTTAAGTAAATCTCTTGATTTGCGGCAACGGTTCTTTTCTGATTATCTCGACTTGATCGCATTTCCTTGCTTTCCCCAGGTGACTTAGAGTCGCCTTCCAATCATGGATGACTCTTCTTGTCACTTCAACTTGAGACTGGCTTTTCTTGAGTTGACTTGACCGATGCTCTATTCACCGCATCTCACCGCTTCTTGATAGAGTTCCCGTCTACTCTTCTTTGCCATACTCAATTGTCTCACAGCAGAGTTTTCCTTCCGATCTTGATTGTCTTCTTGTATGTTAGGCGTAGTCTGTCTTGACTCAGCTTGGCCAGCTCTTTTCATTACAATGCATTTTACAACAGAAATTGGGGAGCCAACTTTCTATTCTAAGTTTTACATGGCATTCATCAAAATCTAAACAATAAAATTCCTAACAATTTCCCCCTTTTTGATGATGCCAAAACTTAAATTATACAAAGATGCAAATAACAAAGATACATACAGATAGTGTATTGACATAGAATGTATGCGCAAAATCAATCTTTTTATTGATCATATCATTCTTGTACTTAACACAACTGTTTACAAGGTGTATCAGAGTATGTAATTGTCTTCACAAAAAATAGAGAATTTATAGCTTTATTACAGAAGACTTACATTGTATGTATTTACATATAAAATACACGAAGGGTTGGACAAAGAACACTTCATCTCCTTCATTGTCTCCTTCTTTCATCTTGATCAAAGATCTTCTTCTCTTCTTCTCTCTTCTCGTCATCACCGCCTTCTTTTTTTTCTTCTCATATGCTTTTCTGCGACTTTATCTTTTCTTATTCTTTCCTGTCTCTCCCGCCATAGCCGAGTTTGTCTTTTGTTTTCTTCTTCTATTCTCTTTACATACTCGGCGTTGGTTTTAGCCACTCGCATGTTCGCCACTTGGTCAAGCCCAACCCAAGTAGATCCCTCATTTCTTTCCCCGGATCTACGTATTCAATATTCTTGGGCGAGAGGCCCAGGTCCAAGCTTCTTCCTCCACCGCTTCTTCCTCTACCTCCGGGCGTATCTTGATTGGGCCTTCTTCTTTCCATTGAGTGTGCAGAGTGACCAGCAGAGCGATCACGGTTGTCTCATTGTCTGTCGCCTTCTTCACATAATGTGAGACCCTTTTCCCGAAGACAGTCCCAAGCTTGAGCCATGGACATATTTGCAAAATATCCTTGATTCGAGCGTTTTGAATTCGTCAACCGATCTTCGCTCTGTCCGATATCCGAAATGGCATACGTGTCTCTGTCAACCGGAATGCCTCCGTGTTCTTTCAAGATGTTCATCACCCTGGCATCCATTCTTCCTTCCACCTCCTTCATCCCCGCTTCAATTGCTTTTCTCTTCTCGGCCATAGATACAGCAGAGTGTTGGAGTGGCAGAGTCACGGGGAGTTTCTTTCGCTTATAATGTCACCGTGATGACAGACCCTGTTGGGGTTTGTGCAATCATCAAGGTCATATCTTTTGATCCTTCCCCCTCAAAGCAGATTTTCCTTTCTTGATTTCAAAATTTCCTCACCGATGATTTTCCCTTCTCATTGTTCCTTGTCACCGCTTCCTTTCTTTTCACTTCAGATTTTTTGTCGCTTTAAGGTATTCCTCTTCCCCTTTTTGGCATCATCAAAGGATAGAGGAACCCCAGGGGAACATGTCGGCAAGCATGAAGTCGAGTCTTCGATGGTTGAATTTTGCTTCAAGTCTCTTTGCGTTGTATCCGCACGAAATTGACCGAGTAGCATTGGATTCTCACTGAAATCAACTTCATCTCGGCCATGAGAAGGTGAATTTTCTTGTCATGTGTTCTTCCAAATGTTGTATATCATTTGCATTCTCGCTCACGCAGCAGCCTTGATCTCGGCAGTGTGAGCTTCATACATATGTTCAATGTGTTCCCCGCCTTCGTTTTCGATCAACATTTTCAGACTCTCCACACCGCCAGCCTTGTTGAACAAGGTTCAAGTATCTCCTGTTCCACACGCATGGATTGTCTTTGTCTCTTTCTCTTCTCCCCTCAAGAAGGATTAACCACCCGTCTTGGGGTAGCCTCCACAACGATGGGTAGGGTAGGGTCTCTTGAGGGCTAAATAGCACCTGACTCCTCCTTGGGTTGAGATTCCGCCTGAGCCTCATCTGAGAGAAAGGAACACGAAGTGAAGAGCGAGGAGGGGAGGTAGAGGTGGTGCTAGGCGTAGAAGACACCTAATGGGGTGAAGTAGGAGGTAGAATAGGCTTAGGAAGCCCCCTCTTGGCAAGTTGGCCTTCATTTGTATGACCACCATATAAGCACGAACAACCATCTCTACAGAAAACTAGAAGACATTAAAAGAGGGGAAATGATCTACCTGGAATAAAGGAAAGAGGATGAGCCTGATCTCGGGAAGGAAACCCTAAGAGGCAAGTGGAGGACGACGCGCGGCGCTGAAGGGAGACGAACCCGACGCGCGACGGTGAAGGGAGACGAGGCGCGATGCGATGCACTGAGACGAGGCGCGATGCGAAGCGAGGCGCGATGCAATGTGATATGCTGAGGCGTGGGGCAAGGCGATGCGAACAGACGATGCAGATGCGCTGAGGCGTTGAGGCGATGCGAAATGATGACGCACTGAGGCGAGGTGATGCGACGCAACAATGTGATGTGCGAGGCTAAGTGTGACACGATGTGGAGCGACGCGATGCGCCAGGCTAGGTGACGCGAATGGACGACGCGATGCGAACGGACGATCACAAAACCGACGAGAGAACAAGTGAGAGACGCACGACGCCGAAGAGAAACCCTAGGGCAAACCAAGCTTGATTTTCACTGAGGGAAGGTAAATAAAAATTTACCCCCTTGTCAATATTTGGTACCATTGGAGAATCCAATAGTCAAGAGAACGATGGCTCAAATTCGAAGCCTTTCAAATTCAATAAACTAGATCAAACTTCTTTTACTTAGAAAATAAAAGAAGTTGGGGGAGTAATGATAAACCAATAAAGTGATTTTTATCACTTTACCCTTAAAAAAGCATAATAGCTGACTAAAGAAGTCAAGATCCGCGGACTGTTCACCCGGGTCGAGTTCGCCCGAACCGCCAACCCGACCCGAACCGACTTGACCCGAGCTCCTCCCCACCATTGATCCTCTGATAAAAAGGCTCTCCAGATGATGCCACGTGGATCAATATGTTTGTACATAATCACCACTATAAAAGTCAGGTACAATGAACAAGAGGTTAAACTTTTACTCTTCATTCATCACTTCACTACTCTTACTTCATCTAACCTCACGACCCGAACTGACTTAAGCATCGGAGGGCCTTAGCTGGGGGCTCCATCCGGCTAGCCTAACGTGCGTTCATGTTTCAGGTCACCCATCTAAAAATACCCGAAGTGAGCCCGAAGGTCGACCCCGAAGATTGACCCCGAAGTTCCACCCCGAAGGGAGCCTTTAGGTATACTGATTTTCCTGGTTAAATCAGTTAATGTGATATGCTGAGGCGTGGGGCAAGGCGACGCACTGAGGCGATGCGAACAGACGATGCAGATGCGCTGAGGCGTTGAGGGATGCGAAAGGATGACGCGCTGAGGCGAGGTGATGCGATGCAACGATGTGATGTGCGAGGCTAAGTGTGACGCGATGTGGAGCGACGCGATGCGCCAGGCTAGGTGACGCGAATGGACGACGCGATGCGAACGAACGATCACAAAACCGACGAGAGAACAAGTGAGAGACGCACGACGCCGAAGAGAAACCCTAGGGCAAACCAGACTTGATTTTCACTGAGGGAAGGTAAATAAAAATTTACCCCCTTGTCAATATTTGGTACCATTGGAGAATCCAATAGTCAAGAGAACGACGGCTCAAATTCGAAGCCTTTCAAATTCAATAAACTAGATCAAACTTCTTTTACTTAGAAAATAAAAGAAGTTGGGGGAGTAATGATAAACCAATAAAGTGATTTTTATCACTTTACCCTTAAAAAAGCCTAATAGCTGACTAAAGGAGCCAAGACCTGCGGACTGTTCACCCGGGTCGAGTTCACCCGAACCGCCAACCCGACCCGAACCGACTCGACCCGAGCTCCTCCCCACCATTGATCCTCTGATAAAAAGGCTCTCCAGATGATGCCACGTGGACCAATATGTTTGTACATAATCACCACTATAAAAGTCAGGTACAATGAACAAGAGGTTAAGCTTTTACTCTTCATTCATCACTTCACTACTCTTACTTCATCTAACCTCACGACCCGAACTGACTTAAGCATCGGAGGGCCTTAGCTGGGGGCTCCCTCCGGCTAGCCTAACGTGCGTTCATGTTTCAGGTCACCCTTCTAAAAATATCCGAAGTGAGCCCGAAGGTCGACCCCAAAGATTGACCCCGAAGATTGACCCCGAAGGGAGCCTTCAGGTATACTGATTTTCCTGGTTAAATCAAACATCTATATTAATTAGTAAAAAACAAAAAACAAAGTGAAAGTTTTATTAGTTACCTTTACATAGTTTATAATTATATTTGTTTTGTGCCCCCATAGTATAAAATTCATGGTCCGTCACTAACTGGGACAATTTATTTGGTAAACAAAAATCAAACATATTAGGTGAATCATAATTTTTTATTTTAATTTAATTATTCGGTAGACAAAGTTTACTGAAAAAGACAATTTTAATGAGCAGCCTAATCCAAGCTCCACGGCGGCAGTCGGCACACTACATTTCAAGGCTCCACAGCAATTTCTTTATTTTTAAGCAAAAAAAGAAAAAAAAACAAAAAGAAAAAAGAATTTTTTAGAACTCTCCTTCGTCTTCTTACTGTTTCCATTTCTTTCCAATTTTAGCATCATCTCCATCTTTTTCAGTTTTCTTCACGTATTTTTCGTTTGTTTGTCTATTTTTTTACATCTTTCCACTAGAAAAAAAAACATCTTCTTAATGATTTTAACCGTAGTTATCCAAATAAACACAAGTTAACATCATGGGATGGTACAGAAGATCATCAAGATTTATTTCCGATGCTTTTCGTCGCTGCAAATCAAACACTGTTATACCAAAAAACTCCATTCAAGAATCTATTTCAAGAACCGATTTACACTCCTTTTCTTCTAGACCCAATTTAAGCGGGTCGAAAATTCCAGTATTTTCTCAACCAATTTTCAGGAACTCAGCTTTACAGAATGGGCTCAAACAAAACCCTTTTCTTGATGGGGCAAAAAGGTTTTACTATGTGAATAGAAACCAAATTCACCATTTTAAGCCGAGAGGGTATAAACGGTGGACACAAAATCCAAGAAATGTGTTCGCTCTGGTTTTGATTGGTTCTGGGGTTGTAATTACTGTATACTTTGGGAATTTAGAGACTGTGCCTTACACAAAGAGAACCCATTTTGTGCTTTTATCAAGAACCCTAGAAAAAGAGCTGGGAGAAACCCAGTTCAAGCAGATTAAGACACAGTTCAAAGGGAAAATACTGCCCCCTCTTCACCCTGAGAGTATTAGGGTTCAAAGGATATCACAGGACATAATTGAGGCTTTACAGAAAGGACTGAGTAAAGAGCAAGTGTGGAGTGATATGAATTATTCGCCGGAGAGCGTTTTATTGCCTCATGAGGCTAATGAGCATGAGACTTTGAAAGCATTGAGTGATAAGATGGTTGATGAGGAGAAATGGCAGGGGGAGGATAAGTGGCATAAGGAGGATGAGATTCTTGATGATCATTGGGTTCAACAGAGTAGGAAAAAGGGACAAGAAAAGGGGATGAAATCTCAGACTGGGCATTTGGAGGGATTAAAGTGGGAGGTTATTGTGGTTGATGAGCCTGTGATTAATGCCTTTTGTTTGCCTGGTGGAAAGATTGTTGTGTTCACTGGTTTGCTTAAGCATTTTAGAGCTGATGCTGAGGTTGCAACGATTATCGGGCACGAGGTATATAAATGGAATGTCTGACTTGGTAGTTTTTTTTTTTGGTTTTGATGTTGAAGGTGTAAGTAGATTTGGATTATTTGCTTGATAGGTTGGTCATGCTGTGGCGAGACATTCTGCGGAACAAATATCGAAAAACCTATGGTTGACCATCTTACAGTTGATTCTTTACCAGTTTTTCATGCCTGATATTGTCAACACAATGTCAAATCTCTTTCTAAGGCTTCCTTTCTCTCGGAGGTATATTACGTTGTTCATTCTTTGCGATGGGCCATTTGAGTTTTGATAGTTATGCTGTTTATAGTTCTGGTTGAATTTGTTAAAAGTGAAGCTCTTTTGCATCATTGAAACTGATATTGGTTAGCTCTGTCATCTGTCTGGCAACATTTGTTTGTGCTACATCATTCATCTCCTCGATGTATGCTTCTGTTCTTTTTCCTATTTCACCATTTCTGTGTACGACATATCAACATTCCCTCCTTTTTTCTTCTTTCTAAATCTTGTTATGTTTTTCAAGATCATAGTAAGTAGAATTACACGTTGAGTAAAGTTGCATTGGGAGTGGTAGATATGGAGAGATCAAGTTTCTTGATTATGATAAGTTTGTCATATATTGATGTGATCCTGCATTGCTATCTTTAGGTCAAAGGTAGTTATATGAGTAAGTTAAGAGTAGCCTAGCGATGCTTTAGGATCTTTTTATGTGGATATAAATGACTTGCATAAATGATAAGATTTTTGCATTCGACTTGCTCAACGAAGGCATAGGTCAAAGAAGATATCAGTATGTCTTGAATTATTTCAGGATGCATTTGTGTTCTGGATGGAATTATATACAGACAAGAAAACTGGTTCAAGCAGGACTGTTGTGGTCTCTTATTTTGCAAAAAATAACTTGGGAGTATGGAAATGGTTATCAATGTGCCCAATTGTTAAGTCTTTAAAATATGGTTATCACATGTGCCGATTGCTACAGTTGAGTCATTAAGTTGTGTTCTTTTTTTTTTTTTTTTTTTTAAGTTTCAAATTCTCTAGTTCATTAACTCTAAGAACTATCACCTATTAGATTTATGGCAATATAAATTGTGTTATTCATGCCTAATAAGTGATAGTTCTTAGTTTGCTTGTGCTTCGCTTTTGTGTTATTGCTCTATATTTTTCCTTTTGGTGTTGTCTACAGAATTTTTGTTCTGCTTCTAATAGTAAATGAATTTTTATGCTGATATCAATAAATCTATTGATTGCCTGCTGGTTGCTTGCTATCTCCTTGATTTTGGTTGAAAACAATTGCTGTCTTCATTAAGCTGTCAAGCCAATGCTTGAATAATTCTTCAGACTGTTCTTTTTTCTGCCAATCAAACGTTCAATAATATGTTTGCCTCATTTACATAGAATAGGGCCTTAATTTGCTAAGAGTGAGTCTTAAACATTCCTTTGAGAATTTCTGGCCAAATATTTTGATCAAAAGAATATTTCAAGAAGCTTCAAATATGTGGCAAGCTACTCAAAATTCGCTTCAAGATTGATCATTCCGAAGCACTAATTCAATTTATCGACATACCAAATTAAACTTGAATGCCCTTGCCTTTTAACATTCGATATGTTCAAATGTTTCAGATGTAGCTCGACTTATCAAGCTAAGAAATGATGAAATTAGTTCAGAAAAATGTCGATTTATTCAATTGACTCATGTTTGACTTGAATAAAACTCGTTTGAACACGACTTATTTAACTATCAAACTAAATAAAATTTCAACTTTGGTTTGAAATTTAAATTAAGCTGAAACAATGGGTTGACTTGAAATCATTTATGAGCTAGCAGAATTTTGCTTGCTCAAATAAAGTGAAAAAGTAGTCGTGATCTCTGCAACACTTAATTCCTCCATTCCATCTTGTCCTTTTGGTTGATTTAGTACTCATGAACAGTTGTATTATGCATCTAAGGCTATCTGCTGACGATCAATGCTGTAAAATGTTTTTCATTTCCTGTTTATTTGCTTTTGGTCTTTTGCTTTTAGTTAGGCAGTTGTTAATAAGAAATTCAAACTTGGTTAAATGACGGTGGATAACAATGTGATATAATGTTTAGCAGCAGAACCGTTTGGATTCTCTTTACTTTCCTCTTGTATATTTAGATGAATCCAATTTCGTACATTATCAATACTTTACGTTGTTGGTTTTTAGGACTCAAAACATGTATACATGCTGCGTGTCTGTCTTACGCTTTGTTGGTCATGCTCACTTCGTCTGACAAAATATCTTGGGAGATTGTGCTCCTTTTTGTTTTTTTAAGGGACAATTACAAAAACTACCCCTGAGGTTTAGTTTAATTACAAAAAAAAATGATTAGTTATCATTTCAAATTCTCAGAAGGTTTATTTTGTTAGATAGAAACTTCTGTCAATGGGGTATTTGTTATTTTTGTAAGTTGGTTAAACCTCAAGGGTAGTATTTGTAATTTATCTCTTCTTTTTGTTCTCTCCCTTTTTGCTGGGTGGTTCATGTGGAGGAACTGTGTTATTTATGTCGTAACTCGGAAGCCAGTCTGAAAATAATAAGTTGATCATATCTAAAACTCCAAGACGGCTTTATTTTTTTTCCTTGTCTCCAAACCTATCGTTTAAGATGTGCTTTGGTTTTTTTTTTTTTGGTTATTCCCAGGATGGAGATGGAAGCAGATTACATCGGACTGCTGTTAGTAGCTTCTGCTGGGTACGATCCTCGAGTGGCTCCCCAAGTGTATGAGAAATTGGGAAGAGTTGTGGGTGACTCAGCATTGCAAGATTATCTTGCCACTCATCCTTCTGGAAAGAAGAGAGCTCAAGTTCTTGCTCAGGCTAAAGTCATGGAAGAGGCACTTTCCATATACAGAGAAATGCAGGCGGGACGAGGAGTCGAGGGTTTTCTTTAAGTATAATCTGTGTGGATTCTCAAAGCCATTCAAGTTTTTGTTCCGTTGTCAAGTTTAAGCATCAACTAAAAGGGTATAAGAGCCACTGTTTTTCCCGATTTTGTCGATCTTTTCGATTTTGTCGGCCTCAACTAACAGGCATGAAATGCTTTACGAGATGGTTATGTTTTGTGCTGCAGCCTGCGAGTGTATCTTATGAGTTATGATTGATGCATGGAACTTCTTTTTTCAATCTAAGCTGGGATAATTACAAAAAATACACGAGGTTCTGGCTAATTACAAGAAAAACCCAGAGATTTTTGAAAATTGCATAGAAAATCCTTGAGGCTTGATTTTGTCTTACATTCTTCCCATTTACAAGCAAAAAGTAGTTCAAAAGTCCCTTGATACTTTTAGGATCTTTTGTAATTATCCCTTTAAGCTATCTGGGCATAAGGGGATGTTTGGTACATTTTCAAATCTGGTGTAGATATAATTCTTTCTGGCATTAGTAATTATCCACAAGTGAAGAATTTCTCTTGTTCCAGTTGATTGCAAGCAGTGGAGTTATGGAGCTGAATCTGAATTACAAGCATGGAACTGAAACTGAGGGATATGATAGAACTGAGTGAGAGATGGAAAAGCTCATGAAAAATTACTAACTCAAAATACAATTTGTTTTTTTTTTTTCAGAAAATACTAAAATAACTTTGCCTATCATTGGTTTAAGAGCAAGAAAAAACTACTAACTTGCTTGGGGACATGTGGTTTAATGAAGTCATCAAAAGAAACCAACAAACAATTCACTTCTAAAGTTTAAGAGAACATTTGGCTAAAATTATGTAGTTTTTAATTTTCTAAGATGATTAATAATTAAGAAAAGTAATAGTTGTCAAACAAAAAAAGTAAGGCAGTGTTTGCTTGTGGAATTTCTTTTCCTTCTTTTTATTTTTCGGATGAATTTTTTTAATTGAACACGCAATTTTCAAATAATTAACTATTCGCTCATTCTCGTTTTTCAGTCATCAATCAAATCCATTTACAATTTTAACATAAAAACATCACATCAACTATTATCATTATACAAATATACACAAATACACTATTTACTCTCTTTTATATTTCAAATACTAATCACAAATAAATTAGAAAAAACTATCACATCAACTATCATCGTCATATTTTTACCTTAAATGCAATCATACTCTTAAAAATTATTTTTTATTTTTCAAAATATTTTTTTTCACACTATTCTCCCCGAAAGAAAAAAAAATGAAACAAAGTGAAAGGTCGAAAGGTCAAACAATCACTCGTAACTTCCATTTTGTTTTTCTTTTATTTTTCAAATCTTAAAATTGTGCAAAGAAATCCTGTATGTATGCTTAATGCTTTGTTTATGGTACCAAGTACCCAAACAGGCAAACACTGATTCCTCATTCCCACTCAAATTTTGATGATTGAAAACAAGGACTTTCCCTCCAAATGATTGAATGCCAATGGTTACATCTCAAGAACACTATTGCGCGCTTGATACACAACTGCAAGAACATCAGGGAGCTCAATCAAATCCATTCCCAGGTCATAGTGTCACCGAATTTATCTCAAATTGATCGATCTTTTCTCATCTCTCGCCTCTTATTCTACCTATGCACAGTCTCCGAGTCACCAGCCTCTCTCCCTTACGCCAACAAAATCTTCAACCGCATCCCAAATCCTAGTCTTTTTATATATAACGCCATGATCAGAGCAAATGCGACGAAAATAAATGAGCCCACATCGCGTGAGTCCTTACTTTTGTATAGAGAGATGCTGGGTAGTGGTCTGATACCTGATTGTATAACGCTCCCTTTTGTGCTGAAGGAATGCTCGAATAGGTTTGATGGGTTCACCGGTCGGGCCATCCATGTCCATGCGGTGAAGTTTGGGTGTGAAAGCGATGTTTACGTGCATAATGCTTTGATAAGTTTGTATTCGGAGTGTGGAGTTTTGGAGGATGCAAGGAAGGTGTTTGATGAAATGACCAACAGGGATGTGGTTTCGTGGAATTCGATGATTGTTAGGTGTTTGAGAGGTGGGGAACTTGATGTGGCGTTGGGATTGTTTAGGGAAATGAAGGAGAGGAAAAATATTATCACTTGGAATTCGGTGATCACGGGTTTAGTTCAAGGCGGAAGAGCAAAGGAGGCTTTAGACATTTTTCATGAAATGCAAATGTCAGCTGATGAAATGAACATGGTCTGCCCGGATAAAGTGACGGTGGCAAGTGCACTTTCAGCGTGTGCTTCTCTCGGTGCCATTGATCAGGGAAAATGGGTACATAGTTACTTGCAAAGAAGTGGGATGGAATGTGATATGGTGATTGGGACAGCTTTGGTAGACATGTATGGGAAGTGTGGTTGTGTTGAAAGAGCGTTAGAGGTTTTCAAGGGGATGCCCAATAAGGACGTTTTGGCATGGACGGTCATAATTTCAGTTTTAGCACTTAATGGGTATGGGAATGAGGCTTTCGTGATTTTCACTGAGATGGAGGAAGTAGGGTTGAGGCCTAATGCCGTCACGTTTACAGCATTGTTGTCTGCTTGTGCTCACTCTGGCCTTGTAGAGAAAGGCCGCTGGTGCATTGATATCATGAGGCGTGTTTACTGTATTGAGCCCCAGGTTCAACATTACGCTTGCATGATTGATATACTTGGTCGAGCCGGGCTTTTCATTGAGGCAGAGGAGCTTATTAGAAGTATGCCAATGAGGCCAGATGTTTATGTTTGGGGTGCACTACTTGGAGCTTGTCAACTGCATGGAAATGTTAAATTAGGAGAAAAAGTAGCTCAACACTTGATTGACATGGAACCTCACAACCATGCTTTCTACATTATTTTGTGTGATTTGTACGCCAAATCTGGTAGATTTGATGATCGGAAAAAAGTTAGAGCTTTGATGAAGGACCAAGATGTAAGAAAGTCAGTTCCTGGCTCTAGCATGATTGAAGTAGATGGTGTCGTCTATGAATTCTCAGTGAAAGGATCACCTGAGATGCAGATGGCGGCTTTACAGAGTGTATTGATGGTGTTAAGTAATGAGATGAAGATAGAAAGGGATATCGGTAGTATCATTAGGTGATCGATGAAAAGAAAATATTCAGGCGACTTTCGAGGAAAAGTCTTTTGTTTTAGACATGTTCATTTATGATTTTGGAGCTATGAAGCTGTGTAGCAAGCCATGCACCAAAATTCGAGATATGAAGAACTTAATTCTGGTACCTTTGTTTTCTGCATTTTCTCTTCATTGGAGGAGTTCACCAGAAAGTAAAGAAGGTATTTGCTGTTTGCAGGGCCGGCCCTGAGGGTAGTCACCGAGGGCGACCGCCTAGGGCCCCCGATTTTGAGGGGCCCCGATGTTACATATGCCTTTATATAGGTATACATGTTTTATTAAAAAAAAAATATTTATAAGGACCCCAAAAAATTTAAAAATACCAAATGTCAAAAACTAAAAAATAACAAATAACCCTTTTCTTTAAAATAACGTTAATCACTTGACATTAAATCCATTATCAGCAACAAGATGAGAAAGTCATGTTAATAGTATCATAACTATAATAACTCAATCTAATGAGATAAGAGAAGCTTTATTTGAATTATCAAGAGTTAGTGAAGATGCCAAAATTAGGAGTGATGCTGAATCTTTAGCAACACATGAAATTGTAAAAGCGTTGGATTGTTTTCAAAATACTTTTATTGCTTATAGAGTTTTTTTAACTATACCAGTTACTATAGCATGAGCAGAGAGAAGTTTTTCAAAACTAAAATTGATAAAATACACTTGCGTACGTTCAACTACGTCTCAAGAAAGATTAAATGGATTAACAATTTGATGTATTGAAAATAAGGTATCGGAAAATCTTGATTTTGATGATCTTATTGATGATTTTGCTTCTCAAAATGCTAGAAGATCCAATTTTTTTAATGACTATTTTATACTTTTTTGGTCTTTGTAGGTGTTGCACTCGTTGAATATTTCAGATGATAAAAAAAAAGATGTTTATTGTTGGAGCGCGAAGTTTTTTATTGTATTTTTTTTATGGGGGCCCCTTTTTCTCTTATCGCTAAGAGCCCCTAAAAAGTGAGGGCCGACCCTGGCTGTTTGCATGCTGATGTTCACATCAATTAGCGCAAATCTAACACTTACTGAGTTACAAAACTAGGTAAACATCGATTGTTGCACTTTGCCTGTTATGATGTAGATATGGTGTTTCATACACATCATATAAGCATTTGGTACTTAACATCACTCCTAAAAGTGATTATTTGGTTTCTAGACAAAATGATATTTTGTAAATATTATATATATATTTATTTTGATATCATTCTTTATTTTTAGTTCAGATCTGTTGGAACCAATTTCCTTCCTAGATGATTGCAAGCAGCATATATATGACCCTCAACTTGGATTAGAATTTTTTTGTAATTTGTGCTCATTCTGAATATTGTACTTCTGAATAGAAACTTCTGCAGTACAATATAATATATTTTCTCATTCCTTTTATTCCGGACCATGAATGTGTCTGGATCAACACTATATATGCATGATATATAATAGGAAAATGGTTGTCACTACACAAAATACTAATACAGAGTAGAAAAAAATTCTCCACGCCAGGGGTGACGAGATTGGGAATACTATATATATTAACTAGATAAGTTTCTGTTTGCCTATGTGGGTCAAAGTCTTATCAACTTCTGTGTGATAATAAAATTAAGTTATTTAGTTGCCCTTCCTTGTAAAAGTGCTTAAAAAATGTTAGCCATTTTTTCTTCTTCAAAATATCTGAACATAAGACAAACTAAATTTGGAAAGAAGCTGATGATTTTGACTGGAAATAACTTTGTCTTATTAGTTTGTCATATCAAGGCCTCCTAGTTTTATTTTATGTAAAGATTCAACGTCAATATTTATTTTAAAATCTTTCATTGTCTAATTTGGATATATTCTTCCAAGATATACTAGCATCTGCACCACCTCAATTTGTCCTGATATAGAGCAAACCCAAAGATCAAGGTTGTTTCAGAAAGCAACATATTTTATATTGAGAGCTCATTAAAGTTGTCTCAATTAAAACCTCCAATTTTCTTTTCCCCTCTCCAATTTTCAGGCAACTGTTTTGAGATGAACAATCTTGTAATTGTTTTAGCTGTTATTTTTCTTCTCATGGGTTCTCTTGCCACAATATCTTACCCACTGGCTCTTCTTGGTTTGCCACTTTACGTCGTGGTGGGATTTGTGGTAGCATCAGTTGTAACTTATGTAAGAGAACTGATGTCTGATGCTCATCGACCACCTGTGGCTGGACCGATGATAAATCAACTCATAAATTTCAAGAGACTTTTTGATTACCAAATTACACTTGCCAGGAAGTACCGCACGTACCGTTTGATCACGGACTCACACAGTGAAGTATACACGGCTGATCCATTAAACGTCGAATACATTCTGAAAACCAATTTCCCTAATTATGGCAAGGTAATTTTTTTAATTTATTGGATAGTATTTAATTTGAGTACTGTGATTATCTGAATTTAGTCTCTGGTGTTTTATGTAGGGAGAGTATAATTGTGATATAATGAAAGATCTTTTTGGTGATGGGATTTTTGCCGTGGATGGGAAGAAATGGCGCCACCAAAGAAAACTTGCCAGCTATG
The DNA here is from genome assembly GCA_016081115.2 of Rehmannia glutinosa. Classification (NCBI taxonomy): domain Eukaryota; kingdom Viridiplantae; phylum Streptophyta; class Magnoliopsida; order Lamiales; family Orobanchaceae; genus Rehmannia; species Rehmannia glutinosa. Next base: position 217,961 of record JABTTQ020002851.1, read on the forward strand.
AGTTTTCGGCCAAAGTTTTGAGAGACTTTAGCAGCAACGTTTTTCGAACTAATGCTGCTAAATTAGCTTTAAAGGTTTACAAAGAAGCACTGGCCAATAGAGAGATGGATTTACAGGTTTCTCAATCAGGCTGACTTCAATTTTTTTCTTTTTTCTCATTTGGGTTAGGGTTAATTACAGAAAATACCTTGAGGTTTAGTCTAATTGCAGAAAAAGACCAGCTACCTTTCAAAATTAAAATACCCCTTGATATCTGTTTCTATTTTACAAATTGACCCTCTATTGGGGGGAAATATATTAAGAAAATACAAACCTCAAGTAGGTGTAATACCTTAAGATGGTAGTTGTAATTTAGAAAGAGAATTGGGTTTTTGTTGTAATTAGCCAAACTTCAGGGGTAGTATTTGTAATTATGTCTTCTATTTAAATAGAACTTTTCTAATTTGGCCATAGTATGATGCTTCAACCTTTTTATTGTACAAAATTTATTTCTCTAACCTTTTTATTGTACAAAATTTATTTCTCTTCTCCGAAATTAGACAGGTGACAGAGACAATGAATTGCTAAGTTAGAGAGCATTATGCTCAATTTGCAAATATGCTTGTTATTGAGGTAATAATAATAAGTAGTCTTTCTAGGAGAAATATTGAACATTTGTAGTAACTGTTATTAGCTGAACATTTTATCCTTTCTCAGCAAAATTTCATTATCTAAGATTCTATTTTATAGTATATATTAATGAAACTGAAGTTCATCTTGACAGGATTTGCTAATGAAATCAGCAATGGATACAATGTTTAAGGTGGGGTTTGGGGTTGACCTCGATACTCTCTCTGGTTCAGATGAAACTAGTAATCAATTCATCAAAGCCTTTGATGACTCCAATGTTATCGTATATAGAAGATATGTTGATGTATTCTGGAAGGTTAAAAGGTTTCTTAACATTGGCCTAGAAAGAAATCTGAAGGACAACATCAAAGTCATTGATGACTTTGTTTATAAGTTGATCCGCCGCAAAAGGGAGCAGATGAGATATGAAGAGGTTAGCATGAGCAAGAATAACCTACCAGTTGTTCTTTCCACCATCTAGTTCGTATTTTGGGTTAATTACAAGAAAACCCAATTATCTTTCAAAATTACAAAAACCCTCTTAAGGCATTACCAACATCTGCCCGAGGTTTGTATTTTCTTAACAAATAGGTCCCTATTGAGGGTGCATTTTGTAAAACAGAAGCTAATATTGAGTGGGTATTTGTATTTTGAAAGATAGCTGATGTTTTTTCTGTAATTAGACTTTTCAAGGGTATTTTTTGTAGCTAACCCATTTTTCTAGGGATAATTACAGAAGCCCCTAAGGTTTGGGCTAATTACAAAAAAACAAAAAACAAGAAGGTTTTGAAAATTACAAAAAACCCCTTGAGGTTGATTGTGTATTAAATTTAAGGGGGTAATATTTTGATTAACGTAAGGGAATTTTTGTTATGTTTTTTGCATATGAAGGGGGAAACTTTAAGACGGAAAACACCTAAAGGTTTTTTTTTTTTTTTTTTTTTTTTTTTGTAATTAGCCCGAACCTCAATTTTTTTTTGTAAATATCCCCTTTTTTAATTATCAAATTTCCATCTTTTGTGTTCTCAAATTTCTTGAATTTAGGGTGCAAAAGAAGACATACTATCTAGGTTTCTAATGGAAAGTGAGAAGGATGAAGAAATGACTGATAAGTATTTGAGAGACATAATTCTGAGTTTTCTCATTGCTGGCAAGGATTCATCTGCAAACACTCTTGCTTGGTTCTTTTATATGCTATGCAAACATCCTCTAATTCAAGAAAAGGTGTTGCTGGAAGTGAAATTAGCTACTGAGGTCACAGATCAATTATCTGTCGATGAATTTGTTCATCGATTGACTGAGGCAACTCTTGATAGGATGCAATATCTACATGCAGCTCTTACAGAGACTCTCAGGCTATATCCTGCAGTCCCTGTGGTAATATTTTCAATAAGCACTAGCTATTTTCTTTTCTTGAGCTTTACAACTACGAAGAGGTTTTTGGAAAACCGAACTCTGTATGACACAATGTATTGAGTAACAAAATTGGTCTACCGTGCAGTATTTAGCTAAGCAGTAGTTTTTTCATAATATTGTCCTCCGGAGTCCAGATGGCTTTTGACATTCTCCATCCTATTTTCATATTGATTCTTGAAAAATTTCCTAAGACTAAAATGCTAGAGTTGTTAATTTTATGTTTAGTGAGGGTATTATTGTCTTTTCTGTTTTAGCATGAAGCCTAGGTATATAAAGTATAAACCTCATTTTCTTCGTGTAAAACTTATTCTTAAAATTCCAAGACTTGAACCCTAAGGCTGTGATCGGATATACTTCCATTTTGGAAATTTTCTTTCTGCTAGAGAATAGTGGAAAAAATTGTTGGGGAGAATAAAAGTTTTTTTTTGGAAATGTGAATGGATATGAAATGGAAATGTAATGATGAAAGATGATGTGGTATGAAAATAGTAAAATAATAATTGAATATGATTGGTAGTTAAAAATATGTGAGTAAGTAGTGAAATAAATGGAAAATGTGTAATAATGATTTGGTTTGTTTGATAAGTGAGTAGATGTGATTGGTGTAAGAAAAGTGAGTGATTGAATAGTGTATTTTTTCAAAAAATTTCATTTCCATTTACATTTCCTTATAAAAATTTCTACTAGCAAAAATTTCTAAAAATTCTTATATATCCAAGCACTACCTAAATTCCTGATCGTATCTTGACTTCAATTTCTTATTTTCTTGTTCTTTGTTTTCCTTTGATTATTTGTATAAGGGATAATTATGAAGCAAACCCTAAGGTTTGGCTAATTACCAAAAAACCCAGAGGTTTTTGAAAATTTTGAAAACTCCCTTGAGGTTTGATTCCGTTTTACATTCCCCCTTCATAAGAGAAATACATTTCAAAACCCCTGACATTCATAGGAATATTACAGTTATCCCCTTAAATTTAAGGCAATGTCAAACCTCAAAGGGGTTTTGTAATTTTCAAAAGCCACTGGCTTCTTTTGTAGTTAGCTCAAACCTTAGTTTTTTTCAGTAATGATTATCTCTTCGAATAATATTTGTGCTGGGAAATTGAATAAGAGAAACTTGCAAGGTGCATTGAGTAGGATTTCTTCCTCTTTTTTACTTCTATGCTTGTATCTACGGTTCTTATTTCCATACATTTTCCATGGTTTTGGGCATCAAATCTTCTAAACATCTCAAGAACATGGCAGCTTCAGTGGGATTTTGAAATGTTACTTTGTATATCTAAATCACCAACTTAATTGACAAAATTATGTGTTAATGGGGGTTCTCATGTTAATTGCAGGATGGCAAGAATTCAAATGAAGACGACGTTCTTCCAGATGGCCACAAAATCAAGAAAGGTGATGGCATAAGTTACATGCCTTATGCAATGGGAAGGATGACATATATTTGGGGTGAAGATGCTGAGGAATTTCGCCCTCGAAGATGGCTCGAAAATGGTGTTTTCCAAGGCGAAAGCCCTTTCAAATTCACTGCCTTTCAGGTCAGCATTGTTTTCATTTTATACCATGGCAGACCCATCTGAAAAAATATTGGGTTAATTGCAAAAAATACCCTTTCGGTTTAATTTTCAAAAATATTCAATTGTCTTTCAGAATTACAAATACCTCCTTGATATCTTTTTGTGTTTTACAAATTGCACCATATCAACGGGTATTTGTTAAGTAATTTCTTAAGGGGGTATTTGTTATTTTGAAAGACAAAATTGCAAGAGTAGTCCTCGAACTAAAGTTCGGTTGCAAAAAAGTCGTGTAAATGTTCATTGACAAAATAGTCCTCAGAACTATGTATGATTTTGCAAAATAGTCCCGCAAAATGCACGGTTGCGAAATAGTGTTGTGACTTATACTGAGTCTCAATCTTGTCCTAATTTCACGTCTTTGCTTCACATGATTGAAATCCGGCGAACTTTCAAAATTTTGGTGAACTTAGGACCATTATGGAGACTCAAGTATAAGTTACAAGTTTCCTCAAAAAAGTATAAGTTACAAGAACAAGACGTTTTTGCAACCGTCTAAGACTAATTTTGTAATTTGTTCTTTTGAAAGCTGGATTTTCTTATGATTATGCTAAACCTTGAGGGTATTTTTGTAATTTACCCGAAACTATTCGACACATTTTTCAAAAAACTGCGCGTCAATTTATTCCATCAGGCGGGACCTCGAATTTGCTTAGGGAAGGAATTTGCTTATACACAAATGAAGATTATTGCATCAACTCTTCTCTTCTTCTATGGATTCAAACTCATCGATGACAGTAGAGACGCTACTTACCGAACCATGTTCACTCTTCACATGGACAAAGGACTGCCTCTGTATGCATTTCCTCGCCATAACTGAAATTATTCATAGTCTTTGCACTTTGCTATTAATATTTGTATCATGTCCTCAGAACTGCACTAAATTCACCTTAGATTTCAAAGGATAAGAATGTTAGCTGAAACTAGCAACTTTTGTCAATTGTTGCAATATATCACCCCTATGTTATTGATATGATAGTCTTTATTTTGTATTGGGTTATTGATTTTTTGCAACCTGTACTATAGGGTTATTGCGGTTTTAGTCCTGTACTATTTTTTTTTGTGAAAATAGTACCTAAACTAAACGAATCTGTTGAAATGCAACCTAATACACACCGGCGATGGAATATTCCACCGGGATTCCATCACGTGACACGCACGCCCCTTTTTTTTGTGAAAATAGTACCTAAACTAAACGAATTTGTGGAAGTGCAACCTAATACACAACGGCGATGGAATATTCCACCGGGATTCTATCACGTGACAGGCACGCCCCTTTTTTAAGGGTATTTTCGTCAGTTTAGATTGTCATTATTTATAAATGGACAAATATACCCTGTCATACCAACTAGGATTTATGGTCAGGAAAAATGAAATTCTAGCATCAGAAATAAGCCAAAGAATCTACCACCGCTGTCAAATGATAACCGACAAATGAGAAAATTTTCCAAACTCAAGAAAGCAAATTTTTTTTGAACCAATTGCAGAGAAATAATAACTGGAAATTTACACACAATTTATTAGAATACAGTCCAATGGCTCCAATCAAGCAAATATTCAAGATTGTGGCAACTGAGACTATCTACTGAAAATTATTGTGACTACATTCAGAAAAATATAAAACTTTCTCAGTAAACGACATCCCAACAAAGACTCTCACCACCATTTTCGGAAGAAATCTCTCCCAATTCACAATGACGGAAGTATCGCCGCCGCTACCTCCACCTCCGCCGCAGCTCCGCCGTCGGCTGAAATCTTTTGCTTCTTGCTCTGTTTTTCAGCTATCTCTGTTTCTGAAAATGAAGACCTCATTTTTGAAAATCTCTCCCAATTTCTGGTCCGTCTTTATATTGTGGAAGAGAATTTTGATTGCCATTTTTTAGTAACAGAATGGATTTCTGAATGAGAAGGGTAATTTGAGATATTCGAATTAGGGTTTATATTGTGGAAGAGAATTTTGATTGCAATTTTTTTCACAGGGTAGAGATTTTTCGGAGGTTAATGATTTGTTTAGTTTAGGGTTCACAACTTGCAATTTGGGCACGCTAACCTCTATTTGGGTGGGAGATTAATGACAACCTAAACTGACGAAAATACCCTTTAAAAAAGGGGCGTGCGTGTCACGTGATGGAATCCTGGTGGAATATTCCTTCGCCGGTGTGTATTAGGTTGCATTTCAACAAATTCGTTTAGTTTAGGTACTATTTTCACAAAAAAGGGGCGGGCGCGTGTCACGTGATGGAATCCCGTGGAATATTCCATCGCCGGTGTGTATTAGGTTGCATTTCAACAAATTCGTTTAGTTTAGGTACTATTTTCACAAAAAAATAGTACAGGACTAAAACCGCAATAACCCTATAGTACAGGTTGCAAAAAATAAATAACCCTTTTATATTCTATATTTATATTTGGGATAATTTCAGTTTTAGTACCTAAACTATTCACTGTTTTCACTTTTGGTACCCCACATTCAAGTCATATCAATTTTTGGACCCTATGTTTACCTTTTTTCATATGTTTTTAGTTATTAGTAGAGGTGTCATATGGGCCGGACTGGGCGCCATCAGGCCAAAAGAGAAAATCGGTGGTGCCGGCCCGAATCCAAGACCCTCCATTTTTTGGAGCCCAACCAACCCATGCTTTGAAAATACAAGCAAAATTATTTGGCAAACCTAAACTTAAGAGCATGGAATTTACCATGTCTTCTAACGTTCTATTCTTTCTTTCAGCCAAACAATTTTGTTGTGGTGTATATGGAGCACTAATTTGGTGTACAATACCATTATCTTCACAGAATTTAGAAAATTCGCCAGAAAAGTATTCACCATCTCTATATTTTTTTCTTTTTCAAAACGATGTAAAAGTTCATTAACTCAAAAGAAATTACAAGCCTAATGTCAACTGACACTCTCCATATGGTTTACAACCTTTCCACCATAATGGATTACAAGGGAGTAATTTAACATAGTTCCCCCCCTCCACAATCATATCAAAACTGACCAATACACAGGGCAAAGTTCATAGAACAGAAATAAAACAACATTTATCAAATAGATGTTACAACAGATAAATGTCCTCTGATATTGTTGAGCTGCACACATCAAACTGCTGGTTGTTCTCTAGTTTCCAGACAATGTCTTTGGCACTATCACAATAGCAATTTTTAACCAATCTTCTTTATGTGCCTTGACCATTGCCTATCTCACCACCCATATCAAGGAAGTTGTGTTTGATGCAGGTTGCTCCAACCAAGAACTCCAAGTTGCTACGACATTATCTTGATCATTCCTCACAATGTAACTGATTTGGTATTTTCCTCTGTCCTGAAGTAAAGTACTGACACAAAGGAAAAAATGTCCTACCTTGTAATCTTCAGGTCGAGCAATAACCATTTCTGATGCATTGTGTTTATCAGAAGGAGCTCTGGGATGTGTATGCTTATTCATAGACTTGAGCTCCAACCTTTCTGAAAAAGCCAGTTCCACGATATTTTCTTTCCGATTTATGAATATTTTGGAATATCCATAAGTTTCTTGATTTCCATAACTACCATAGGATATACGTGGACAGTTGGATTCTATCCGCAGCATTCTCAGCTTTTATAAGGCAAACTTGCGAGCTTGGAGAAGGAGATTGAGGGATCACATATACTTTCCCATGAAACAAGGGCCAATTTCTAGACAAGTTGAGCTCTAGGACAGTGAAATAAAATATGGTCCAGACTTTTAGTGTTCTCTCCACAAACCTAGCACATGAGGTCCGTCTTGATATCCTTCTTTAGTAGTTGCTCTTTCGTAGCAAGGATGTTATGCCAACATTGCCAAATAAAATGCTTGATTTTTCCTTTTACATCAAATTTCCATGTTTTTTTTTCCACATTTTGGCTTCATGTTCTCTATTCTTACTGGATTCTGGGCCGCAATGTAAGATCATCGATCTTTTCAGAGCTACCATATAACATGATCTCGTTGTGAAATGTTTGGGCTCAAAGTGCCATACCGGCATGTCCCTGCAACCTGTGAGACTAATTGGAATCTTGAGAATACATGTAGCATCATAATCAGAAAAAGATTTAGTGATGAGTTCTTTATTCCAGCTTATGGTATCCCCATCAATAATCTTTCTAGCCCACATAATATCAAATTCACCCCTCCCATGACCAGTAGGTTTAAAATTGGGGGTATCAGGTATCCAAGGGGAGTGCCAAACTTGTATTGATTGACCATCCCCAACTTGATACCTAATGCCCATCTTGAGAGTATCCCTAGCTGAAAGCCAACATTTCCAGAACCACGAATCACCGTTTTTAGGAGACACACTCATTAAGAGGTTAGGCTTGGTGACCACTCTCCAGAGTTGTTTAACCAACAAAGAGTCATTGAAGAGGCAAATATCTTTAAACCCATCCCTCCCATGTCTTTAGGCAAAGCAAGTTTGGACCATTTAGACAAATGGATTTTATTAGGACCCTCAAGAGAACTACCGCACCAGAATTTAGCAGAAGAATGGCATATATCCTTACAAACGCAACTAGGAATTTTAAAACAAGACATCACATATGTAGGAAGGGCACTAATCACAGATTTAATTAACACTTCTTTGCCTGCAGGACTAAGAAACTTGTTCTTCCAATTGGTAATTCGATTCTTGACCACATCAGAGATATATTTAAAAGTGTCCTTTTTTGAGCTCCCAATACCAAAAGGTAGCCCCAGATATTTAGAGCACTTATGCTCTGTGATACCTTGGAGAGTATGGCAAATATTATCTCTGGTAATAGAGGGAGTATTCTTACTGAATAAGATGGAAGACTTATCAATGTTAACAAGTTGGCCTGATGCCACACAGTATTTCTGAAGGATGTTATGGATAGCTTGGGCATGGTGGGGGTCAGCTTTACAGAAGATGATAGAATCATTAGCAAAGAATAGATGAGTAATAACCAGTGAATTCCGACTGACTCTAAGACCTTGAAATTACAATTTATCCTTGCTTGTTTAAAGAGATTGGACAAAGCCTCAGATAAAATGATAAAGAGATATGGAGATAGGGCCCCCCCTGCCTAATACCTCTAGTGGGAATCAAATATCCAACAGCTTGACCATTTATATTGAAAGAGAAAGAAGTGGAACTGATACAAGCTAGGACCCAAGAGACAAATAAGGAGTCAAAACCCATTTTATGCATGATTGCACAAAGGAAATGCCACTCAACTCTATCATATGCCTTTGCCATATCCAGTTTGAGGGCCATGAACATTTGTTTACCTGATCTATGGTGATTAAGAAAATGCACACATTCATTAGCAATTACCACATTATCAATGATTTGTCTTCCCGAGATAAAAACAGACTGGTTTAAGCTAATACATTTGTGAAGCACAAGTTTGAGTCTATTAGCAATCACTTTGGAAATAACCTTGTAGGTCACTTACAAAGGCTTATAGGTATGAAATGGGCAATAGAAGTAGGATTTTTAATTTTAGGGACCAAGGTGATAAGTGTGTGATTAGTGACTCTAGGCATTCTACCACAAGAAAGAAATGAGAGACAACAATAAATTCAGTTCGGATGTAAGGCCAGGCAAATTGAAAGAATAAAGGTGTAATTCCATCCATACCTGGAGCCTTAGAAGGATTCATCTCTTGGAGGGCTCTCTTTATTTCATTTTCTTCCACTGGCCGGATGAGAGCTTGGTTCATATGGGCTGAAATGGTAGTTGAGATTCCATCCAAAATGGGTAGGTGCAGATCCGGGTGTGATGATTGAAAAAGCTTTGAGTAAAATTCAGTCACTTCTCTAACCACCCCTCCCTGCTAGAGCAAGTAGAGCCATCCGATTTCACAAGTTTATCAATAGGAATTTTGCCTTCCCTTTGCAAAGTGCTAGCGTGGAAAAACTTGGTGTTTTTATCCCCTTCTCTTAGCCACATAACCCTTGCTTTTTGTCTCCAAAAGGTCTTCTCCTCCATATATGCTTTGTTAAGTCTCTCTTTAAGCGAAGACCAATGAGCCCAGTTTCTGTTTCCTCATTCTTTCCCAAGTTCAACAAGTTGATCCTTATACTGTTTGATCTGTGTTGCAGCATTATTAAGCACTGTTTTATTCCAATTCATTAATCTCATTCTGCAGTTTCTAATTCTGCTCTGTAACTGAACCAAGGGTGATCCCCCCACATGTTCGTGCCAAGCTTCTTCAATAACCTTATCCACTCCTTCCATTTTAACTCATCTGGCATCGAATCAAAACTTTTTCTTGATGTTTTCAGTTTGACCCATTGTTCTGAGAACCAACATGCTGTGATCCGATGATACCATATGGATGTGCTCCACTATGGCCCCTGGATATATCATCATCCACTCAGGCGATGCAAGAATTCTATCTAACCTCGTCTCTACAAGTCCTTCTCCCTTCCAGTTGTTTGCCCAAGTGTATGGGTGTCCTTGATAGGGTATTTCAACACATTGAAGGTTCTCAATGAAACTTTTAAACCTCTGAAAACTGGAGTCAGGTCTCATTCTGCCCCCCTTTTCTCAAGATTAGAAGTAATATCATTAGAATCACCTCCAATGGCCCAGAGTTTTCCCCATTTATGTTTTTCCCACACCAAGAAATCCCATTGTAATTGTCTGACATCCTCAAAAATGCTGGCATACACGAATATAAACCACATTATCTCATTAACCCCTTCAAATTCAAAGCCAACCTCAACACTAAACTGACTTGGGAGAATTTCGATAACTTGATCTTCTGCCCCAAGTATAAGAATAGTCCCCCGCTTCTTCCAACTGGACCCACACACATCCATCTTAAACTTTTTACAAACGGTAGCAATGAAACCCCTTTTTCTTTTGGTTTCTGATAGAAAAAGTAAGTATGGGAGATGGTGCTTAAAAGCCTCCTTAAGTTGGGAAATTGTAGAGGGTCCTCCGGAACCTCTACAATTCCACACACATACTCTCATTGATCACTTTGGGGCCATTTGGGGCTGGCTCCCATCACCTCAAATTCAGATACATCACCATCATGATACAAAAATGTCTGTTTAAATTTCTTGGGGCTGTTTGTTTCCAAGTCAGATCACTCGTCAGTCAAAGTTAGTTCTCTCTTTTTATTACTAGTTTCCATCGGCTCCAGAGGGGTAGTAGTGTTGTTTAGATTTGGTGTATTCCTTTTCCCTTGAGTCTCTGACAATATTCTTCTACCAGTCCCCACCTTCTTCCCTTGGTTATGAGATTAGTTTGTTGCGTGATATCGTGGAGAGGAGTTCGTGCGCTGTCAATTCTGATAGGAATATTGGTTAAACCCTTCATCTCACCTTGGTAAGAGTTATGCAATTGTGCGGAGGATGGATCAATAACCATTGGTTGCAGAGGGGGCACCCTGCATTTCAGTCTGGGGAAGGGGTTTGGACTGCTCTTCATTCCGAACTATCGATTTCTCTTGGTTTGTGAAGAAGTGAATGATCTGGTCACTGTCTTCTTTATCGTATTCCCTCCCACCGTTATCAGTTTTTTTGCTCTGTTTCGTTTTCCTGTATACTCATGTCCTCTCCCTTATCTTCTTCCCTATTTTTCATCTCGTCAAGACTCCCTGGTGTAGCATTTTTTTACTTTCAATAGGTTATTTTGTTGAAGTCCATGTCTATTCGCCATCCCCCAATCCGTTTCCCAAAGCCAGTCCCTAAATTGGTCGAAAATGGGTTTCTTATTTTGGATGTCCTATTTTCTTTTCGAGCACATTTGTCACTATGCCCAATATGTCCGCAGTAGAAACATAACATGAGGAGATTCTCATATTTAAACTCCTCCCATTGATTCGAAGAGCCCAATCTGATGTTAGTTCCTCTTAGCAAAGGTCTCTCCAAATCCATCTTTACAAGGATTTTTATCATTCGTCCCTTATTACTCCCAGTTTCTGGTATATGAACATCTTTCACTTTTTCAAATAGCTTCCCAATCCTTAAACCCGTTTCAGGGGCCACCCAATGAAGGGGCAAGTTCCAGATCTGGATCCACATATCTACCTACTTAAACGATTCGACTTTCTTAAAGTTCTCTTCGGTCCAATCGCGCAAGATAAGATACTAGTTATCGAATGTCCATGGCGCACCCTTTGAGACCTTATTCTTGTCAGCTATCGATTTGAAGGCAAACTGATACGCATTTTGTCCATTCTCCCGTAAAGTGAAAGGTTCATGGGTTTGCCATACTGATGACATTGTATTTTTTAGCCCCAAAAAATTTACCCTTTTTTCACCGAAGACCCTACCCAAAAGGATACGGGAACATTCCTCTGTACTTTTCCTTACATCCTCTACCTGCAAGTCAATCCCTTGTTGTTCCTCTGTCGACAACACAATGTTTTTAAGCCTCTCTGAGAGATCTCCTTCCACTAGAAATCTCAACACCCACCAACCAAGCAGTCACCGACCTGTGGAGTCAAATGAAAAAAAGAAGAAAGAAAACAGAAAAAGACAGAAAAAGTATGGAAAGAGAAGTCAGTATTCAGAAATGGTGACAATGATAGTAAGGACTAGAAACACCAGGACACACCCTAATAATGATATTTGGGAAAGACAAATCAATAATGATATGGAATATGCAGAGAATGTTTGCAAAGTCAAACTCCCCAAGACCAATGTAATAAATGCACCAACAAAAGACAAAATACAAGGAATCAACAATCAAAACAAAAACAGAGTCAAGATACATGGACCATTATTCAAGCCAAACAAACTGACGAGGAAATGAGAGAAAAAGACGCAGAAAGTATGAAGAAAGTGATGTCCCATCCTCACTGGTGGAACGACGACACTCTTAACAAGAGAGAAAACCACTCCTAGGGTTTCAAGATACTCCACCACCTCTATCACTCTTCAAAGTTTTGATTTTTCTACTTAACTGATTTTCTACAATAGACTTATAACATTTAAACATACCAAGTACTTCATCCTTAACTTTAACCAAATAAACATGCACAAATCTAGAGCAATCATCAATGAAAATAACAATGTATTTATTATAATCTCTTGTTAGAAAACCATTAAGTTCACACACATCCGAATGCACAAGATCAAATAATTGAGTGTCTTTCAAATTTAGGAAACTGTAATCTTGTAATTTTTTTTTTGTTTGAACACGAATTTACACTTCTTATTCACAAAGTCATTATAGGAAATAAATCCATTTTTCGACATGTAATTAATAACTTTATTACTAATATGTGCTAATCTACAATGCCATAAAGAATAAGAAGAGTCAATCAAATAAATAGAAACATCATTCACTTTATTGTTACTTAGCTTAGACAACCATTACAAGAGTACCTGTAGGTCCCAAGGGGTGTAAGTGTAAGGTTTAGAAGGGGGGGTTGAATAAACCTTACCAAATTTTCGATTTAGTCCTTTTAAATATACAGAGTTGATACTACTGTGTGTGTCTTGATGGATACAGTCAATTTAGCCACTAAGTAGAGTTAATCTCTCAACAGACTCAACTGAGCTGTTGATGGAATAACTCAGCTATTGGCTCTAAATTAACTCAACTGTATTTTTATTTTCAGCGGAAGACTTAACACCCTTAAATTTGATTAAACAAGAGTTTAGTGCTTGGTTTAGTACTTATAAATTATCAAGTGGATAGCAAATTTATCGTGAGATATAAGCGATTAGAAATCTTTGGAATTAAAGTCTTTGAAATGTAAATGACACAATGAAATTTTTATAGAGGTTCGAAGATGGGGTAATTCTTCTACTCCTTTCTTCTCCAACTCTGGAGGAATCCACTAGGTAATGATCAAGTATACAAAGTGGTAACAGTCCGGATACAAGTCTTGATCACACGGTGACTTGATCCTTTGAGACTCGATCTGGGAGACGCCTTGATCACTGTGGCTTCTCGTACGACTCGGCTTCTTCACAGGGCAGCTGCCTTGCTACTACAACTCACTTGCTCAAGCTCTTTGGATTTGATCACGAAGCCCTCCAAAAGCTTAAGACTTGGTTCGACCTTGAACCTTCCTACAATCCTTCGTGGAATGTAGACCCCTTGTTTTCAGTATTTTCCTCTTCAACTGATTGAAGTTATCTTTCCTTCACAGGTGAGTGTTGGATTGATGTTCTTCGTAATGTAGGCTTGAGGATTGAGAATGTTTTAGATTTTCTAATAATTGCTTGAACGTTGTTTTGTTCAGGTCTGTAACTTGTGTCACTCTCTTATATCTCAAATAAACTCCTCAGCCTTTTATAGTGATCTTTCAAAAATTTGCCCGTTCAAGAGATATGCTTATTTTTGAAAGTCACTTGCAGTCGTTGGCTTGTCTTGTTGCAGTTCTTGGAATTGCCATTTTCTCGTATGAATTGTTCTTTCACCTTTTCAGAGTTCTGACACGGTGTAGTGCTTCCCATTAGTTCATTTCTTTTGCACGCTTCTGGGACTGAGCACTCCGAGAAAGGTGGTATGGAGATATTACTTGTTTAAGTAATTCTCTTGATTTCCGTGCAACGGATCTTTTACAATTATCTCGACTTGACTGCATTTCTTTGCTTTCCCCAGGTGACTTAGAGTCAGCTTCCAATCATTGGATGACTCTTCTGTCACTTCAACTTGAGACTTGGCTTTTCTCGAGTTGACTTGACTGATACTCCACTTAGCTGCACCTCACCGCTTCTTGATAGAGTTCCCGTCTACTTTTCTTTGCCATACTGCTGTCTCGCAGTGGAGTCTTCCTTCTAGTCTTCGTTGTCTTCTTGCATGTTAGGGCGTAGTGACTTTAACTCAGCGGCTCTATTTATTACAATGCATTTTACAACAAGAATTGGGGTGCCAACTTTCTATTCTAAGTTTTACATGGCATTCATCAAAATCTAAACAATAAATTTCCTAACAATTTCCCCCTTTTTGATGATGCCAAAACTTTAAACCATTCAAAAATGCAAATAGCAAAGATACATCTGAGATAATGTATTGACATAGAATGTATGCGCAAAATCAATCTTTTTTTTTATTGATCATAACATTCTTGTTCTTTTACACTGTTGTTTTTACAAGGTGTATCGTGAGCACATATTTGTCTACACGAGAAAATAAAGAATTTACTGACTTTATTTCGGAAGACTTACATTGTATGTATTTACATTATAAAATACACGAAGGGTGGACAACAACACTTCATCTCCTTGTTGTCTCCTTCTTTCATCTTGTTCAAAGATCTTCTTCTCTTCTTCTTTTTTCTCATCACACCGCTTCTTTTTTTTTCTTTTCATACGCCTTCCTGGCGGCTTCATCTCTTCTTAATCTTTCTGTCTTTCCTCCCATAGTTGAGTTTGTCTCTTGTTTTCTTCTTCTATTCTTTTTGCATACTCATCGTTACTTTTAGCCACTTGCAAATTCGCTTACTTGGTCAAGGCCCCATTGATAGATCCCTCCTTTCTTGCCTGGATCTATATATTCAATGTTTTTGGACAGAGGCCTAGGTCCAAGCTTCTTCCTCCACCATCGCTTCTTCCTCTACCTGGGCGTGTATCTTGCATCTTGGGGTCTTCTTTCAAATTTGAGTGACGGCGGAGTGACCAGCAGAGTGATCGCCAGAGTCTCGCTGTCGCCTTCTTCACATAATGTGAGACCCTTTTCCCAATACAAGTCCCAAGCTTGAGCCATAGACATATTTGCAAAGTATCCTTGGATGCGGCGTTTTAAATTCATCAAGCGATCGTGGCTCTATCCCGACATCCGAGATGGCATAAGTATCTCTGTCTCTTTGGAATGCCTCCGTGTTCTTTCAAGATGTTCATAACTCGGGCATCCATTCTTCCTTCCACTTCATTCATCCCTCGCTTCAATTGTTTTTCTCTTTTCACCATAGATATAGCGAGTGTTGGTGTGGCGAGTCACGAGGAGTTTCTTCGCCGATAATGTCACGGTATGTGACAGGACCCTGTTGAGGGGTTTGTGCAATCATCAAGGTCATATCTTTTGATCCTTCCCCCTCAGCAGATTTTCCTTTCTTTTGTTTCAGCACTTCCTTAGCTGGCTTTCCCTTCGCAGCTGCTTCCTCCTTCTGCGCCTTTAGGTATTCCTCTTCCCCCTTTTTGGCATCATCAAAGGAGAGAGGAACGCCTGGAAACATACTTGCAAGCGGGAAGTCTAGCTCTGCGATGGTAGAGTTCTGTCTTGAGTCTGCTGCAGAGTATGCAACACGAAATTCGGATCGAGTAGCATTGGACTCTCTTTGAAATCACTTCATCTCGGCCATGAGAAGGCTGAATTTTGTATTCATGGTCTCTTCCAAATGTAGATCACTCTTGTTTTGCTCACGCAATGCGGCTTAATCTCGGCAATATGAGCTTCATGCATGTGCTCAATATGTTCTCTCAAACCGTTTTGCATCAAAGATTTTCACTCTCCATACCGGCCTTGTTGAACAATGTCTTGAAGTATCTCACTTGTTCCACACGCATTGTTTCTTCTTTGTTGCCACCATTCCTCGATCCGATGTTATGCCTCTTAAATCGCCAGATGAGATTGGCATCTGTTGTCGGGCCGCATGTCCATAGAGGCGATGCCTTCCATCCGTTCAATCTCAGCCGAATAATGCCTTGAACACTTCGCGGACTTCAACCGATTCTTCCGTTGCGGTGATGGCCATGCGGCGTCAAAATCATAATCGGTGGAACAATGGTGCTGATTGAAAAAAGAGCTGGTGATGCGTGGTAGCGTGCTTGCTCGTTTCGACTCTTCATGGAGGTCCGGTACCTCCAGGGAAAAAGGAAAATATTCTATAAAGGATTCATCACCGCCCACCGGGATTTGTTCGATGATGAGCGGTGCGCGTGAAGTTCTTTTAGGAATCGATCCTGCGCTGCTTGAGGAGCTTGCGCGTGGACTCGGTTCAGTTGGTGGGTTTTGTTGTGGAGTGGACCCGGTTTTGAGCCTCACTGTGTCTCAACAACCGTTGGTCTCGGTGATTTTTCCAATTGAGTAGACTGGTCCTCGGCCTTATCGATGAGCGTCATCGGACGATGATGAGATTTCCATTGGTGGCTCATCATCAAAATTAAATGTTTGACGAGTAGTCTTGGGATCGAGACTTGCTCGAGCTTGGAGCATCCGGTGAAGTCTTTTGGATGCGCCACGGGGGATGACTCGCCTTCTTCTTCGCCTTTCCGATCCGAGAAAGGTTACATCAGGATTATCCCGGGAATCATGAAGTGCGCTTATCTCCTTCTCGGATGGGTCGATGATAGAAGGAGGATGTTCTCTACTTGACTTCTTTACCCAGGGAAGTCTCAACCTCCGTGGGCCTTCATTACCTCCAAAGGTCTCTCTTTGCGGCCGAGGCCTTGGTCCTCCTTTCGACGGTGTCGGTTGTCTTAGGGTCTTTGCGGTGGCATCCATTGGAGTCTCAACCCCATGGATTGCACTTTCATCGCCCAGTGTTAACTCCTGTGGCATTCCTTCCGTGTCTCAACCGTGCATCAAAGAACGTCATTAGCCTTCTTGAGCGGTTGGCACCTCAGTGAGACAGTCTCAAATGTCGAGCTTCATTGATGGCAACTTGTTGTTCTTCTTGTGTTTGTAATTTCTCTACTTCGCCTCCTTGATTTGTTGTGGAGTCATCTCGCAAAGATCCTCCGACCTTGCCGCGGTGGAGGGAGTTTCCCCCGGGCGCACCACCGGTGAGTGACTTGGAATGGGATCACTCGTCTCCGTGCTCCTGGCTGTTTTCGATTGAATGTTCAGCCGTTGGGGCGGTGGTAAAACACCTTCAATAGGGGTTGGCTCATTTGGGGTCCCCACTATCCCAGTTTCATCGCCATGTCCCTTATTGCCTTCTTCCGAGTGAGTGGGAAGTGGTGGCAAGAACAACAATGGCGATTTTTGAAACACTCCCATTGGATCAATTTCGGTGTGTTCGAGGACTTTGTTCCTCCATTAGTCTTTGCTCGTGAAGGATTCCGGATTCATGCAATGCTTGCTGCGCAGCTTGCAACTCTTCTTCGTGGCAAAGCAACATTCTACGGATCCTCATCATCGCTGTCGAGAGAAGACATCAAGGAGAGGATGTGTGTGTTACGTGGTGCGAGAGATAGGACGGATGCTTGCCTTCTCACGTGCCTCGGCTTCCTCTCGCTTGCTTTTTCTTTCTCCTTGTCCTTGAAGATCTGCAGGATGTGTGCGATTGTCTTCATCGATCTTTGGGAGCACAGTGGTTAGTCCAAGGAAATTTAACAGATTCTCTTCTTCTTCTATAAACTCAAAGGCCGTTGGAACTGTTCCCTTGATTTACTTAACTTCCATTTCCTCCACTCAGCAGATTTAATTTGGATGTACGGGTAAGGTGGAGATAGGATCATCACTTCACTATCCGCTTTATCGCTTCTTCTTGTGTTTTTTTGTGTGGACTACGGTGTGTCTTCGGTTGCCTCTGTTGATGCGACCTTCACGAGACTTGGCTGTTTCATCAATTACATCGGAGACTCTACTTCTCCGGCGAGTCTCCAGATCTGCTCGGTGAGTGGTGACTCGGCCGGTTTCTCAAGCTCGGAATGCTTGACAATTCTTCTTCGTCTCTAGTTTGTACGGAGGGATTTCGGTTCGAGAGACGATTTCTCGAGTCTTGGCGGCGGGGCGTCTTTGGTGTCTTTTCTCGAGGAGCCGTCTTGCTTGTCGATTCTCCTCCTTTTGACGATCGGAGAAGGTATTTGTGAGTCCTTCGATCGCTGCTGCGCAGGGCGGGTGACTCTGCTGCGGGCGAGGAGCATGTTTGACTTTCTTTTCTTTGCGCAGGGGCGTGATTTTCTTAGCTTACCGCGGGCGCTTTCTTCTTAGGTGGAGAGGAAACAATCGTATCTTGTGGTGGTGATTCCCCTCACTCGTGTCGACTCTCTTGGCGTAGGCTCTCTTTTGTGCGCCGAGAGGTTTGCTCTAAACATCCTCTTGTTAACATGGAATGCCTTCCCATGTCTAAGAGGGACTCCTTTCACCTCCATCAGGCCAATCACTAGGCCATATCCTAGGGATCCTCCAAATGAGCCATCTTCCTTGAAGGATTTGTTCCACGTTCCGCGAGTACTTTGTAGACAACCTCAGCAAATTGATTTATTTTTTTTTCTGCGATGATTGCGGCCATTACAATCGGCTTTGCTTTTTGTGATTGGTCAAAGCGTGCCAAATTTGATGTCAATACATTTGGCAACTATGTCCAACGACTTGTGATAATCCTCCTTGGCCGATCTCTTGTTTGTTGTGTATACTATTTTATCGGCATGGTCGGGCTTGGCTATTTCTTTCCAAGCATAAGCCAAGTTTACATCACCGTTAATTTCGAGGCTCCTTGATTGGTAGTGGCGGTGTCACCAAATCCAAATCCTTGGCGAGAGATAGTCACCGCTTTCCGTGAGCAGATGACTTTATTTCTTCATCGTGAATCTCAAAGCATTCACGTAGAATCGTGCGACCTCCTCCACATAGGTCATCGGATATTCTAACGCCGAAACGGTTTTCCTGGTCGTTTCCAATTTATCGGCGATTTTCTTCACTAGGGTGTCGTCGGACCCCTTTTTCACCATTCCGCCGAAATCCACAAAGTGAGACCCGGTGTGGATTTGCTTTCCTAACTTGGTAAAATCATAGGTTGGTGCCATTTTCGAGGATTCTATCAAAGAAAGACTTGGAGATTGATTTGGAGATAGATAGGGCTTCGAGAGAATTTTTGCCTTTGCTTTTGAGAGAAAGAAATGAATAGTTTTGGAAGTGTGAGAGAGAAACGGGCGAAAATGGTTTAAATATGGTTTATGAAAGGGCGTGCGGGTGGTTTTGAAATGTGATCGAAATCAACGGCTTAGATTTTGCACGCCTATTTAGCATATAATGTCTCGTATTTAATGCGGCAGCATTTATATCCAATCATAAGCTTGGTGTGCGGCTTTATGTCGTACACATCATCATTCTTTGCGTGTTCCTTAAAACATTCCCGCTTAGTCAAAACGATTTGCGTTTTTGTCACTTTGCTCATAAGTGACTCGAACTTATCCCTTTAGCCGATTTAACTCTACTTCTCACGAGTTCTCTTGGGGACTCAAACTATCGGTGACTCGGTGTAATTGTCTTTCCGATCTGGTGATTTACTTAATTGATTTGTGAGTTGACTCTTTTTTCCTTTTTGTGTTCCATTTCTTTTCTTTGATTTTTTAAGTGTCATTTCGGCTCAATTAACCCTAACTCATGTTTGAGTTCTTCAAATCTTGACTCACATAATGGTTTTGTGAAGATGTCAGCCAATTGTTTATCAGTTGAGATATATTCCAAGATGATATCCTTCTTTTCAACATGATCTCTTATGAAGTGATATCTGACATCGATATGCTTTGTTCTTGGGTGCAACACAGGATTTTGAGTAATGGCAATTGCACTAGTGTTGTCACACATGATTGGAATTTCTTTTTCCTCAACTTCATAGTCTCTTCTTTGTCTCATCCATAGGACTTGGGCACAACAGTGCCCGCATCTATGTATTCGCTTGGATGTAGAGGTGGCTATTGAATTTTGCTTCTTGCTAAACCAGGAAATCGGCCTGTTTCCTAGCATTTGACATGTGCCTGAAGTGCTCTTCCTGTCCACTCTGCATCCAACATAGTCATAATCTGAATAGCCAATTAGCTTGAATCCACCTTCCTTTGGATACCATAGGCCTGCTTCTTGGCTTCCTTTCAAGTATCTCAATATTCTCTCGTTGCTTTGTCATATGGCTCTCTTTTGGAGCAGCGATTGAAATCTTGCACATACACCTACAAAGAAAGGTAATGTCGCACGCTTGCTTTGTGAGATAGAGCAATGATCCAATAAGTGCTCAGATCTTGTTTGATCTGGGCTTGCCATCTCGCATCCATGTCCATTTTTGGTGATGTATTCATTGGTATTTTCACGAGAAGACTTCTCCTCCATACCAAACTTCTTCATTAAATCTCGGTGTATTTTGTCCGACTTATGAAGGTTCCATCCTTAAGTCATTTCACTTGGAGTCCAAGGAAGAATGTCGACTCTCCCATCATGCTCATTTCGAATTTGCTTTGCATGAGGTTTGAAAATTTATCACACAACTCTTTGTTTGTGGATCCAAAAATAATGTCATCCACATATATTTGAACAAGCAATATACTCTTAGCATCTTGAATTTCAAGAGTGTTCTATCTACTTTTCCTTTTGTGAATCCATTTTCGGTTAGGAATTGTGACAAAGTATCATACCATGCTCGGGTGCTGTTTCAATCCATACAGAGCTTTCTTGAGTTTGTATACCTTATCTCCAAGAGTCTTTGCTCAAACCACGGAGGTTGTTCAACATACACTTCTTCTTCCAATAAACCATTTAGGAATGCACTTTTTACATCCATCGATATACAATGAAATTCTTGTGAGTCGCATAGGCAAGAAACATCCTTATAGCTTCCAATCTTGCTACGAGGGCAAATGTTTCATCAAAATCTATCCCTTCTTCTTGGCAATATACTTTGGCTACTAGTCTTGCTTTGTTTCTTACCACAGAACCTTCCTCGTTCATCTTATTTCGAACACCCATTTGGTGCCAATAACATTTTGATGTATGGGTCTTTGCACTAATTCCCATACTTTATTTCTTTCAAACCGATTGACTCTTCTTGCATAGCTTGAATCAAATGTGTGTCGTCAAAGCTTGTGACATGTCTTTGGGCTCTATTTGCGAGATGAAGCATGTGAACATGGCTTCTTGTTGAGTTCGATCTTGTTTTGACACCTTCTCTTATATCTCCAATGACAAGTTCGGTGGGTGGTCTCTCGGCCATCTTACATCGAGTTGGAGTAAGTTAGCTGGATTCGATCGACTTGCGGTTTGTGTTCTTTGTGGTCACTCTCTCATAATCACTTAGCGCAAATTTTCATTTGTTTATGAGATTCAAATTATCTCTATCTCATCTTACGAATTGATAATTCCGGCTTTAGCTTCAAAGATAGGGACTCTTCTCAGTATGGTTGGATGATTCGACTTATTTTGACTCTTCAATGTCTTCTCCATTTACATTTGGCTCATCGAATACCACATGAATGGATTCTTCAACAACCATAGTTCTTTTGTTGAGTACTGTGAGGCTTTGCTTCGGTGAGTATCTGAAGATACCTTCATCGACTTTATCATCAAAAGCCTTTAGATTGTCTTTGCCATTGTTGTGGATGAAGCATTTACATCCAAATATTCTGAAATATGCAACATTTGGTTTTCTTCAGTCCAAATCTCATAGGGAGTCTTTGTCAATTTATCTTTTTATCATACATCTGTTTTGGGTGTAGCAAGTTGTGTTGATTGCTTGACCCAAAATCGTTTTTGGTAACCCGCCTTCAGCTAACATGGTCTTGCCGCTTCTTTGAGGGTTCTTTCCTTCTTCTCGCAACTCCATTCTGTTTGTGGAGTCCTTGCCGCTGATAGTTCATGACCAATACCATTTTCAATACAATCGAGTTATTATTCCATTGACAAACTCGGTTCTCTGTCAATCGATCTTATTTTGATAATGGTTTGGCTCTTCTCGTTTTGAATCCTCTTCATCATTGTGGTAGTTTTTGTAGAGTTTCTTTCTTCTTACACATGAATATTGTCCATGTATATCTTAAGTAGTCATCTACTACCACCAAGGTGTATTTCTTTCCACTTATCTTTGGTTTGGTTCCTTTGGGCCAAATAGATCCATATGTAGTGGATGCAATATTCTTGTTGAAGATTGGCATGTTTTTTCTTTGAATGAAGATTTGATTTGTTTTTCCTTCTGACATGCATCGCATATGCTTTCCTTTTTGTATACTGAGTCTGGAAGTCCTTCCACAAGGTTACTTCGTGCAAGCTTGTTGATCGTTTTGAAATTCAGATGACTCAGCTTTTTGTGCCACAACCAACTTGATTCATTTGTGCTCTTTGCTAGTAGCGAGTCTTTGGGTGTTGCGAGTTGACCAATCCACGACATACATATTCTTCTGTCTACATCCTTATAGCACAACTTCATTCGATTCAATATCCTTGATTTGGCATATACCCATGTTAAATCCAACATTGTAACCATTGTCACAGAGTTGACTGATGCTTAGCAGGTTGAAGTTGAGTCCTTCAACATATGCAACGTCGTGATTTCTAATCCATTCCTCTTGATGGATCCAATGCCTCTTATTTCACCAGTAGCTTCATTTCCTCCAAATATGACTTTAGCTCCTTTAACTTCCTTGAATTTTGACAGATTTTTCTTGTTTCCTATCATGTGTCCTGGAACAACCACTATCCATGTACCAGGTTCCTTGGCACTCACATTCCTTGAACCCGCAATCAAGGAAATTAAGTTTTAGGTACCCATACTTATGCAGGTCCCGAGGGTTTAGAATTGTAAGATGATCCAACCAACTTATAGCCAAATGATTTGACTAAGGGGTTGCCATCTATCGATGCCATAATCATAATTAATCCTGGCAAATTGCTTGGGGATTTTAGGTTCATACAATTGTCTCTTTTTGTCAGTATGCCTGCATATGTGTTTTAGCAATTGCCTTTCTTGGGTAATTGTGGTGTCTTTGAGTGTAGTGCCTAGGTGCATATGTGTCTTGATGAAAGCTCTTATACTTTTGGAATGGTCTTTCTTTGAGTTCTAGGCCTTTGCCATTTGGGCTTATATTCCATAAGTCTGTCTTTGATAGTTCACATTATTCCAATCAGTTTGACTCGGATATTTTCTACCATTCCCATCATATGTATTTCTCTTATAGATTTTTAAGGGTTTTTGGTAGCTCTGTTTCTTCTTTCTGAGTATTTTCTGCTTTGGAGTTTCTTTGAGGAACTCGGTGAATCTCTTCTCTTTGTCCTTTCAACGCACTCAATGGCTGTTTTCCTTTTCTTTTTATAACCAAGGCCAGTTTGCTTGTTATGGTGCTTTGGATTGAATGTGTGTGCAACATTTAGAGTTTTGGATTTTTCAGACTCTTCATGACTTGAAGATCCTTTTTCCAACATTACTTTTGAGGTTTGACATAGCACAGAGGAATTAAATCCTAAGCCTGTCTTGTCTCCACATTCTCTTTGACTCATAATAAGATCATCCAATGATATAGATGCCTTAGTGAATGAGGCAATAACATTTTTGAGGTCATTCTCCTCTTCTCTATGACAATTTTCGCTATTAATTTAGCATTTTCAGCCTTTAAACTTTCATTCTCATCAGCTATTTGACTTAGAGTACTCAGCTCCTTAGTCAACTTTGAGTTTTGACTCTTGAGTAGGCTGTTTTCCTCATTTAATAGTGTGTGTGAGGATTTAATGTGTTCAAAATCTTTCATCATTTTGCCTAATGAATCATAAAGATCGAGTGGGTGATGAAGTGTGTGTGTCACGTCACTATCACTTCGAGTTTGAGTTTGATGAGTTAGATTGTACCTCATCTTCTTGGTCAGTTGATCTTGTTCTTTGGCCATCAAGCGGATCAGGGCTTCTTCTTGAGAGTCACTTGAGTAGTCACTTCACTTGCTCTCGAGTGGTGTCTCTCTTGACTTATTGTCTCGTGATCTCTGCGACCATCATTGCCTTTTTCTTTTCTTGTCTTCTTTCTCTCAAGACCTTTCTTTCTTCTTCATTCCTGTATTTGTTGACTACAGGATATGAGCGATCAATGGCATAGTGACCTGGTTGTCTACAGTTCCAACATAGATATTCACCTTTTGATCACTCTTTCCATTCTTGGATTGTCACCCTTTGATACTCAACTTTTTGATGATCTGTTCTCTTGGTTGGCCTATCTTCCTTGATTTGGAGGGTGAGTGTCTTCCGGAAGATTCACCCTTTCTCTCTTGTAGTTCTTATTGAAGAACTTGTTGAACCTCTTAACCATCGTGGCTATTTCTTCCTCCGGATCAATGACTTCTTTGACCTCGGCTCTCTTCCCATCTTTAACAATTAATTAGAGCATTTGTTTTGGGTACAACTGTCTCCTCCTGGTCTTTTCTTCTCGGCTCAAACTCGTAGGCTATAAGGTCCGAGAATAATTCATGGTTGGATGTCTTTGATAGGTCCATGGAATGTCTCGGTGCCATGACATTCATTTCCCATTGGTGGAAGACTTTTTAGGATCTTCATACACATTTCCTTCTGCGTATATTCCTTTCCAAGTGCAGGATGACTCATTTGTGATTTACGTGAACCGAGCATCCGGTTGATCCAGGTTCTCTCCCGAGATCATTTTGAAGTTCTCAAATTTCGTACAACCACCGATTATTTGTTTTCTTTGATTTGCTCGATCCTTCACAAATCAATGTTAGCTTGTCCTGCATTTCTTTAGCCGTTTTGCAAGATTTGACTTTATTGAACATGGCTTTGTCAAGGTTTTGTAAAGGATGTCCTTGGCTACATTATCCAGGTTATATCTTTTTTGTCATCATTTGTCCATTCGATTCTTGGTTTTTCAACCATGATCGTGCGGGAGCAACATCCTCTTCTCCTTCATTTGCACTCTTCTTACAATGTGTTCACCTTTAAGATTTGCGGTGGCCCATCTTCTATCACTATCCACATCTCATCATGTAATCTTTGATAGATGAGCCTGCATCGAATTTTCCAATCATCAAATTCTTCAATTGTGAACATAGGGATGTGTGTCAAATTTGCTACCATGATAATAACTTTTAATGATAAAAAGAGTTTTGAAAGTTTAAGTACTAAAGCGAGACTTTGAAAAGTTTGGAGATCTAGTTCAAGAACCGGTCGAGAGGGTTCAATGAACCAACCGCTCGAATACCACTTGTAGGTCCCAAGGGGTGTAAGTGTAAGGTTTAGAAGGGGGTTGAATAAACCTTACCAAATTTTCGATTTAGTCCTTTTAAATATACGAGTTGATACTTACACAATTTGTGTCCTTGATGGACGATCAATTTAACCATCGAGTAGAGTTAATCTCTCAACGAGACTCAATCGATTTGTTGATGGAATAACTCAGCTATTGGCTCTAAATTAACTCAATTGTAGTTTTATTTTCAGCGGAAGACTTAACACCTTTAAATTTGATTAAGCAAGAGTTTAGTGCTTGGTTTAGTACTTATAAATTATCAAGTGGATAGCAAATTTATCATCGTGAGATATAAGCGAGTTAGAAATCTTTGGAATTAAAGTCTTTGAAATGTAAATGACACAATGAAATTTTTATAGAGGTTCGAAGATGGGGTAATTCTTCTACTCCTCTCTTCTCCAACTCTGGAGGAATCCACTAGGTAATGATCGGTATACAAAGTGGTAATAGTCCAGATACAAGTCTTGATCACACTGGTGACTTGATCCTTTGGGACTCGATCTGAGACGCCTTGATCACTCAGGTGGCTTCTCGTGCGACTCGAGCTTCTTCTTCACAGGCGTGCCTTGCTACTCTGACTCACTTGCTCAAGCTCTTTGGATTTGATCACGAAGCCCTCCAAAAGCTTAAGACTTGGTTCGACCTTGAACCTTCCTACAATCCTTCGTGGAATGTAGACCCCTTGTTTTCAGTATTTTCCTCGATTGAAGTTATCTTTCCTTCACAGGTGAGTGTTGGATTGATGTTCTTCGTAGTGTAGGCTTGAGGATTGAGAATGTTTTAGATTTTCTAATAATTGCTTGAACGTTGTTTTGTTCAGGTCTGTAACTTGTGTCACTCTCTTATATCTCAAATAAACTCCTCAACCTTTTATAGTGATCTTTCAAAAATTTGCCCATTGAAGAGATAGGCTTATTTTTGAAAGTCACTTGCAGTCGTTGGCTTGTCTTGTTGCAGTTCTTGGAATTGCCATTTTCTCGTATGAATTGTTCTTTCACCTTTTCAGAGTTCTGACACGGTGTAGTGCTTCCCATTGGTTCATTTCTTTTGCACGCTTCTGGGACTGAGCACTCCGAGAAAGGTGGTATGGAGATATTACTTGTTTAAGTAATTCTCTTGATTTCCGTGCAACGGATCTTTTCTGATTATCTCGACTTGATTTGCATTTCTTTGCTTTCCCAGGTGACTTAGAGTCGACTTCCAATCATTGGATGACTCTTGTCACTTCAACTTGAGACTTGGCTTTTCTCGAGTTGACTTGATCGATCTCCACTTATTTGCATCTCACCGCTTCTTCTTGAGAGAGTTAAAATCTACTTTTCTTTGCCATACTCATTTGTCTCGCAGCGGAGTCTTCCTTCTAGTCTTGAGTTGTCTTCTTGCATGTTAGGCGTAGGCGACTTTAACTCACCTTGGCCAGCTCTATTTATTACAATGCATTTTACAACAAGAATTGGGGTGCCAACTTTCTATTCTAAGTTTTACATGGCATTCATCAAAATCTAAACAATAAATTTCCTAACAGTACCCTTTTCCTGCAATACACCATTCTTAGACAAGATTACATCGTTAGATTCTATTACAACCTTCAAACCCTTCTTATTAAGAATATCATCAGAGACAATATTCTTTGCAATATCTGGAACATGAAGCACATTAGAGAGCACATTTTATTTGCCGGATGTGAAGTTCAAATGAACATCTCCCTTTCCACCATTAGCCATCACAACTTCTTGATTATTCAGAATTTTATAGTTCTTGAATTGTTCCTTGTCATTGCACACATGAATGACTGCACCCGAATCATACCACCAATCCTTAGAAGAGATTGGTGTAGCCAAGTAAAGTTCAGTCACTATACCAAGAGATAACATTGCTACAATTTCTGCAATATTCTCAACAAGATTAGCCCTTGAAGTATTATCATTATTAACCTTTTTCTTCTTGTTGAGTTTACACAGCCTTGCAATCGCCTTTCTTTCCACATTTATAGCAAATTCTATTTTTCTTTTTCGTGTCCACCAAATCAGTATTTTCACAATTCTTTCTTTTATTATTAAACTTCTTCCCCTCAACCAAATTCAACTTATGATCACTAAGAATTTCTTTCTTATGTAAGATCCTAGTACATTATTCAATTCTAAGATATTTCAAAACACTAGATATGGTCAAAATTTCAGAAGTATGAAACAACTTTCTTTTGATAATCATTCCAAGAAGAAGGTAATTTCACAATTATTACACATACTTACATGGATTCTAAAATTTCTACCCAAAATCTTTCAGTTTTGAAACAATCACTTGCAGATTATGAATTTGGTCTATAAGAGAATAATTATCATTAAGCTTAAATTCAAAATACTTTTTAATAATGAACTTATCTGCTCTTTGCTTTAGGGATACATATTTACGCTCCAAAATTATCCAGATCTTTTGCGGTTTTTTCACAACAGTGAAAATATCATACAAAATGTCTGATAGAGTGTTGAGAATGCGACCCTTGCATAACCCTTCGTCTTCATGGCGTTTTCTCCTTTGTTTCTTCACTTCATCGGATTCACCATCTTTTGGTGGAAGGATTTCTGGAAGATTCAGATCGAGGATATAGGCCATCTTCAAAGCAATGATGAAAAACATCATCTTGTCCTTCCACTGGTTAAAATTGGTGCCCGTGCCCTAAGCTTATCCAATTTCACGAAATCTTGACTCATCACCTTGATTGCAGACTCTTGTATGAACTCCATGGATTACCATAATAACACTTTAAGATTGTTGTAAAAATATCATATGTGGAGTTTCACAGGAGACAAACAAGACACAATAAAATTTGGAACTTGTAGAATATGAAGAACAACTGATTTTATATATCAAACTTGAGAAAATCTAAACAAAAACACAATGAAGAATCAACCGAAACAACTCTAAGGTGCAATAATCACTTTCTTAAACCGTGTTTGTAAGCAAACCACTTGTAGGACACAATAGACACAAATAAACAACCAATTTGCAAGTTATTAGATTATTCCTACAAGAATAAGAATGCTTGAGTTAGTTTAAATCTGACAAAGAACACTTATTTTTCTTTTGCCCCAAGACGTTTTTAGATGGAAAGGATTCAACCTCTTAGGATGAGATGAAAATATAAATGGAGTGCTTGAAATATTCTTTTGCTTATGAAAGGGTAAAGGGTAATATAGGATCAAATCTCAAGTAGATTTTTGTAATTTTCAAAACTCTTTGTATTTTTTTGCAACTACCCCAATCCTTATGGGTAGTTTTTTGAAAGTCTTCGCGTAGGTTTGTAAGTTGAACCTCGTGCTTTCCTTGTGAATCAAACTTTTTCTTGTTTCCATTCATTTCTATTTTTGAGTAGAATAGTTTGAAAAGTTATTTGAAAAAATGACAATGAAATTTGAGAGTATGATTAAATATGAAATAATAAATTGATTATTAGACATTTTCATGAATTTCTAGTTCTATTGTATTTGTTGCATGTTTCATTTCAACTTGAAACATGAAAGTCGATGTGGTTGCATTTGAATGAAAATAATTGGATTTGAGGAGTGGATTTTCAAATTATTTCGTATAAGATAGATTTGAAATCCATCATAAATCACTCAAAATATAGTTTAATAAGAACTTAAGAATTTGAGTTCCCTTTTATAAATGAGTTCATCCAAACATGCTCAATTAATTTTAGGGGAGCACTATTAATACCCCCAAAACTTATTTATACACCCCCTCTTTTTAATTACAAAAAATGGCATATATCGAAAAGACTAAAATATCCTTAGTATCATACCAAATTTCTAAATACACCCACCACATTTCTATATACACCCCCTTATAATCTGCCCCCAATTCTTCTTCTTCTCCCCTCATTTTCCCTCTTTCTTCTCCCTCTTCCCTTCTCTTCTCTTCTCTCTCCTTTTTTTATTCCCAAACCCTAACTGACGGTAAACATGCTTATGTCTCTTTTCACCAACATATTTTAGTTCTCTTTTGTGTAACTATAGTTTCTTATGCAAATGTTTTTTGTGTATATCTGTTGAAATGATTTGTATATTCTTGTTTGCTACGTGTGGATGAACGGGACAAGTATAAAGCATGAGAAATAAAAAATGGTAAGTATAAAAATGGATAAACGTGTTGGCTACCACATAAGCACGCATGTAGAGACAACAAAAAGAGGAAAAATAATAGTCTGATTTTGAAATCCTTGTTCTAATCCAACAAACAAGCCACAATTTCATAAAATCAGAAGCAATAGAAGAATTATGCATTGTAATTTTGTAATCATTCATCACTGTGCAACAAATTTCCACATCAAGTAACCCATAATCCTACAAGCGGAAGCAACCTATTGGCAGAAAATATCAGAAAACTAAACAAAGCAAAATTAAAGCAACTTTCTAAATTAATTGGGGTTTAATTGAGGGAAGGGTAAATTGGAGAATGTTGATGGGTGTATTAAGTAAATAAGCCATTTTAAAAAAAATAGTAGAGGTGTATTAAGAGGAGGGGTGTATTAATAGGTTTACGGAGTGTTAATAGTGCCTCCCTTAATTTTATTTTATTATTATTAATTTGAAAATTTTAACTTCAAATTCATCAATTCAAATGAAGCATGTGATTGGGTACTGCCCACAGACGAATAAGTTGGTTTGCAAGGACGCGAATTTTTAATTTTCCATATTTTTTGAGTTCAAACTAATATTTTCAACTGGCATTAAATCTTTTGCCTGGTCACCAGAAACTTATATATTACAATATGCATTTTTCAACAGTACCAATTTGAAGTTGAAAGATATAAAAAGAAAAAAAATATCAAGAAGTTAGAAGATGATATAAAGAATTACACAAAGTGGTTCATTTGATCATGATTATTTTATTTCTGACACGTATTGAAACTTTAAGGATAGGGATTGATCAAATATATAAGTTTATTTATTATATTATAAGTTTATTTAATGTTTTAAGATTGTAAAATAATAAAAATGTCACTAGATAGCTGACTAATATCACATGTTCCATAATAGAAAAATTAATCTCGCCTCTGTTAGTCCAAGTGGCTACGATAATCTAGAGGGGGGTGAATAGATTATCTCGGTTTTTTAGATTTTGCCCTCTTTTTCGAATAATCAAACAAAGACGAGAATGTAAATGCGGAAATAAAACAACACTCGTCGATTTAAAGAGGTTCAACCCACCTAGGGCCTAATCCTCTACCACCCCAGTATATCCGAGATGGATTTCAAAAGAAAAAAGATTTTATTAATTTGCAAAAATTAATACAACACCTTGAGGATTACCACAACCCCTCTTACACCACCTTGAGGATTACCACAATCCTTTTACAACACCTTTGAAGATTACCACAACCTTCAAACACCTATCACCTAGATCACCCAAGTGTATTCTTACCACAAGAATACTCACAAGGATGTCTTGTGTTGAATGATGACCAAAATCAAGATTACAACTCAATAATGATTGATACAATATGAGTACAAGTGTAATCAAGAATTGAAAGCCTAGACCTCAAATTTGTGCAAGTGAAAGTGCTAAGGCTAATACAACAAGATATATGAAAGTGTTTGCTTTGTTTGCTCTTTGCTTGTATGGAGTGTTGTGTCTTGTTGCTTGAATGAAGCCTCTATTTATAGGAGAGGTCTTGGCTTTGATTTCAGGACATTGGCTCCTCCTTGGGGTGTGATTTGCTGCAAAAGAAACCATTTAAAATCATCAATATAGCTGTTAGAAATCAATCCCACAAAATAGGGAAAAGTCATGCGAAAATGCAATGGATAGTTTCTTTGTCAAAACAGGGGTTCGACCGGTGCCGCACGAGATAAGATTGAAAAGAATTTGCGAATTTTTACACAGGGGACCGGGTCGGGGTTCGGCCGGTCGCCCTTGGTCTTGACCGGTTGGGGTTGATAGAAAATCAAAACAGAGAAGTCGTATTCGAGAGGGCACTCCCAGTGTACCGGTCGCCGGTGGTCGGCCGACGGCCGCCTCACCGGTCGCCCACGGGTCGGCCGGTCGCCTCCCCATTTTCTCTTACGTCCCATTTTCTGTTTCAAAACTCAACTCAGTAACGGGTTGCCTATAGGCGATCGGTCGAGCACGAAACAAAAGTGTTGTCCAATTTTAAATTGAATATTAACTTCAAGAAATACTCCGAAAAATAGTAAAAACATTTTAGATCGATCGGAAGTGTTGGGACAACATTTAGGGACATTGTTTTGGTATAAAAACTCATTTGAACAAAATCATCAAAATCATGATAAAAACATTTATCTAACAGCCTCAATACTAAAATTCTTGTCTGCAACTGCTCCCCTTGTATTCCGCCAACAAAGAGGAAAAAAACAAGGAAATTGCTGAAGCAACCTGGGGATTTTCCTTTCTTTTATGATGATTTGTTGTTTTTCTGATGGGCTCTCATCTTGGGCCTGATCCACCTGGGCTATCCACCTGGGCCTCGTTGCTGCTGCAGTCGGCTTCCTATTTTGGGGTATGCCCCATCTCCACCGTGTAATATTTTCTTGTATGATCTCTCGCCATCCTTATTTAAGTTACAAATGGGAGTTCTAGGTTGGGACCGCCTACTCCCCTTTGCACACTTGAATAATTGGTTGGAGATCTTTTTTTCTCTGTTTTTTAGATAGCCTCTGTTGAGGTTGTTAGGTTTTGTTCTATCTCTTCCTACTACGTCCAGATTGGCTGATGCTCCAATTGGTTTCTCTCGTGTTTATGGGTCTGTCCATATAACACACTCATAAATTGGGGTATACCCCTTTTAAACCTGTAATTATATACATCGCTTTAATGAATTTTTTCACATTTTCATAAAAAAAAAAGACTTTGTATAATATTGACAACAAATATATGCATTCATTAAAATAAATAATTAAAAAAACAAAAACTCATGATGTGATTGATTGTCTTTCCATTTCGTTCACTTTCATTTTTTAAGTAAATAGTAGTGATTATTTTAAAAAAAATAAATATATAGAGAAAAAATAATAATTGTGTTGATATGATAGAAAATCTTTTAGAGATATTGATTGAGTGTAGAATTTTTTAGGAAATAATAATATAAAATATAATGCCAAAATTTGAACAAAAAATCAAAAAACTGAACCAAAAATAGGCAATTTATATGTATCTCATTTTATATATTTTGTAGGGGTGGCAATTCGAGTCGTTCACTTGGATTCTCTTTCCCAAGTTGCCTCATTTTTCCCGTGTCTACTCCATTGTACTTTGATAAAAACCACATCTTTGTTTCTAAGCCCATGCACTTTACGATCCAAAATAGCTATAGGCATTTCTTCGTACGACAAATTCTTACCTATGTGTAGGTGTGTAGGTCCTTGTAGTTAACAAGGTGATCAGGGTCAAACACATATTTCCTCAGCATTGATACGTGAAACGCATTATGTACCCCTGACAAGTCTGGTGGCAAAGCCAAACGATACACCAAGTCCCCAACTTTTTCTAGTATCTCAAACAGCCAATATGACGAGGCTGTAGTTTTCCCTTTTTACCAAATCTTATAATTCCCTTCATCGGAGCCACTTTAAAAAACACACTGTTACCAACTTCGAATTGTATGTTCTTTCTACGCTTATCCGCATAGGATTTCTGTCTATCTTGAGCAACCTTTTTACATCCGGATCTCGATATCTTTTCCACTTTTGTTCAATCAACTTCGGTCCCAAAATTTTCCTTTCTCCAACTTCACTCCAATATAAAGGGGACCTACAATTTCTCCCGTATAATGCTTCATACGGAGCCATCTTAATCGTTGCTTGGTAACTATTATTGTACGCGAATGCCACCAATGGCAATATTGTTTCCCAACTTTCATTGAGTACACATGCTCTCAACAAGTCCTCTAATGTCTTAATAGTTCTCTCGGATTTTCCATCGGTTTACGGATGATAGGCTGTACTGAATCTCTATTTTGTTCCCAACGCATCTTGCAAACTCCTCCAAAACTTTGATGTAAACCACAGATCTCTTTCCGATACGATAGAAACTGGCACCCCGTGTAGTCTCAAAATTTCTTTAATGTAGATTCTAGCGTACTGATCCATACTAAAAATCATTCTTACTGGCAGAAAATGCACTGACTTGGTTAATCGATCCACTATGATCCATACTGCGTTATTCTTAGTCCAACCACAAAATTCATAGTTATATGTTCCCACTTCCTCCCCTGGATTTCCAATGGTTTAAGCAAACCCGACGGTCGTTGGTGCTCTGCGTGAACTTGTTGGCAAATCAAACACTTTTCTACAGAATCCCCAATATCTCTTTTCATACTCCCCCACCAGAAAAGCCTCCTCAAGTCATGATACATCTTTGTACCTCCCGGAAGAGCTGTGTAGGGAGTATTATCTGCCTCCTCCAGAATTTCCTTCCGAAGTGCCTCATTCTTAGGGACACAAATCCTTCCTTCATATGTCAAAACTAGGGGTGTCAATCCCTGACCCGACACGAGAACCCGACACGAACCCGACCTAAAGTTACTGAGAGAAACCCGAACACGACCCGAACCCGAACACGACTAACACGAACCCGACACGAAGTTACCAATTTGTCTAAAATGTAGTTGTTTTATTTTTTTACTTATGTTTTGATGCATTTTGAGCATAACCTGAAATCGACCTGAAACCAAACCCGAACCCGACCTGATGGACCTAATTGACACCCCTAGTCAAAACATCATCACCGGTTACCTTGAATCCCTCGATGCCTCCAGCTTGTACATGTTCCCTCATCTTGCACAAAAACTTATCGTGGGGTTGAGCCTCATTAATTTTATCTCTTAAGGTGGGTTGCACCACCAATGATGCAAAAATATCTTTCATACCATTTGGTGGCTCAACAACTTCAATCTCCAGTTTGGCAAACTCTCTTGCCAACCGTTCTTGCTTTGTGAGCATACAAGCTAACTTCCCTCTGGTCCTTCGGCTCAAGGCATCGGCTACTATGTTAGCTTTGCTCGGATGGTACTGAATGGTGCAACATAGTCTTTCACTAGTTCTAATCATCTTCTCTGCCTCATATTCAACTCCTTCTGAGTGAAAATATATTTAAGGCTTTTGTGATCCGTGAATAATTCACACTTCCCTTCACATAAATAGTGCCACCATATCTTTAATGTGTGCACCACGACAGCTAACTCCAGGTCATGTGTGGGATAATTTAACTCGTGTGTCTTTTGTTATCTCGAGACGTAAGCCACAACCTTAATGTGTCAGTATAGATGACAAATCCTTCTGTAGGATTAGGAATTGTCAATACAGGGATAAAAGTTAATCTACCTTTCAACTCTTAAAAACTCTCATTGCACTTCTGGGGCCATTCAAACTTCTCTCTTTGTCTCGTTAACCGAGTCATAGGCATGGCTATCCTCGAGAATCCCTCGATAAACCTTCTGTAATAGCCAGCTAGACTTAGAAAACTCCGTACTTCACTTGCATTCTTAGGTACATTCCAACGGCTTACTTCTTCAACCTTACCAGGGTCAACTTCGATCCCTTGTGATGTGACCACGTGTCCTAGGCAAGGGTGAAACACTCTGCTCATCAAGTCCATAAATACTGTTGGTGCATTAGACAACCAACTGGCATCACTACAAACTCATAGTGCCCGTAACGGGTTCTAAATGCCATTTTCGGAATATCACACTCTTTTATCTTCAGTTAGTGATACCCATATCTCAAATAAATCTTGGAGAACATACTAGCTCATCGAAGTTGATCGAATAAATCTTCGATCCTTGGCAACAAATACTTATTCTTCACTGTATGTTGATTCAACTCTCTGTAATTGATGCACATTCAAAGTGATCCGTCTTTCTTCTTCACGAATAGGACTAGCGCGCCCCATGGTGACACATTTGGGTGAATAAATCCCATCTCCAATAGTTCTTGTATTTGAACTTTTAGCTTCTATAGTTCCTTCAGTGACATCCGATAGTGTGGTGCTCTAGATATTGGTGCCGCTACAGGTACCAAATTGATGGAGAAGTCCACTTGTCGTTTTAGTGGTACTCCTGGTAACTCTTCGGGAAAGACATACACAAATTCTTGGACTGTAGGAATGTCATTTGGTGTTAACTCGATTGTTGGAGTTCCAACAATATTCACCAAATACCATTGCCAATTTCTCTTTTGCAAGGTCAAAGTATTCATTGCTGATATAACTCTAGGCACAATCCTAGTATTAGTCTCCTAAAACTTTATTTTTTCTCCCAAAAAAACGTAGTGTCACTTCCTTTTCCTGACACTGGATATCAGCTCAATATCTACTAAGCCAGTCAATACCAAATATTATATCAAAATCATTCATATCAATTACATACAAATTGGCTTTAAGATCCCTTCTCACTATGTCAACATCTACATACTTAATAATTGAATTAGTGAAAATTGTCTTACCAGAAGGCAAACTAATCTCAAGAGGTTCATCGATCCTAGTATCGTTATGTCCAATCATATTATAAAATCTCGAAGACATAAATGAGTGTGTGGCACCAGTATCAAATAATGCTAAAACAAGTATTCCAAATACATTTAACATACCTGATGTTGGGAAATTTATTGTTTAGATTTTGATGAATGCCATGTAAAACTTAGAATAGGAAGTTGGCACCCCATTTTCGTTGTAAAGCGCATTGTAATAAATATGGCTGGTCAAGTGTTAAGTTAAGTCGGCTATGCCTAAACATGCAAGAAGACAATGGAGACTAGAAGGAAGACTCATTGCAAAGACATTTGAGTATGGCAAAGAAGAGAAGAAGGGAACTCGTGAAGGAGCGGTGAGATGCAGGCGAGTAGAGTATCGGTCAAGTCAACTCAAGATAGCCAAGTCTCAAGTTGTAGTGTGGAAGAGTCATCCAATGATTAGAAGTCGACTCTAAGTCACGGGGAAAGCAAGGAAATGCGTCAAGTCGAGATAAGCTGGAAGAGATCCGTTGCACAGAAATCAAGGGAATTACTTAAACAAGTAATACCTCCATACTACCTTTCTCGAAGTGCTCAGTCCCAGAAGCGTGCAAAAGGGATAAACCAATGGGAAGAACTACACCATGTCAGAACTCTAAAAAGCTGAAGAACAATTCATACGAGGAAGTGGCAATTCTAAGGATTGCAACAAGACAAGCCAACGACCACAAGTGACTTTAAAAAATAAGCCTATCTCTTCAACGGGCATATTTTTGAAAGATCACTATAAAAGGCTGAGGAATGACTCTGAGAGAAGGTTACCTGAACCACGAACATTCAAGCAAACATTTGAACTGTAACCTAAGATATTCTCAAATCATTCAAGATTAATCCTCAAGCCTACATTACGAAGAAAATCAATCCAACACTCACTTGTGAAGGAAAGATAACTTTGTTAGATAAATGTTTTTATCATGATTTTGATGATTTTGTTCAAATGAGTTTTTATACCAAAACAATGTCCCTAAATGTTGTCCCAACACTTCCGATCGATCTAAAATGTTTTTACTATTTTTCGGAGTTTTTCTTGAAGTTTATATTTGATTTAAAATTGGACAACACTTTTGTTTCAGGCTCGACCGGTCGCCCTATAGGGCAACCCGTACCTGAGTTGAGTTTTGAAACAGAAAATGGGATGTAAGAGAAAATGGGGAGGGCGACCGATCTACCAGGTGGGCGACCGGTGAGGGCGACCGGTCGACCGGTACCTGGGAGTGCCCTCTCAAATGCAGACTTCTCTGTTTTGATTTTCTATCAACCCCAACCGGTCAAGACCAAGGGCGACCGGTCGAACCCCTGTTTATCAACAAACTATCCGTTGCATTTTCAGACAGCTTTTCCCTATTTTGTGGGATTGATTTCTAACAGCTATATTGATGATTTTAAATGGTTTCTTTTGCAGCAAATCACTCCCCAAGGAGGAGCCAATGTCTGGAAATCAAAGCCAAGACCTCTCCTATAAATAGAGGCTTCATTCAAGCAACAAGAGAAAACACTCTATACAAGCAAAGAGCAAACAAAGCAAACACTTTCATATATCTTGTTGTATTAGCCTTAGCACTTTCACTTGCACAAATTTGAGGTCTAGGCTTTCAATTCTTGATTACACTTGTACTCATATTGTATCAATAATTATTGAGTTGTAATCTTGATTTTGGTCATCATTCAACACAAGACATCCTTGTGAGTATTCTTGTGGTAAGAATACACTTGGGTGATCTAGGTGATAGGTGTTTGAAGGTTGTGGTAATCTTCAAAGGTGTTGTAAGAGGATTGTGGTAATCCTCAAGGTGTTGTAAGAGGATTGTGGTAATCCTCAAAGTGGTGTAAGAGGGTTGTGGTAATCCTCAAGGTGTTGTATTAATTTTTGGTAAATTAATAAATTTTTTTTCTTTTTTTGAAATCCATCCCGGATATACTGGGGTGGTAGAGCACGTAGTCCCTAGGTGGGGTGAAGGTCTTTAAATAAACGAGTGTTGTTTAATTTCCGCATTTACATTCTCGTCTTTGCTTGATTATTAAAAAAAAGAGGGCAAAATCTGAAAAACCGTGATAATCCATTCACCCCCCCTCTAGATTATCGTAGCCACTTGGACCAACAAGTGGTATCAGAGCCAAACTCTTTGGCTAGCTCATTCCGAGTAAAGAGGAAAGATCCATGGCTACATATGATGCTCATCTCACCACCGGCGCCTCCACCAACAAGCCACCACTTTTCGACGCAAACAACTACGCATTTTGGAAAGACCGTATGGAATGCTTTCTACAAGGGTGCCGGTTCGACATTTGGAATGTGGTCATTGAAGGAGTTGATCAACCAACCAAGAAATCGGAGGATGGCACCTCGACTCCTAAACCTTTCAAGGAGTTCGTTGAAAACGACAAGAAGGCCTTTTCTCTAAACGGTAAGGCCTTAAATATTTTGCATTGTTCTCTTACCGCTAATGAGTACAATCGCATAAGAGGCATAAGGTCGGCACATGAGGTTTGGGAAAACGAAACTATATATAAAGGGACAAAGAAGGTCA
This sequence comes from Rehmannia glutinosa, assembly GCA_016081115.2. Taxonomy (NCBI): domain Eukaryota; kingdom Viridiplantae; phylum Streptophyta; class Magnoliopsida; order Lamiales; family Orobanchaceae; genus Rehmannia; species Rehmannia glutinosa. The sequence continues at coordinate 256,461 of JABTTQ020002851.1, forward strand.
AGCAAGCAAGCAAAAAAAACCATGCTTGTTAAAGACTTTGAAAACTTTAACATGCATGATGGTGAAAGCATATCTAAGATGGTGGAAAGGCTTGACAACATTGTCAATCCACTTGTGGCTCACTCGGCAAAGTCATCTCGAAGAAGACAAGGTGACTAAAGTTTTGAATGCACTTCCCGGGTAATGGTCCAAAAAGGTGACGGCAATCACGGAGGCACAAAACCTTGAGACACTCAAGTTTGACGAGCTCATCGGAAACCTCCTCATCTATGAAGTCTATCTCAAGGAGAGGAAAAATTCCAAACCAACCATCAACCAATCGGGTATGCAAATTATTCCTAAAGGTCTTGCTTCCTCTTCTAATAATGCATACTATGATAATGATGATGATGATGAGGAGACGGCCGCACTTGTTCGAAAATTTGCAAAATTTGTGAATAAAAATAAGGCAAGAAAACCGAGAGATAATGCTTGCTTTAAATGCGGGAAACCCGGGCACTTCATTGCCGATTGTCCAAAACTCGATGAGGAGGAACAAAAGAAGAAAAAGCCTTTTCCGAAAAAGAAGGCTCTAAATGCGGAGGTCAAATCTTGGGATGAATTGCTTGCAACATCCGACTAGGAAGGAGAAACCGAACATGGTCTTATGGCCATAGACGACGAAAATAATGAGGTACGCTCTAACTCTTCTACCTCCTCCTTAGTTGATGAATTGCAATGTGATTTTGATGAATTGCAAATTGAATTTCAAAATTTGATCATTAAATACAAGAGTTTAAAAAAAGAGCATAAAGAGCTTAAAATTGAAAAGGAAATATTATTTACTTATGAATCTCTTGATAAAGCTCATGCTATTACTATTACTAGAGTTCATACTCTTGAATCCGAAAAAGAATCGCTCACCAAAGATCTTGAATGTTTAAAAAGGATGTGCATCGTTTTAACATAAGTACGGACAAAGTTACAAAAATTTTAGATGCACAAAGAGGTGAGCATTCCAAATTAGGACTTGGCTATAAACCTTTTTCACCATTTTCAAAGAAAAATGACCAAGGTCCGAATTTTGTACGTGCTAAAAGTGCCCATAATATTATTTGCTTTTATTGTGGTAAAGTTGGTCACTATGTTAGCAATTGTAAATTGAAGAACAATTTTAGCTTTGTTTGGAGACCCAAAGGTCTCAAGGCTAACCCCCATGGACCCCAAAACTATAGGGTACCTAAAAATGGTTCGTTTGTAGGTAATAGGCGCTATAACAACCATGGAGGATTCGAAATGGCTCGTGGACAGCGGATGTTCACGCCATATGACCGGAAAGAGAGAACTTTTTACCAACATCAAGTTCCAAGAAGAGGGTATGGTCATGTTCGGCAATGGCAAAGGAAGAATTCTTGGAAATGGAGAAATTGGTAACTCTTTTCTTTCTCTCTTAATAATGTTCTTTTAGTAGAAGGGCTTAAATTTAATTTGATAAGTGTTAGCCAACTTTGTGATTCAAATTATAATGTTGTTTTCAATAAAGAAAAATGCCTTATTCGTAAAAATGATGAAATTATTTGTGAAGCAAATAGAAAAGGCAATCTTTACAAAATTTCTACTAGTGATTTGGTTAGTCAAAATGTTTCTTGTCTTGTCGCCAACAATGATTTAACGAGTTTATGGCATAGGCGACTTGGACATGTTGGATATAAAAGTTTGAAAAATATTTACAAAAACCAACATGTAAAAGGACTACCCAAATTGAATTTTGAAAATCTTGGCTTATGTGACACTTGTCAAAAGAACAAATTAGTTAAGAGTAGTTTTAAGCCCAAAAATGAAATTTCCACAACCAAGCCTCTCAAACTTCTTCACCTAGATTTGTATGGGGATATTGGTACGACTAGTCTAAGTGGAAAACATTACACTTTTGTTATTGTTGATGATTTTTCTAGATACACTTGGGCTCTTTTTCTTGCAAATAAAAGCGATGCCGTTAATGAGTTTGTTAAGTTGTGTAGACGCATTGAGAATGAAAAGGAAGATACTATTAAAACTATTCGAAGTGATCGAGGCGGAGAATTTGACGGTGAGTTTAGAGTCTTTTGTGAAACCAAGGGATATACACACAATTTTTCGGCTCCAAGGACACCTCAACAAAATGGTGTAGCCGAAAGGAAGAATCGGACGCTACAAGAAATGAGTCGGTCCATGCTCAATGAATTTTCTCTTCCAAAATACTTTTGGGCCGAAGCCGTAAGTACCGCTTGCTATGTCATTAATCGAGTTTATGTTCGTCTAAAATGAATAAAACTCCTTATGAGCTTTGGAAAGGAAGAACTCCAAATATTAGTTATTTCAAGATATTTGGATGTAAGTGCTTTATTTTGAATACTAAGGATCAATTGGACAAACTTGATCCTAAGGCCGATGAAGGAATATTTATGGGGTATTCAATCAAGAGCAAAGCATATCGTGTTTACAATAAGACTAGTGGAGTTGTTGAAGAATCCATCCATGTCAAATTCAATGAAGCTTCGGGTGTTGAAAGGATACCAAATGATGAAAGTGATGAAGAGGATATTAGTGAATCCATTGTTCAAAATGATACATGAAATGATCAACCATCCACTTCATATGCTCCTCAAGAAGATAAAGGAGATACTTCGGATCTTCCCGTAGCATTAAAATTTAAGGGAGATCACCCAAAAGATCTTATTATTGGTGATCCCCTTGATAAAGTGATGACCCGAAGAAAATTTGCCGAGAAAGCTCTTATATCTCAAAAAGAGCCTAAAAATGCTAAGGAGGCTATTGAGGATGAGGATTGGTTCTTAGAGATGCAAGAGGAGTTAAATCAATTTAAAAGAAATGATGTATGGGAATTGGTACCTTGTCCTCCATCTCAAACTATTATTGGTACAAAATGGGTATTCCGGAACAAACTTGATGATCAAGGCAACATTGTTCGAAATAAGGCAAGGTTAGTAGCTCAAGGGTATTGTCAAGAAGAAGGTATTGACTATGATGAAACTTTTGCACCCGTAGCACGTTTAGAAGCTATTCGTATTTTACTTGCCTATTCTTGTTTTAAAAATTTCAAACTTTACCAAATGGATGTTAAATCCGCTTTCTTAAATGGTATTATTCAAGAATAAGTCTATGTAAAACAAACTCCGGGGTTTGAAAATTTTTCTAGGCCTAATGATGTTTATAAACTTAAGAAGGCTTTGTATGGTTTAAAACAAGCACCCCGTGCATGGTATGATAGACTTAGCTATTTTCTTTTGCAAAATGGTTTTACAAGAGGTAAAGTTGATACTACACTCTTTGTTTTTGAAAAAGGGCAAGATTGTTTACTTGTGCAAATTTATGTTGATGATATTATCTTTGGTGCTACTAATGAATCTTTGTGCAAGAAATTCTCCAAGTTAATGCAAGGTGAATTCGAGATGAGTATGATGGGGGAGCTAAATTTCTTCCTTGGACTTCAAATTAAGCAATGCCAAGAAGGTATTTATATTTCGCAATCAAAGTATACAAAAGAACTTTTGAAGAAGTTCGGCATTGAAGAAGGAAGAACCGCCTCGACTCTATGGCAACCAATGTCAAAATTGACAAAGATGAAAAAGGCAAGACGGTTGATGAATCCAAGTATCGAGGTATGATTGGTAGTTTACTTTATTTAACCGCTAGTAGGACATTCTTCATGCCGTATGCCTATGTGCTCGTTTTCAAAGCAATCCAAAAGAATCTCATATGAGTGCCGTTAAACGAATTTTTCGATATTTGAAAGGCACTATTCAATATGGTTTATTTTATCCAAAGAATGAAAATTTTTCTCTTAAAGGTTATAGTGATTCGGACTATGCGGGTAATATTGATGATCGGAAAAGTACTTTAGGATCATGTCAATTTTTAGGCTATTGCCTAGTTTCTTGGTTTTCAAAAAGCAAACTGTGTTTTCTTTCAACGGCCGGCCGAATATATTTCCGCCGCATTTTGTTGTACTCAACTTCTTTGGATGAAACAAACCTTAGCAGATTACAAATGCTCTTTTGAAAACGTACCTATCTTTTGTGATAATATATCCGCTATAAATATTGCTCAAAACCCGGTTCATCATAACCGTACTAAACATATTGAGATTCGACATCATTTTCTAAGGGATTGTGTTTCAAAACGAAAAATTGAGATATCGTTTGTGCCATCTCAAGATCAATTAGCGGACATTTTTACAAAACCGCTAACTTCCGAAACTTTTGCGTCAATACGAGAAACACGACCGGTCGCCCTAGGCCAAATTTTGGTTTAAGTTCGTTCTGTCTTCAGCATTTGTTATTTTCACTTCTTTTTGCCATTTTTCGTCCCCTTTGCCAAATGCACACAATTTTCACTCAAAATTGATTTTCATGCATTCAATTCATATCTTGGACCTTATATAGCATGTTTATCATCATCATTGCTCATCTTTTCCGATCAAATGGTAAGAATTTTCCTTACTTTGCTCAATTGGGTTGAACCTTGAGTTTATGGCTTTCTTGTATATTTCTTGATATTTTTTGCTTATGATCTTGATGAGCTTAGTTATTATGTTGTATTGTATGATGTTTGATGTGAATTGGTGATGCAATTTTTTGGCTTGGATCATTTACAAGGGCTATATACAACTCTTTTTATTTTTCACGCCCACAATGTGTTCGATGAAATGTCACAATGAAAATTTCAACTTCTACATGATTCTCTCGCTTCCAAAAGTCTTCAATACTCATTGAGATCACGTTTTGGCAAATAAAACGAGCGTATGAACTCTTCATGATACATTTCTCCCATTTTCCTTGGTTTTAAGCCTAAATTGCTCAATGGTTGATAAACCATTTCTTTGGCGCACTTTGATATACTTCTATGATGTTTTTATCATCCTAACATTTTTTTGATGATTCCAAAGGGGAGAAACAGAAATTGGCTCGTTAGCTCAAAGAAGCTAATAAAAGCTCATGATAGAAGCTATAAGCTATGGCTTATTAAGGCCATAAGTTGTGAAGAAAACTCAGTCCAATGATTGTTTTATGAACTTGTTTGCATGGATAATAAGTATTTTGTGACAGGGGAGCTTCTAAGCTCATGGAGTTGTTGTTTATTTTGTAAAAGCTTGTGCTTCTAGCTTATGCAATATTTCTTATTAATGTGCTTGTTGATAGGGGAGCTTTTGTAAAATGTTTTTAAACGGATAGTTTACTCATAAACCGGAAAATTATTTTGTTTTTCGAAATCGCCCTCTTGAAAATTGTTTTGGTTTGTAATCATCAAAAGGGGGAGTTTGTTAGATAAATGTTTTTATCATGATTTTGATGATTTTGTTCAAATGAGTTTTTATACCAAAACAATGTCCCTAAATGTTGTCCCAACACTTCCGATCGATCTAAAATGTTTTTACTATTTTTTCGGAGTTTTTCTTGAAGTTTATATTCGATTTAAAATTGGACAACACTTTTGTTTCAGCTCGACCGGTCGCCTATAGGGCAACCCGCACTGAGTTGAGTTTTGAAATAGAAAATGGGACGTAAGAGAAAATGGGGGAGGGCGACCGGTCGACCAGGTGGGCGGGCGGGTGAGGGGGACCGATCGACCTGCACTGGGAGTGCCCTCTCAAATGCAGACTTTCTGTTTTGATTTTCTATCAACCCCAACCGGTCAAGACCAAGGGCGACCGGTCGAACCCCTTCGACCGGTCCCCTATGTAAAAATTCGCAGAATTCAATTTCAATCTTATATCCGTGCGGACCGGGTCGAACCCCCGTTTATCAAAGAAACTATCCGTTGCATTTTTAGAACTGACTTTTCCCTATTTTGTGGGATTGATTTCTAACAACTATATTGATGATTTTAAATGGTTTCTTTTGCAGCAAATCACTCCCCAAGGAGGAGCCAATGTCTGGAAATCAAAGCCAAGACCTCTCCTATAAATAGAGGCTTCATTCAAGCAACAAGAGAAAACACTCTATACAAGCAAAGAGCAAACAAAGCAAACACTTTCATATATCTTGTTGTATTAGCCTTAGCACTTTCACTTGCACAAATTTGAGGTCTAGGCTTTCAATTCTTGATTACACTTGTACTCATATTGTATCAATAATTATTGAGTTGTAATCTTGATTTTGGTCATCATTCAACACAAGACATCCTTGTGAGTATTCTTGTGGTAAGAATACACTTGGGTGATCTAGGTGATAGGTGTTTGAAGGTTGTGGTACTCTTCAAAGGTGTTGTAAGAGGATTGTGGTAATCCTCAAGGTGTTGTAAGAGGATTGTGGTAATCCTCAAAGTGGTGTAAGAGGGTTGTGGTAATCCTCAAGGTGTTGTATTAATTTTTGGTAAATTAATAATTTTTTTTTTCTTTTTTCGAAATCCATCCCGGATATACTGGGGTGGTAGAGCACGTAGTCCCTAGGTGGGGTGAAGCTCTTTAAATCAACGAGTGTTGTTTAATTTCTGCATTTACATTCTCGTCTTTGCTTGATTATTAAAAAAAAGAGGGCAAAATCTGAAAAACCGTGATAATCCATTCACCCCCCCTCTAGATTATCGTAGCCACTTGGACCAACAAACTTCAATCAGTTGAAGAGGAAATTGTTGAAGAATCAAGGGGTCTACATTCCACGGAGGATTGTAGGAAGGTTCAAGGTCGAACCAGTCTCAAGTTTTTGGAGGGCTTCGTGATCAAATCCAAAGAGCTTGAGCAAGTGGGTGTAGTAGCAAGACATCCGCCTGTGAAGAAAGCCGAGTTGTACGAGAAGCCATTTGAGTGACCAAGGCATCTCCAGATCGAGTCCCAAAGGATCAAGTCACTATGTGATCAAGAATTGTATCACGGACTATTACCACTCAGATATCGATCAATACCTAGTGAATTCCTCCGGGAGTTGGAGAAGAGAGGAGTAGAAGAATTACCCCATCTTCGAACCTCTATAAAAATTTATCGTGTCATTTACATTTCAAAGACTTTAATTCCTCGCATCTTATTTATTTAACTCTTCCGATAAATTTGCTATCCACTTGATAATATCTAAGTACTAAACCAAATTTAAGGGTATAAAGTCTTCCTAAAAACAAATCACAATCGAGTTAAGTCTTTAGTCAAAACAAAGTGAGTTATTCTATCAACAACTCAATCGAGTCATTGTTGAGTAACTAACTCTGTTGATTAACTAACTTAGCTGTCCATTAAGGACTCAACTGTAAAGTATTAACTCTGAATATTTAAAAGGACTAAATCGAAAAGTTGGTAAGGTTTGTTCAACCCCCCTTCTAAACCTTACACTCACACCCCTTGGTACCTACAAGTGGTATCAGAGCAGTTGGTTCATTGAGCCTTCCGACATCAGTTCTTGAACTAGATCTCCAAATTTTTCAAAGTCTGTTTTAGTACTTAAGTTTTCAAAACTCTTTTTATCATCAAAAGTTATTATCATGGAAGCAAATTTGACACGCATCCCTATGTTCATAATTGAAGAATTTGATGATTGGAAAATTCGTATGCAAGCTCATCTATCAGCATTACATGATGAGATGTGGATAGTGATAGAGGATGGGCCGCTGCAAATTTTAAAAGTGAACATCATTAAAGGAGAGCTGCGGTGAAGGTGAAGAGGATGTTGCTCACAGACTACCATGGTTGAAAACCAAGAGCCGAATGGACAAATGATGACGAGAAAAAGATATAACCTGATAATGTGGCCAAGGACATTCTTTACAAAACCTCGACAAAGCCATGTTCAATAAAGTCAAATCATGCAAAACGGCTAAAGAAATGGGACAAGCTAACATTGATTTGTGAAGGCTCAGAGCAAATCAAGGAAAATAAATTATCATGGTCAGACTGAAATTTCAAGATTTCAAAATGATCGCAGGAGAGACCCTGAATCAATCGGATGCTCGGGTTCACAGAAATTACCAGCGAGCTATCTGCACTTGGAAAAGAATATACACAGAAGGAAATGTGTATGAAGATTCTAAGAAGTCTCCCAACTGAGTGGGATATGAAAGTCATGGCCATGAGACTCCATGGACCTATCCAAGACGTCCAACCATGAGCTATTGTCAGATATCAAAGCCTACGAATTTGAGCTGAGAAGAAAAGACCAGGAAGAAACAACTGTACCCAAAACAACTTCTCTAATTATTAAGGATGGCAAGAGAGCTGAGGTCAAAGAAGTCATTGACCAAGAGGAAATAGCCCTGATGGTTAAAGGTTTAACAAGTTCTTCAATAAGAACTACAAGAGAGGCAAGGTCGAATCCTCCAGAAGACACTCAGCTCCCTCCAAGTCAAGGAAGATAGGCCAACCAAGAGAACAGAGCATCAAAAAGTGAATATCAAAGGGTGACAATCCAAGAATGGAAAGAGATGATCAAAAGGTTGAAAATCTATGCTGAACAGAGGGGCAACCAGGTCACTTTGCCATTGATTGCCCATATCCTCGTAGTCAACAAATACGGGAATGAAGAAGAAAGAAAGGTCTTTAGAGAAAGAAGACAAGAAAAGAAAAATGCAATGTTGGTCGCAGAGATCTTGAAACAACCAAGTCAAGAGACACAATCGATTCAGAGAGTAGTGAGGCCGACTACTCAAGTGACTCGAAGAAGAAGCTTGACTGTTTGATGGCCAAGAACAAGACCAACCCGACCAACCCGACCAAGAAGATGAGGTACACTCTAACTCATCACACTCGGATTCTAGTGATAGTGATCGTGACACACACACTTCATCACCACTCGATCTTTATGATTCATTAGGCAAAATGATGAAAGATTTTGAACACATTAAATCCTCACACACACTACTAAATGAGGAAAACAACCTTCTCAAAAGCCAAAACTCACAGCTGACTAAGGAGCTGAGTACTCTAAGTCAAATAGCTGATGAGAATGAAAGTTTAAAGATTGAAAATGCTAAGCTAATAGCAGAAATAGCTGCTATAGAAAAGAGGGAAAATGACCTCAAAAATGTGATTGCCTCATTCACTAAGGCATCTAAATCATTGGATGATCTTATTATGAGTCAAAGAGAATGTGGAGACAAGACATACTTAGGTTAATTCCTCTGTGCTATGTCAAGCTCCAAAAGTGATTTTGGAAAAAGGATCTTCTAGCAATGAAGTATCTCAAAAATCCAAAACTCCAAAGGGTACACACATATTTATTCCAAAGCACAATTACAAGCAAACTGGCCTTGGTTATAAAGGAAAAGGAAAACAGCCAGTTGAGTGTGCTGAGAGGACAACTGAGAAGAAATCTAGCCGATTTCCTCAGCAAACTCCAAACAAGAAATACTCTGTAAAGAAGAAACAAAGCTACCAAAAACCCAGAAGTTCTATAAAAGAAATACATATGAAGGGAACGGTAGAAAATACCCAAGCCAAGCTGATTGGAATATTATGAACTATCAGCAAAGACCTATGGAATATAAGCCAAAATGGCAAAGGCCTAGAACTCAGCAAAGGCCATTCCAAAGGTATAAGAGCTTTCATCAAAGACACATATGCACCTAGGCACTACACTCGTGAGATATCACAACTACCCAAAGAAGGCAATTGCTAAAACACATATACGTACATACAGACAAAAGAGACAAATTGCATGTATGAACCTAGAATCCCCAAGCAATTTGCCAAAATTAATTATGATTATGGCATCGATAGATGGCAACCCCTTAGAGTCAAACCATGTGGCTATAGGTTGGTTGGATCATCTTACAATACTAACCCTCGGGACCCGGACAAGTATGGGTACCTAAAACTTAATTTCCTTATTTGCGGGTTCAAGGAACAGTGAGTGCCAAGGAACCTGGTACATGGATAGTGGCATTCCGGACATATGACAGAAACAAGAAAAATCTGTCAAAATTCAGGAAGTCGAGGTGCAAAAGTCATATTTGGAGGAAATGAAGCTCCAGGAGAAATAAGAGGCATTGGATCCATCAAGAAAATGGATTAGAAATCACGGATGTTGCATATGTTGAAGGACTCAAATTCAATCACGAGTATTAGCCAACTATGTGACAAAGGCTATAATGTTGGATTCAACATGGGAATATGCCAAATCAAGGACACTGAATCCAATGAGGTTGTGTTGCAAGGATGCGACAAAAGAACATGTATGTAGTAGATTGGTCAATGCAACACCAAGCACTTGTCTACTAGCAAAGAGCACAAATTGAATCAAGTTGGTCGTGGGCACAAGAAGTTCGAGTCACTGAATTTCAAAACGATTAACAAGCTTGCGAGAAGCAATCTTGTGGAAGGACTTCGGACTCAAAGATACAAGAAGGAGAGTATATGTGATGCATGTCGGAAGGGAAAACAAATCAAATCATCATTCAAAGAAAAGACATGTCCATCTTCAACAAGAATATTCAGACCGCTACATATGGATCTATTTGGTCCAGTTGAACCACTAGCATAAGTGGGAAGAAATACACCTTGGTGGTAGTAGATGACTACTCAAGATGTACATGGACAATATTCATGTGTAAGAAGAAAGAAACTCTACTGAAACTACCACACGGTGATGAAGAGGATTCAAAATGAGAAGAGCCAAACCATTATCAAAATAAGATCTCGACAGAGGAATCGAGTTTGTCAATGGTATAATAACTCAATATTGTAAGAAAATGGCATTGGTCATGAATTGTCTGCAGCAAGGACTCCACACAGAATGGAGTTGCAGAAAGAAGGAATAGAACTCTCAAAGAAGCAAAGCAAGGACCATGATACCAAGCGGGGCTACCTAAAAGATTTTGGGTCAAGCAATAAACACAACATGCTACACTCAAAATAGATGCATGATAAACAGACCTGCAAAGACTCCTATGAGATTTGGACAGGGAGAAAACCAAATGTTGCATATTTTAGAATATTTGGATGTAAATGCTTCATCAATAACAATGGCAAAGATAATTTGAAGGCTTTTAATGCTATAGCTGATGAAGGTATCTTCTTGGGATACTCAGCTGAAAGCAAAGCCTACAGAGTACTCAACAAGAGGACTATGGTTACAGAGGAATCCATTCATGTGGTGTTTGATGAGCCAAATGTAAATGGAGAAGACATTGAAGAGTCAACTCGATAAGTTCTGAATCAATCAACCATGCGAGAAGAGTCCCTATGTCAAGTTGAAGCTGGAATTATAAACCCGGATGAAGATGAGATAATCGAGTCTCAAAAACAGCTGGAAAATCTGCGGCACTAAGTGATGACGAGAGAGAGCGATCAAAGCAACATAGCCGCAAGACGATGAATCCGGCCTAACTTACTCCAACCTGATGTAAGATGGCTGAGAGACCATCCACCAGAACTAGTCATTGGAGATATAAGAGAAGGTGTCAAAACAAGATCCAAAACTCAACAAGAATCTATGTTCACATGCTTTATCTCACAAATAGAGCCTAAAGATGTGTCACAAGCATTGGATGACACACATTGGATTCAAGCTATGCAAGAAGAGCTAAATCAGTTTGAAAGAAATAAAGTATGAGAATTAGTTCAAAGACCCACTCATCAAAATGTTATTGGCACTAAATGGGTGTTCAGAAACAAGATGAACGAGGAAGGTTCTGTGGTAAGAAATAAAACAAGATTAGTAGCCAAAGTATATTGCCAAGAAGAAGGGATAGATTTTGATGAAACATTTGCCCATGTAGCAAGATTGGAAGCTATAAGGATGTTTCTTGCCTATGCAGCTCACAAGAATTTTATTGTATATCAGATGGATGTAAAGAGTGCATTCCTTAATGGTTTATTGGAAGAAGAAGTGTATGTTGAACAACCTCCGGATTTGAGCGAAGACTCTTGGAGATAAGGTATACAAACTAAAGAAAGCTCTATATGGATTGAAACAGGCACCCGTGAGCATGGTATGATACTTTGTCACAATTCCCGATCGAGAACGGATTCACAAAAGGCAAAATGGATAGAACACTCTTGAGAATTCAAGATGCGAAGAAAGTATATTGCTTGTTCAAATATATGTGGATGACATTATTTTTGGATCCACAAACAAAGAGTGTGTGATAAATTTTCAAACCTCATGCAAAGCAAATCCGAAATGAGCATGATGGGAGAGCCGACATTCTTCCTTGGACTCCAAGTGAAACAAGTGAAGGATGGAACCTTCATAAGTCGGACAAAATACACCAGAGATTTAATGAAGAAATTTGGTATGGAAGAGAAGTCTTACGTGAAAATACCAATGAATACATCATCAAAATGGATATGGATGCGGATGGCGGGGCTCGTAGATCAAACAAGATATAGAGCACTTATTTGATCATTGCTCTATCTCACGACAAGCAAGCCCGGACATCACCTTTCTTTGTGTAGGTGTATGTGCAAGATTTCAATCTGCTCCAAAAGAAAGCCACATGATCAAGCCCAAGAGAATCTTGAGATATTTGAAAGGAAGCCAAGAAGTTGGCTTATGGTATCCAAAGAAAGGTGGATTCAAGCTAATTGGCTATTCGGACTCGACTATCTTTGGATGTAGAGTTGAAGAAAGAGCACCTCAGGCACATGTCAAATGCTTGGAAGCAAAGCAGGCTAATTTCTGGTTTAGCAAAAAGCAAAATTCAATAGCCACCTCTACAATGAAGGAGAATACATAGCTACGGCATTTGTTGTGCCCAAGTCCTATGGATGAGACAACAATGAGAGACTATGAAGTTGAAGAAAAGGAAATTCCAATCATGTGTGATAACACAAGTGCAATTTCAATCACTCAAAATCTGTGTTGCACTCAAGAACAAAGCATATCGATGTCGATATTACTTCATAAGAGATCATGTTGAAAAGAAGGACATCACCTTGGAATATATTTCAACCGATAAACAGGTTGGCGACATATTCACAAAACCATTATGTGAGTCAAGATTTGAAGAACTCAAGCATGAGTTAGGGTTAATTGAGCTGAGCTGACACTAAGAAGACTCAAAGAAAAGAAATGAAACACGAAAAGGGAAAAAGAGCTGAACCCTCAAATCAACTAAGTGAATCATCCATATCGGAAAGACAGATGTACCAAGTTAGCTGACAGCTGAGTCACTAGGAGAACTGTGAGAAGAAGAGTAAATCATCTAAGAGATAAGCTGAGTCATTTATGAGGAAAGGGACAAAAACGCAATCGTTTTTACTAAGCGGGAATGTTTTTAAGAATGACGTCAACATAATTATGACGTGTACAGGCAAAAGCTGCACACCAAGCTTATGATTGGATATAAATGCTGCCGCATTAAATACGAGACATTAAATGCTAATTGGCGTGCAAAATCTAAGCCGTTGATTTCGATCACATTTCAAAAACCACCTGCACGTCCTTTCATGAACCATACTTAAACCATTTTCGTCCGTTTCTCTCACACATTACCAAAAATTGTTCACTTTTCTCTCTCAAAAGCAAAGGCAAAAACTCTCTCAAAAACCCTATCAATCTTCAAATCACTTTCTAAGTTTCATTCGGTGAAATACTGAAAAATGGCATCCACTCATGATTTTGTCAAGCTAGGAAAGCAAATCCACACCGGGTCTATTGTGGATTTCGAGGGTATGGTCAAACAGGGTCCGATGACGCCTCATAAAGAAGATCGCTGAAAATCTCAAACGACCGGGCTAAAACCATTTCGACGATGGACTTTCCGATGACCTATGTGGAAGAGGTCGCACGATTCTACAAGAATGCCGAGATTCATGATGAGGGGATCAAATCCTCTGTTCACGGGAAGGAGTTCATCGTCTTTGCCAAGGATTTGTCGAACACCGCTCATTACCGGCGGAAGGAGCACGAGAAATCAATGAAGTCGATGTTGACTTATTTTTGCTTGGAAGGAAGTAGCCAAGACCGACTATCTTTGAAAAGATAGTCTACATAGCTAACAAAAGGTGCTTTGAAGGAGGACTACCACAAATTGTTGGACATCGTTGCCAAATGCATAGACTTCAAATTTGGCGCTTTGACCAACGTCTGTCCCAGCGAAATTGATCGTAATGGTTGCGATCATTGAAGAAAAGAAAGTGAATCTGGCTGAGTTTTTGTCTACAAAGCAGACTCGCGAGAATGTAGGAACAAATCCTTCAAGGAGAATGGAGCATTTGGAGGATCCCCGGGATACGACCTGGTGATTGGCGGTGATGGAGGTAAAAGGAGTCCTCTTCGACATGGAAAGGCATTCCATGTAAACAAGAGGATGTTCGAGATCAAACTTCTCTGGTGCAGTAAGAGAGCCTACGCTAAGAGAGGCGTCACGAGTGAGGGGGAATCGGTGACCACGAAGATACATCTGTCTCCTCTCCACCAAAGAAGGCCGCCCTCGCAATGCTAAGAGAAGCGCTGCCCCCCTGCAGAAAGAAAACAATCTGCTCCTCCCCGCTCGCAGCTCGAGTCACCCGCCCCGCACTGTTTGTGTCTCCCCCTCCCGCAGCCGCAGCAGAGAAGAAATCCCAAATAGCTTCTCCGGTCATTAAGAAGAGGAGGGCGATAAGCCAAGACACTCCTCCTCGAGAAGAAAACAACAAAGAGGCCCTACCGCCCAAGACTAAAAAGAAACCTCATCGTAACCAGAAATCCCTCGGTTCAAACAAGAAGAATGAGAAGAATTTTCAAGCATTCCGAGCTTGAGAAGCCGATCGAGTCTGTCACTCAGTGGAGAAGATACCGAGGCCGGGAGAAGTAGAGTCTCCGAAGTGATTGATGAAATGGCCAAGTCATCGAGGTGATCATGAGAGGCAACTTGAAGACCCAAATCGTAGTCGAGCAGTGAGGAACAAAGAATGGCCGAGACAACCGAGTCACTGTTGACGGGGTTGTTTCTCCACTGTAATAGAGGTCATTGAAGGTGTCGAGCATCAAGTCTGCGCTACCTTCAATACCTGGAAACGAGGGCCAACAAGAGGATGATGAAGACGATGTAATCATGCACTCTCCATTGTATCCAGACATCCAAAATCGTCTGCGAGAATGGAGAAAATGGAAGCCGAGCCTATCCAGTGCGTTTCAATATCCGAGTTCATTCTTTGAGGAAGAAGAACTCTTGATTTCTTGAGGTGAACTCTTGAGAAAGTGATGAGGATCGAACCTGCTTCTGCCGCCACGAGAAAAGTTGCAAATGCAGAAGCAATGGAAGAATCTAGAATCCTTCATGAGCAAAGAATGATGGAGGGACCGGGAGAGTCCTCCAAAACACATTTGAGATAGACCCAATGGGAGTGCAAAAGATATTGCCACCGTTGTTCCGCCACCACTTCCCACTCACTCGGAAGAAGGAACTAAGGAACTGGCGATGAATGGCCGGGATAGTGGGGACCCGGTCGAGCCAACCCCAAATGAAGGTGTCTTACCACCGCCCCAATGGCCGAATACTCAATGGGAACAAATGGGAGTCCGGAGACGAGTGACCCCAATCCAAGTCACTCACGGTGGTGTGCCCCGAGGGGGAAACTCCTCCACCGCAGCGGCAAGGTCGTAGGATGCTGGTGACTCACAATGAATCTAGGAGGCGAAGTGGAGAAGGAACAAACACAAAGTACACAACAAGTTGTCATCGACGAGGCTTAGACGAGTTGAGACTGTCTCGCTAAGGTGCCAACCGCTCCGAAGGCTAATGACGCTAGCGCCGACTGATCGAGGCACATGAAGGAACAACCCGGGAGTTAACACTGGCGACGAAAGTGCAATCCATGGAGTTGAGACTCCAATGGATGCCACCAAAGAAGACCCTAAGACATCATCGACATCGTCGAAAGAGATGTCCAAGGCCTCGTTGTAGTTGAGCTGCAGGAGGTAATGAAGGCCAACGGGAGGTTGAGACTTCCGGGGTAAAAAAAGTCAAGTCTGAGAACATCCCTCCCGCTATCGTTGATCCATAAGAAAAGGAGATCAGTGCACTTCACGATTCCCGGGATAATTACGATGTAACCTTCTCGGGATCGAAAGGAGACGATGAAGTTGAGTCATCCCCTGTGACTGATCCAAAAGACTTAGCTAAGGATGTTCCAACCACGAGTAAGTCTGACCTCAAGACTACTCGTCAAACTTTCAACTTTGATGATGAGCCACCCATGGAAATCTCATCATCGTCCGATGACGCTTCTGATAAGGCCGAGGACCGTCAACTCACTTGGAAAAACCAGTGAGACCAACGGCTGTTGAGATAGGCGAGGCTCAAGAACCGGGTCAACTTCACAAAGACCCCAAAACAGATTCCACTCGCGCAGGCTCCCCAAGCTGCATCAGGTTCGACTCCACAAGGAACTTCACGAGCACCTCATTGAACAAATTCCAGTTGCTCGTGATGATCCCTTTGTAGAATCATTTCCCTTCTCTCTGGAGGTACCCGACCTCCCTAAATAGTCAGAAAGAGATCTCGAGCGCTTCCACAGACCAGATCCTGTCATTCCATCAGATACCATCGTTCCAGCTGACTATGATTTTGACGCAGCTTGGCCATCAGCTGCAACAGAGGGAACATCTGAAGTTCGGGAGGTGTTCAAAGCATTATTTGCTGAAATTGAACGGATGGAGAGGCACCAGGCCTCGATGGACATGAGACTGAATAACAGAGATGCCAACCTTACTGCTGACTTGTGAGGCATAATAATCAGAATCCGGGAGTGGTGGCAACATCAGCAAACAATGCGTGTGGAACAAGCTAGATATTTCAGAACATTGTTCAACAAGCTGTTGGTATGGTGAGCTGAGAATGCTGATGCGAAGACAAAATTGAGAGAACACATTGAGCACATGCATGAATCTCACACTGCTGAGATAAAGCTGCTGCGTGAGCAAAATAAGAATGAGCTCCTACGTATGGAAGAAAACATGGATCAAAAATTCAGCTTTCTCATGGCTAAGATGAAGCTACTTAAAGCTGAACTTGGCTATCAGCAGACTCGACTTCCTGCTTGCTAGTTTGTTTCAGGGGTTCCTCTCTCCTTTGATGATGCCAAAAAGGGGAAGAGGAATACCTAAAAGTCACTGAAGGGATCCTGAAGTTGAGAAGGAGGAGCGGTTTGTGAAGGGAAAGACAACCAGTGAGGAAGTTTCAAGAGAAAAGAAAGGGAAGTCTGTTGAGGGGAAGGATCGAGAGATGTGGCCTTGATGATTGCACAAACCCCCAACAAGGTCTTGTCACAACCGATATTATCGCAAACTCCCGATGACTCGCCACTCCACTCCAACACTTTGCACCTATGGCCGACAAGAGAAAGACAGATTGAAGCAAGGATGGAGGAAGTGGAAGGAAGGATGAATGCCCGAGTTATGGATATTTTGAAACAACATGGAGGCATTCCAAAGAGACATAGACACTTATGCCATCTCGGATGCCGAATCGAGCAAGATCGGTTGATGAACTTAAAACGCTTGCATCCGAAGGATACTTCGCAAACATGTCCATGGCTCAAGCCACGGGACTCATCTTGGGAAAAGGGTCTCATATTATGTGAAGAAGGCGACAGCGGAGACTACACCGACAAATACTCTGTGGTCACTCCGCTAGTCACTCACCGGGAAAAAAAGACCCAAGACAATACACGCCCAGGTAGAGGAAGAAGCAGTGGTAGAGGAAGAGGTTTCAGACTTAGATCTCTGCCCAAAAACATTGAGTACATAGATCCAGGCAAGAAATGAGGGATGTATTGGGCTGGTTTTGATGAAGTAGCCAATCTGCAAGTGGCTAAGAACAATGCTGAGTATGTGAAAAGAATTGAAGAAGAAAATAAAAGACAAACTCAACTATGGGAGGAGAGACAAGATAGACTAAGAAGAGATGAAGCTGCCCGGAAGGCGTATTAAAAGAAAAAGAAGGCGGCTGGAGATGAGAAAAAGAGAAGAAGATCAGAAGATGACAGAGCTGAAGAAGATGAAAGAAGGAGGCATCGAAGGAGATGAAGTGTTGTTGTCCACCCCTTCATGTATTTTACTATGTAAATACATTTTATGTAAGTCTTCTGTGATAAATCTGTAAATTCTCTATTTTTGCGTAGACATAGATGTTTGCTCTGATACACTTTGTAAATAGTTGTGTAAAGGACAAGAATGTTATGATCAATAAAAGGATTGATTCTACGCATACATTCTCTGTGAATGCACTATCTGTATGTATCTTTGCTACTTACATTTTGAATGTTTTAAGTTTTGGCATCATCAAAAAGGGGGAAATTGTTGGGAAATTTATTGTTTAGATTTTGATGAATGCCATGTAAAACTTAGAATAGGAAGTTGGCACCCATTTTCGTTGTAAACCGCATTGTAATAAATAGGGCTGGTCAAGCCGAGTTAAGTCATGCTATGCCTAAACATGCAAGAAGACAACCGGAGACTAGAAGGAAGACTCATTTTGCAAGACAGCTGAGTATGGAAAAGAAGAGAAGACGGGAACTCCACTGAAGGAGCAGCTGAGATGCAACTAAGTAGAGTATCAGTCAAGTCAACTCAAGATAGCCAAGTCTCAAGTTGAAGTGATAGAAGAGTCATCCAATGATTGGAAGTCGACTCTAAGTCACCTGGGGAAAGCAAGGAAATGCAGTCAAGTCAAGATAACTGGAAGAGATCCGTTGCACAGAAATCAAGGGAATTACTTAAACAAGTAATACCTCCATACTACCTTTCTCAAAGTGCTCAGTCCCAGAAGTGTGCAAAAGGGATAAACCAATTAGAAGCACTACACCATGTCAGAACTCTGAAAAGTTGAAGAACAATTCATACGAGGAAGTGGTAATTCCAAGGACTGCAACAAGACAAGCCAACGACCACAAGTGACTTTCAAAAATAAGCCTATCTCTTCAACGGGCAGATTTTTGAAAGATCACTATAAAAGGCTGAGGAATGACTCTGAGAGAAGGTTACCTGAACCACGAACATTCAAGCAAATAAACTGTAACCTAAGATATTCTCAAATCATTCAAGATTAATCCTCAAGCCTACATTACGAAGAAAATCAATCCAACACTCACCTGTGAAGGAAAGATAACTTCAATCAGTTGAAGAGGAAATTATTGAAGAATCAAGGGGTCTACATTCCACGGAGGATTGTAGGAAGGTTCAAGGTCGAACCAGTCTCAAGTTTTTGGAGAGCTTCGTGATCAAATCCAAAGAGCTTGAGCAAGTGGGCTGTAGTAGCAAGGCAACTGCCCTGTGAAGAAGCTGAGTTGTACGAGAAGCCAGCTGAGTGACCAAGGCATCTCCAGACCGAGTCCCAAAAGATCAAGTCATTTGTGTGATCAAGACCAGATCCTGGACTGTTACCACTCGATATCGATCAATACCTAGTGGTTTCCTCCAGGAGTTGGAGAAGAGAGGAGTAGAAGAATTACCCCATCTTCGAACCTCTATAAAAACTTATCGTGTCATTTACATTTCAGCACTTTAATTCCGGCATCTTATTTATTTAACTCTGCTGATAAATTTGCTATCCACTTGATAATATCTAAGTACTAAACCAAATTTAAGGGTGTAAAGTCTTCCGCTGAAAACAAATCATAGTCGAGTTAAGTCTTTAGTCAAAACAGCTGAGTTATTCTATCAACAACTCAGTCGAGTCTGTTGAGTAACTAACTTAGTTGTCCATCAAGGACTCAACTGTGAAGTATTAACTTTGAATATTTAAAATGACTAAATCGAAAAGTTGGTAAGGTTTATTCAACCCCCCTTCTAAACCTTACACTCACACCCCTTGGGACCTACACCTGACATCGTGCCAGGGTTTTGATCAGTTTTCCCTTGGGTCATAGCATATACTCGAGCCTGTCCTCCAGAGCCTGGCCCTTTCCTTCCTTGTTCCCATGAGGGACAATCCCATGATGAATGTCCTGGCATCTTACACTAGTAGCATTTATTCTGCCCCACCAGGCATTCTCCTTTGTGATTCTCCCCACATTTGGCACACAACGGTTTAGCTGTTTAGGGTTTAGGCCCCAGTATTGTGTCAATCCTCGCTTGTTAATTATGATTTCGGTTTTTGTCCTAGTTTCTGTTCCAACTCCATTTTTCTAAACTCCCTATTTGTAGCCGGTCTAGCTCTTGGCTGGAAGCAATCTCCAAAGCACGGAATACTGTATCTGCGTACGATAGAACCCCATGGCTTGCCATAATTAGGGGTGATCATAAATTTCAAAAAAACGGCCCGGACCCCGAACCACACCAAACTGCACCGTTCATAATAATTTATGACCAAAACCGTAATTTAAAATATTAGATAGAAACCACACGCTTTATTAGTGCGATTATGGTTTTAGATTTTGAAAACCCGCCAAAATCGCACCGCATCACACCTCTTTAATTTGGGGTAAAATAAGTATTATTCTTTAGCCTTTAGTTAAATAGTTAGATAATAAATACATTATTTTTCAAAAAAAGATAATAAATACATTAAGAACTAATTTTATGAATACTATAATTAGATTCACACTTTGTATACTAAACATAACATATTTTTCATTCTTTTAATGTTGTTACAATGCATTATGTTTTGCATCAAAATAGAACATTACATTGCATTAGAAATTGAATGTAACTGAAATAAATGACACTGCATTGTGATTTTTATTCACAAAAATACACATTGTTTAAATAAAAAAATCACTTTTCAATTACAGTATTCTTCTTTGCTTTTAATTTTTAAAGATCATAACAAAGTTATATTAATTTATCAATTATATAATATTTTGTTAATTAAAACGGTAAAACCGTCCGCTACCGCTTCAAACCGCATATTCGGTTTTACTTCATAAAACCACAATTTGAAAATATTATTTAACCGAACCGCATAGAGGAATTTGGTTTGAAATTTACTCAAAAAACCGCAAAACTGCATCGTGATCACCCCTAGCCACAATGTGGCATATCCTTGACCGTAAGCACGCTTGAAACCTTAGTGCTCGTTTACGGTCTGTATCCACTATATATTCCACGAAAAGCTCATTTGGTTAAACTTTCTCTCATATTCTATAACAGACATCCCTTCTTACTTTAGATCTCGAAACTCGTGCTCCATTTGTTCCCGATAATATTGGGGACAGTACTTCTCCATCACTATCTCCTTAAACTCCTCCTAAGTTAGGGTTGCTCGTTCCTCGGGAGGCCTTAGTCTCTAGTAGATCATCCACCAATGTCTTGTATCTTGTACCAATTGGTACTAAGCAAAATGATGTGTTATGCCTCAATACACCCGATTAATTCAAAAGTACGTTCCAGTAATACAAACCACTCGTCCACATAGACAGGTCCTTCTTGCCCATTAAAGCTCAGGGGTGAGAAGCGGCGAAACTGCTCCACCACTTGAGCCTGATTTAATGCTGGTGCTTGGTTAAATGCATTTTCAATCTCGATATTCCCTCTGTTCCATGCCAATAATGGATTTGCCTCTTTATTTCGGTTCATGTTGTTATTAGTAGCAGCAGCACCTCGGGCTTCCGATCTACGTCCTCGAATCATTTTCCTATAGTTAAAAAGTGTAATCATAACTTAGTCAAACTCGCTTGAGGTATGCATTCTAAGTCAAAAATATAGTTTATAAGTCAAGTCATCACCGAAAAAGACCACTAGATAAGACATCCATAAAATAAAAGAAAACGCAAAACATTTCCATTATCATTGATTCAAAAACCTTCAAGAGGTACAATATGCTAATCTGAAATACAACTGAAAACGAGAAACAAAAATGCTGAACTAAAAAGAAATCTTAACTACTACGCTAAAATCGAGCATTCTTTGAGTTTTCATCCCATGGCTCATTTTCGGGATCCTCCTCCATTTTATGTTCTGGCTCGGTTATCTGCTTTAGCCACATCCCATTCAAAGAAGCAGAGAAGTCAACAAAGCTAATGATGGGAGCATCTGCAGTGTAGGTGAAGGTCGCTCCTCGAAGAAAAAGAGCCCTCGCATGAGGTTTCCACTCCGGGGGCATAGTGTCCATCATCTTCACGACTACAATATAGTCGGAGATGCCATCTTGCTTTACCATGACCCACATCCTTTCCATTGCAAGAATGTGGCCTCCCAAATCATGATCGTCCAACATCTCATAATTCTTAAATTCGCTAATACGCCTCCTTTTCTGGACTGCGAGACAAATGACAAACTTTCTAGCGGTCTCATGAGGGCCAACCATCTAACTATACATATATCAGGCCCATGAAATTTTTTAAATGTCATGAAATTTCTTAATTTCAAAGCATAGTAAAAATGGAGACATATATCATTTCTCAACATTAAAATATGCATTTTTCGTAATAAATGACATTAACATAAGGCTCAAATCTCATAAAATAACATGCTCACATAATACTTGACATAAAGCTCAAATTTCATAATACAATATGACGAGAAAAAAAAATATATAAGTATTAACTCGAAGTCCCCGTGGTGCGGCGAAGGTGATTGATCATAGATTATGTTTAAAAAAAATTCCGACTCCTTTTTTTCAAGTCTACAAAAATGTAAGCCTGCTTTGATACCACTAACGTAACACCATAGTTTTAGAAAGTGCAACTATGCATAATAAAATACACAAAATGACTAAAAATTTAACGGAAATGAGTCAACAATTTTTTTTCCAAAGAATAAAATAACTAACTTAAAAAAAATTCATCATTCATCAATTGAAATAAAACTAGTACATTGTACATTTTATAAATACGACAAATTAAAGGACCAACATCGTTCAAGAAATTCTACTACTAAAAAAATTCTACAAGAACGACTATCATGATCAATTCACCCGCCACGCGCCACGACGGACTCCTCAACCTGAAATATTAAAATTATTGGGGTGAGTTATCATCAACTAAGTGGGAAAGCAATTGTTCAAGTCAAATACGCATGCATAACAATTAGCACAAATATTCTCGGAAAAATATCATAGTCTCACGTACAATTAAGTACAAATAGGCTCAAAGTCTCATGTGCATTTAAGTACAAATAGTCTCAAAGTTTTGCGTACAATTAAGTATCAATAGTCTCAAAATCTCACGTACAATTAAGTACAAATATCTCAACATCACGCATCATATTTCTCATGAACATGCAACTAACAATTAAAACATGGCATTGAAAATAAACCCCACATCGATTAAAAAGCAAAAATATCGAATGGGTGCTCGCTCGAAAATCTAGACCTTGTAAGAATGATCTCCTATAAATAAATAAAATAAAATAACTTAAATAATGATTTTTAGAAAAACTTTGGCTAAAAAATAATAATTACAGAAAGATGGGCTAGAAGTGAATTTTGAAAACATGTGTAAAATTGAACTTAAAAAAAATCCGGTCAAAGCTTTGAATTAGAATATCAAAGAACTAATGTTGGAAATAAAAATATCAAAATTTGAATGTGAGGCAAGAGTATAAAATGGTTTGGAAGAGTTGGTATAAACCAGAATTTGAGTTCTAAAAAATAAAGAAAGCCCAACTTGAAAGCCCCCATCATCTCTCTCTCTCTCTCTCTCTCTCTCTCTCTCTCTCTCTCTCTCTCTCTCGCGGCCTTCTTCTCTTTTTCTTAAAAAAAAAACAAAATCAGACTTTCTTGTGTAGAGGTATGCCAAAAGATGGTACAAAATTTTGAATCTCTCTCTTCTCCATCTCACATTATTTTTCTTTCCGCAATTTTTTTTAAATCTCCCTCAATTCTCTCCCTCCCTCACAAGTCACAACATCTCTCTCTCTCTCTCTCTCTCTCTCTCTCTCTCTCTCTCTCCCTAGTCACACGCACACACGATGCACACACCGACATAGATGTGAGACGACAATGATGAAGGCATGACTGGTTTTGGATTTTCAGAGTTTGAGATATCAGGCTTGTTTATCAGAGTTTGCTGGGTTCGGCCCGACGATTCGAGAATTCGGGTTTTGATAACGGGGTTTGGATTATAGAATTTGGGTTTTCGATTTTTGGTTTCGGCTTGTCTGGGTTTTCGGGTCGTCTAATTTTTGACAGGGATGTGTGAGATGATGACTTGATTGACAGCGGGGACTGGGTATCTGGTATGGGTTTCTAGTTCAATGGTTTCGGTCCCTTTTTTTTTGAGAAAATCTGCGGAGAAAGAATTGATTTTTTTTACGGTAAAATTTTGACAAGAAAATATAGGCCTTGTACGGTTATGTTTTCATTGACCATTTCTAGTTTCTAGTGTTGGAAAATGAATTTTGAGAATTTATTGATTTTTGTGTGAAAACTGAAATTATGTTTGGATGAGTGAATGAAAATGAGTTTTATGTAGTTTGAAAATGAGATTATGTTTGGTTGTGTAGTTTTGAAGTAGTGTTTTATGTATATGATAATTTAAAAAATTGATGGTGGTTGAATATTTTAATTAAATATATAATATTATATTTGTAAGATGGTAGACTAGTGAGTCCCATTAGATATATATATAGTAATATTTTAAGTAAATAAAATTAATAATGAAGGGTCCCACACATATATATATATATATATATATATATATATGGATAAAAAATGAGAATAATGATTGATGATTGATGTATGTAGTGTATAAGGGTTGAGAATTGAAATTATATGTTTGAGATGTTTTGTGTGAAAAATGGAAAGTGGAAATGATGATTTCTATTGGAAAATTTGTAAACAAACATGATTTCATTTCTATGAATAGTTGGAAATTGGAAATGGAGGCTTGAAAACGTAAACAAACATGGCCATAAAGTTTACCTTGTTTCAGCTTGGGAGGTTTGCAGGAAGATGGAAGAAGGCTTCTGATTTTTTTTGAGAATGAAAAATACGAATATTGTGAATGGGGTTATATTTGAGTTTGCTGAAGGTTGCATGTGGTGAAGTGGGTGTCTAGGAGTATCAGTTTAAGGGAGTTGAGAGAATAATGACATTTGAACGTGGGTTAAGATATCTGATATAATCCTTCTGTTAGGAAAAAGTTTGGTTTTATCTGATACAATATATTAAGAGAAAATAAAGTATAATTAAAATTTTGAAATTTGAATTAAAGGTTTTGTACAGATTTCTTCTAGAAACTGGACACGGGCTCTAAAAAAATTTAAATAATAAATTTACAAATGAGTCTGTCAATATTATCAAGATTGGACTTTTAACTAAAATTTTATACTGGGCCAATAATTAAAATCCTAAAGTCTAAAAAAATAAATACTAAAACCCAAATTGCTAAAATTGGGGTATTACATACTACCCACCTCAAACAAAAAATTCGTCATTATGTTAAGGTTTTCTTTTTCTTTTTGTTTCCTATTTTGGTGGTGTTTTGTTTTTACAGATGTAATGCTTAATTTTTTGATTTTTGGAGTCTGTTTGTTGGAGACTAGGTAGTTGGTTGTATTTTTTGTTTTTAGAGATACTAGGGTTTTTTTTACCTTTTTCTTTAATTTAGTCGGTTTTATGGTGTAGAATTTTATTTTTTTGGGTTTTTGAAATGAGTTTCTGGGAAAGGTTTTTAGGATATTTATTTCTTGTTTTTGATTGGTTTTTTTTTGGGGGGGGGGGGAGGATATGCGTACTGATGTTTGTGTTGGTAGGTGTATTCTTTGATATAAAGGTAGATGTACTATTGTGCACAATTAGTTTTGGTTATGTTCATAATATAGTTCATAAGTAGTGTTTTTTTTGGTGCACAATTAAGGTTCATATAGTGTATAGTTAGTTTGTCAATTGTGTTTTTAATACATTTTTGACATGAACATGTTTTATGTTTCTCTGTTTTTTGAGGTGTGCTTTTTTTTTTTTTTTGCTTGTTTTTAATAGTAGGTTTATAAGTTATATGGCAAGAGGAAACCATAAAAGACAAGCTTCTGGTTGGGCAGATGATGGGGGACAGAATGTTAAGAAAAGGGTTAAGGCAGGCAAACGAAATTGTGGCTTTAACAATACTGATGTTGCTGTATTCACACACCTGAGGAGTTGTATTGTCATACAATTGTAGCTGATGACTTGAACAAAGAGAAGAAAAGTGTTTTAGATTTGACCAAGAAATTCTTCAATGAAAAAAAAGAAAGCATAGGGATAGTTTTTGGAATTTGATGGAATATTATTTTGTACTGAAAAATTATTTTTTTTGGTATGGTTTTTGTTATCTTTTAATGTAGGTTGTTTTGCAATGATAATATAATTTTAACAGTTTTAACAACACAAGTTGAATGTAAGTATGTATTTTATTATTTTTAATAATATATTTGTGTTTTTTGTTTACTTCTGCAATTTTGACATTTTTTTTGTTAACTGGAAATGTGTACAATTTTTTTGTCAGATTTTGATGAAATGGTGTTTTTGTTCAATAAAATTGTGCATGATTAACGATATTTATGTGCACAACTAATCAATTTATGAAATTGCGTGTTTAATACTATTCACATTTAATAATGGTGCATAGTTATATTATATTGATGCATATTATGCTGTTCACAATGTTTTTTTATGTATAGTTTATGACATTTGAAGTGCCCAGTTAGTAGCTTATTTGGCACATAGTTAGTATTGTGTTAATGCATATATGATTTCCATAATGCATTTATAACATGCGGTTTCAATCTCCAGGTTTATGTTTTTAGAAAATAACATGTGTGTACAATGTTGCTGCATGTTTTTCAATGTCCAACGGTGTCTTGCGTTTAGAATTAGAGCGTCACTATTGTTGTCTTAGTTTGTGTGTTGTGCGTCATTGCGCTGTTAAATCTGCACAAAATATTATAATATTATGACAACAGGTAGATGTAATATCATCATTTTTTCTGCGTCAATTTTGTTTTAACTATGCACCATATATGTTTAAATAAACATCAAATGACAAATGTTTTATTTTTGTCATGGTTGTCTAATTTGCACAAGTTTACAAATAACAACTAAATATGCATTGTTTTATTCCTATTTATGAACCACACTATCACTATCTTTATGCTTAAATTTTACCAATCTAATTTTTATTATTTTGTAATGTGCACAAGTTACACATCAAGATAAATATGTATCATTTGATTAGTAATTATGCATCAACTATACACTAGGTATGCATCACATTTTTAATGTATGAATCAACATAATAAAGATCGTTTTCAGCATAAGAATGAACAGTGCACTAAGCATTTGGATGAACATAAACACTAAATATACATCGTTTTTATAAAGTTATACATTACGTACACACTATATATGTTTTGTCTTCACAAAATACTTCATGTTAGGAGTCTACTGATGGACTTTTCTGAATTTTGTTTCAGCTGTCCTTTTAACATGCTCTGCTGGTTTCTTGCATTTATAACCGGGCCGCATGGCAAAGAGGTATGCGCTTGTGATTGAAAGTGGCTACAACATATGGTATTTTTTACTTTTGGCCCCCATTACTTGAGGATCCCTTTTCCAAAACCACTCTTGGAGTTTGAGCATTGACAAAGCAGTTAAATCATATGCATGTTTGATCTCCACTCTCTTTTTTATATCATTATCAGTTCATCCAATGTTTTGGATGATTTGCTAAATGATGCAATCACATATTTCAATTCTTTTTCGCTCTTTTCCTTTTCACCTAAATCTGCTTTGACCATAGCTATCTCAGTCTCCAGCTCTTTGTTCTCATCAACTATGTGACTAAGAGTACGCAGATCTTCAGTCAGTTTTGGCTTTTAAACTGGCTATTTTCCTTATTTAAAAGTGAGTGTGAGGATATTACGTGCTCCAAGTCTTTCATCATTTTCCCTAATAAATCTTAAAGATCTTTGGGTGATGAAGTGTGTGTGTCCCTATCACTATAATCAGAATGTGAGCTAGATGAGTTAGAGATTAGCTCATTCTTGTTCTTTAGCCATGAGACATATCAAAGCCACATCTTCTGTATCTAAGGAATAGTCAGCCTCGCTGCTATCTGTAAGTCCAAGCAGCTACGATAATCTAGAGGGGGGTGAATAGATTATCTCCATCTTTTTGATTTTTCCCTCTTTTTCAAACCGAATGCTCAAAGACAATAATAAAGGCGCGGAATGTAAACAACACACGTCGATTATAGTAGTTCAACCCACCTAGGGCCTAATCTACTACCACCCCAGTATATCCGGGGTGGATTTTAAAAAGAAAAAGAATTTTATTAATTACCAAAATTAATACAAACTCAACTTACAACACCTTGAAGAGCACCACACTCTTCTTTAACACCACCTTTAGAGATTACCACGATCTCCCTTTGAAGATTACCACAATCTTCAACCTTGAAGAATACCAAATTCTTCAACACCTCAATAATAAGATCACCACAATCTTCTTGCACCTATCACCTAGATCATCCAAGTGTGTTCTTACCACAAGAACACTCACAAGGATATCTTGTGTTGAATGATAACCAAAAATCAAGATTACAACTCAATAATGAATATTACAATTTGAGTGCAAAATGTAATCCAGAATATTCTAGACCTCAAGAATGTGAAAGTGATAAGTTAGGCAAAATTACAACAAGAATAATAATAATGAAGAACAAATATTTGCTTGAAGTGTATCTTGTTGTGTTGTATCTCAATTGTTGTATAGGTTGCTCCAAAACTTACTCTATTTATATGAGATGATTGATCAAGCATAGGCTCCTCTTGGGAATTGAAAATTTACAGAAAAATACAATTAAAATCAAGAATATAGCTGTTAGAAATCAATCCCACATTTTAAGGAAATTTGTCTGCTGCCAAACGATCATATTTTTGCTGTCAAAAGATAGGGCGACCGGTCGCACAGAAATAGAGTCTGAAATAAACGTAACACAAAATTACACGGGGCGACCGATCGACGTAGGCTACGACCGGTCGACCCCCACATCAGCCGGTCGACCATGCACAAATGGAGAATCAGGGAGTTCTGTTTCAACCAAGAACTTGCAGGTACCAGTCTACCCCTGGGCGGTCGACAGGACCGGTCGATGCCCAGGGCGAGCGGTCGACCTGCTTGATTTTTTCTCCCGTCTCACTTTCTGTTTTAAAAATTATCTTCAGGTACGGGTTGCCCTATAGGGCGACCGGTCGACCAAAAGACAGAAATGTTGTCCAATTTTTGTCGAAAATAAAACTCAAGAAATACTCCGAAAATTTTAGTAAAAACATTTTAAACCAATAGGGAGTATTTAGACAACATTTAGGAACCTTGTTTTGAAGTAAAAACATATAAACACAAATTCATTAAAAGTGTTGTCTAATTTTATCTGAAATAAAACTTGAAGAAATACTTCGGAAAATATTAAAACCATTTTAAATCATTTAGGAGTATTTGGACAACAATTGAAAATATTGTTTTGGTGTAAAAATAAAATTATCAAAATTAAGATAAAAACATGTATCTAACAGTCTCCCCCTTTTTGATGATTACAAACCAAAATAATTTTTAGAAAAATTAGAGGGACAATTTTAAAAACAATTTTCCGGTAAAAACATCTAACCGTTTGGAAGCAACCAAAATTTCCAAAATACATAAGCAACCAAGAAAGGGAGTAAATATATTCAATAATAAGTACAAGCTCCCCCTATCAACTAGCACATCAAGAATAATGTAAAAGCAATTAACCATAAGCTAAAAGCTTAGCTTTTACAAATATATCAAGAGCTTATAAGATCCCTCTGTCACAAAACATTTTAGACAAGTATATAAGTCCATCATACAACAATTGGACTAAGTATAATGCACAACTTATGGCTTTATCAAGCCATAGCTTATAGCTTCTTTTGTTTAGCTTAACTTAGCTTTTATGAGCTAATGAGCTTATAACTTGTTTCTCCCCCTTTGGAATCATCAAAAAGAATGTTAGCACGATAAACACATCATAAAATCATATCAAAGTGCGCAACTAAACCGATGTATCGAACTATTTGAACAATGAAGCTTATAGGCCAAATGGGAGGGAAAAGTCGATCATACGACTTGTAGAAGCTTATGAAAAAAACATTTGATTTGCAAAAACATGATCTCTATAGATATATGAGACTTTTGAAATCGAGAGAATCATGTAGGTGATGAATTTTTCATTGAGACATTTTATCGAACATTTGGCGGGCGTAAAAAATTGAAGAAGATATGTATAGCCCTTGTAAATGCAATCAAGCCAAGTATTTCATCACCAAATCACTTCAAACACAATACAATATATCATAAATAACAATCTCATCATAAACATATATAATTTGCATCAAGAAATAGACATTTAAACCAAGTCCTCAAGGGTTCAACCCAATTGAGCTAAAAACAGTGAAATTCTTACCATTCGATCGGTAAAGATGAACAATGATGATGATAGTTGAGCTAGATAATCCCCAAAATATATAATTTATGCAACAAAACTCATTTGGAGTAAATTGTGTGTGCAAATGACAAAAGGGACGAAGAAAGGAAGAAAAACGCCAAAATGCCAAGTCTGGAAACAGAAAGCATTTTATTTGAAAAATCAGCAGGGGCGACCGGTTGAAGGGCTGGGCGACTGGTCGGAGGGTAGGGCGACCGGTCGGCCTCAGCTTCTTCAGCCAATTGCTTCTTTCTGTTTTGAAATTTCGAATTTGATCCAAAAATCCGATTTTCGCCCCTAAGTTTTGAAAACGTGCAAAATGCAAACGTAGACCTCATTCAATATACATTATGTCATAATCAAGCTCGAAATGAGGTAAAATACTCGGCGGTGAAAAAAAAATCCGTGAGCTATCCTTGAGATGGAATTAAACACATCTCAAGTTTTTGTTAACCATGCAATCTCCCAAAAAAATATCGAATCTCAATATGTTTAGTTTGATTATGACGAACCATATTTTGAAAAATAAAATTTACACTGGACTTGTTATCCCGAAAAATAATAACATTTTAAAACTTTGGATAAACAAGTCATAAGAAGAAATATCTTTCAAATATTTGAAAATTTCTTTTAACGACACTTTAATGAGATTCGTTGGGATAGTTTCTGAAGTCGAGCATATAGACATAAGGCATATGGAATGTCGAGTCTATAGAAATAATACAAGAAAGCATACCTCGAATTTGTTTGTCGGCCGATATGCCTTTCTCAACCTTTGTCAATCTTTAGCTATAGAGGTCGAGATAATTCTTCTTTCTTCAATGCTTAACTCCTTCAAGAGTTTTTTTGAAATATAACCATCTTCTTGGCATTTATTAATTTGAATTCCAATGATCAAATTTGAGCTTCCCTCATCATGATCATCTTAGGTTCACCTTGAATTGACTTGGAAAAATATCTTGCACAAATATTTATTAGTAGCACCATAAATATTATCAACATAAATTTGCACAATTAAACAACCTTGCCCTTTTTCAAAACAAGAAGTGTAATATCAACTTTACCTTTTGTAAAATCATTTTGCAAAAATAGCTAAGTCTATCAACCGTACAAGGCCTTTTATAAAAATCATTTGGCCTAAAATTTTGAACTCCGATAGACTTATATTTGAATAAAACCATTTAGAAAGTTGGATTTAACATCCATTTGGTAAAGCTTGAAATTTTCTTAAAACAAGAATGGGCAAGTAAAATGCAAATAGCTAGTAAATGTGCTATGAGTGCAAATGTTACATCAAAATTAATTACCTTCTTCTTGAAAATACCTTCGAGCTACTAACCTCGCCTTAGTTCGACCAATGTTGCCTTGGTCATTGAGTTTGTTCCGGAATACCCTTTTTGTCTTCTTCATCACTATCATCATAGGGCATCCAATTGATCTAAGGTGTTCATAATAGAATATTTACATCCAAATATTTTGAGGTGACTAATATTTGGAGTACTTCATTTCTCATCTACACAACTTAACAAACTCATTAACGGCAATGCTTATATAAGCAAGAAAAAATAACCCAAGTGTAAGAACATGCCTCAATCATCAATCACAAAATATCTTGTATAAGAGCATAGTAGAAATAGACACTATATATATATAGACCATGAAGCAAGAAACACATACTATGAATTTAGAAGATCATCAAGAGTCTAATAAATCATGCAAGTTCAAAAAAGCTTAAGAAAGCTACAAAAGGTCTCTTTTGAAATTTGAAAATCCGATAGCATATAGTTGAGACCTCATTTAAAAGAAGTATTTGAACAAGAGTTGACAAAGTAAATATGTGCAATCAAATATCGAATAGTGCCTTTCAAAAAATCTAAAAATCCTGTTAATGGCACTTGTATGAAATACTATGAAAAACAAGCGTATAGGCACATGGAAATATATATCGAGTCTATAAGAGTAAGAATAACACAAGTAAACGTACCTCGATAATTTCTGACTTTCTTGACAAATAATGACGTAAGTGGCCATTTGAGAAAATATGTAAATCCTACATACTTCTTAAAACAAATCTAGCACAAATCATAATGATAAAAATGTAGGCTAAGGGATATCACAAGTAAGCTCATGCCATAAAAATCCATAATAGCTGATAACATACTTTAGTCTATAAAAATGCACAAGAGTTTTAAAAACATCATATAAGGTCTCCTTTTTCAAAAGAATTTTAAAAACACACATATATATTGAAGACCTTAATCAAAAGAAAATCAATACTTGAAAACTCATGTTGCAATAAAGACACAAAAAAACATGCATAACAAAATAAAATGCATATTTTAAATGGGGAGATACGGGTTACCAATTTTGCCATTTCCATGGGTTGTGCCGTTCCCATTGTTGATGATATCTTCCCCTTGAGAAGTCACTTTGTTGATGATGACTTCTTTGATTACTCCATTTCCAAGGTTTGTTACCTTCCCATTGTTGATGGTCTCTTCTTCTTTGAAAATTATCTTGTTGATGATTTCTTTGCCATTTCCAAGGATTGTGTTCTTCCCATTTTTGATTATATCCTCTTCTTGGAAATTGGCTTTGTTGAAAATGTTTTCTCCTTCTTTGATCAAATGACGCGGTCATTTGATGTCTTCTTGTCGGTATAACTTTTCTTCGATCATTATTTCGCCGGGTACCTAATACAACATTATTTTGTGGTACCCTCAAGTGTTTGTGTCCTTTAGGATTATCTTTGAGACTTTTAGGTCTCCAAGAATAATTGGAGCTATTTCTAGCCCGACAAGAATTAGCCGCATGACCCTTTTTACCGTAATAGAAGCATGTAATAATTCTAGGAGCATAATGACCAATGTGCTTAGAGACTTGATTCTTTTTCATGTGATTGACACCCTTTGGCTTATGATCAAGTTCTAGTCTCGAATTATCACAACAATCAACAATATCGGTCATTCTATTGGTACTCAAGTTGGATTTTAATAAATCCTTTTTCATGCAATCAATATTCTCAACAAGAGTACTATTTTGTTTCTCAAGGTTCCTAACCTTGTCAAGTGTGGTGGTGTGATCACATGATAGTGATTCATAGGAAGTAAATAAGCTATCCTTTTCATTTTTCAAAGCATTGAATTCCTTTTTCAAATTTTTGTATTTAACAAGTAAATTTTGGAATTCATTTTGAAGATCATCAAAATCATTTTGCAAATCACTATAATCATTTTGAATAACAATATCATAAGAAGTAGAGGGTTTAAGACATACCTCGTTTTCTTCTTCGATGCTCATAAAACAATATTCAACTTCTTCATAGTGGTGGCTTGGTGGTGGAGGTGCTGGTAAGATGAGCTTCGTTCGTAGCCGACGAGGGTTCCTCTTCACTCGCGATGTGAAACGAGCTTTCCAAAGAGTTTGGCTTTGATACTACTTGTAAGTCCAAGTGGCTACTATAATCTAGAGGGGGTGAATAGATTATCTCCATCTTTTCGATTTTTCCCTCTTTTTCAAGCCGAATGCTCAAAGACAATAATAAAGGTGCGGAATGTAAACAACACGCGTCGATTTATAGTAGTTCAACCCACCTAGGGCCTAATCTACTACCACCCCAGTATATCCGAGGTGGATTTCAAAATGAAAAATAATTTTATTAATTACCAAAATTAATACAAACTCAACTTACAACACCTTGAAGAGCACCACACTCTTCTTTAACACCACCTTCAGAGATTACCACAATCTCCCTTTGAAGATTACCACAATCTTCATTCAACGACACCTTGTGAAGATTACCACAATCTTCAACCTTGAAGAATATCAAATTCTTCAACACCTCAATAATATGATCACCACAATCTTCTTGCACCTATCACCTAGATCATCCAAGTGTGTTCTTACTACAAAAACACTCACAATGATATCTTGTGTTGAATGATAACCAAAAATCAAGATTACAACTCAATAATGAATATTACAATTTGAGTGCAAAGTGTAATCAAGAATAGCCTAGACCTCAAGAATGTGAAAGTGATAAGCTAGGCAAAATTACAACAAGAATAATAATAATGAAGAACAAATATTTGCTTGAATTGTATCTTGTTGTGCTGTATCCCAATTGTTGTATAAGTTACTCCAAAACTTCCTCTATTTATAGGAGATGATTGATCAAGCATAGGCTCCTCTTGGGGATTGAAAATCTACAGAAACATACAATTAAAATCAAGAATATAGCTGTTAGAAATCAATCCCGCATTTTAAGGAAATTTGTCTGCTGTCAAACGATCATATTTTTGCTGTCAAAAGATAGGGACCGGTCGCACAGAAATAGAGTTTGAAATAAACGTAACACAAAATTACACGGGGCGACCGGTCGACGTAGGCTATGACCGGTCGACCCCCACATCAGCCGGTCGACCATGCACAAATGGAGAATCGTGGAGTTCTGTTTCAACCAAGAACTTGCAGGTACCGGTCGACCGACTGGGCGGCGTCGGCCGACAGATCTGGCCGACGCTTGAGGGCGACCGGTCGACCTGCTTGATTTTTTCTTCCATCTCACTCTCTGTTTCAAAAATCATCTTCAGGTACGGGTTGCCCTATAGGGCGACCGATCGACCAAAAGACAGAAATGTTGTCCAATTTTTGTCGAAAATAAAACTCAAGAAATACTCCGAAAATTTTAGTAAAAACATTTTAAACTAATCGGGAGTATTTAGACAACATTTAGGAACCTTGTTTTGAAGTAAAAACATATAAACACAAATTCATTAAAAGTGTTGTCTAATTTTATCTGAAATAAAACTTGAAGAAATACCCCGGAAAATATTAAAACCATTTTAAATCATTTAGGAGTATTTGGACAACAATTGAAAACATTGTTTTGGTGTAAAAATAAAATCATCAAAATTAAGATAAAAATATGTATCAAACACTATCTGACTCAACTATCTCTTTGCACTTGATTGTGTTAGTTTCAGTAGCCACCATGACTTTCTTTATTTCTCGTCTTCTTTCTCTAAAGACCTTTGTATCTTCCTCATTTCTGTACTTGTTGATTGGTGGATAGGAATAGTCAATAGCAAATTTTCCTGGCTGTCTGCAGTTCCAACATAGCTTATTGGCTTTCTGGTAATCAAGTTTTTGATTGTCACTTCTCTGGTTGTCAACTCTCTTTGATGGTTTGTCTTCCATGATCTTGGAAGGTGATGAGTGTCTTGTGGAGATTTCACCCTTGTTCTTTTTGTAGTTCTTGTTAAAGAACTTGTTGAATCTTTTAACCATCAGGGACATCTCCTCTTGGTAGACGGTGTCCTTGGATTCAGCTTTCTTGGATTCTCTACCCATTAGAGCAGTTGTCTTGGGTATAACTATCTCTTCTTGCTATTTCCTTTTGAGCTCAAATTCATAAGCTTTCGAATCTGAGAATAGCTCATTGTTGAAGGTCTTGTTAAGTCCAGAGAATGTCTCAAGGCCATCACCTTCATTTCCCACTCAATCTTCATACACATCTCCTTTTATATGTATTCATTACCCAAAGAAGAAAGGTAATTCTTTATCTATGTAAATATGTCATTTAGCTGATCCAGAGTTTAACGTGCTAGCATTTTAAAATTTTAAATTTTTTGTACAACAACAATTAATTTATTTTCTTTAATTTGCTCTGATCCTTTGCAAATTAAAGTTAACTTCTCCCATATCTCGCGAGTTGTTCTGCATGATTTCACTTTGTTGAACATGACTTTATTAAGAGTGTTGTAAAGGATATCTTTGGCAACATTGTCCAAGTTGTATCTTTTCCTGTCCTTGTTGGTCTATTCGCACATTGGCGTTTCAACCATAGAAGGCCTTGGTGCAGCAGGTATAACACGTGCAACACAAGCTGCAATAGCCTCTCATTCAGCTATGGGTGCAACATCAACATTAGGAGCTCACACAACTGTATTCACTTTCATTATCTGTATGGGTCCATCCTCAATGACAAACCACATTTCATCGTGCAACACTGAGAGTTGTGCTTATATGTGAATCTTCCAATCATCAAACTCCTCTACAGTGAACATATGAATGCGAAATAAATTTTCTTCCATTATAATAACTTTTAAGAGAAGGTTTTAAAAACAACAAGTGTTGTATCTTTGAAAAACAAAATGAGATATAGTTTAGTAAACAACGCATAAGGTTCTTTAAATGAACTGCTCTAATACCACTTGTAGGTCCCAAGCGGTGTTAGTGTTAAGTCTAGAAAAGGGGGTTTAATAGACTTAACCAACTTTTGATTTTTATCCTTTAAATCAGAGTTTTAATCACAAGTCAGCTAAGTCCTTGAGGGGAAATTTAGTTCAACCTCAACAATACAGTTAACCACTCAACAAACTCGAGAGAGCTGTTGATAAGATAACTCAACCAAGTGAAATGACCTTTTTATAAAAATGGCTAATTTGGTTTTCAGCGGAAGTCTTACACCCTTAGTTTGAAATATGTTTTCAACACTTGTTTTAGTTTAAGTTATTATCAGTAGACTTAGCAAATTTACCAATCAACATATATAAATGTGCAAGAAATAAATGTGCTGAAAGTAAATGACACAAAACAATTTATAGTGGTTCGATGATGGGGTAATTTCTCTACTACAATCTTCTCCAACTCCTAGAGGTAATCCACTAAAGTAACAACTGTTACAATTTGGATAAAACAATCCGAGCACGCCTTGATCACAAAACTGACTTCACTTTTAGGACTCAACTCTTTACAAGACGGTTGTCCTGCTACTTCAACTCATTTAGATTCTTGGATTTGATCACGAAGCCCTAAAATAAATCAAAAGCCTGGTTCGACAAGAACCTTACTGCACTTCCTTCAACCTTGGAAGTGCAAACCCCTTTGTTTTTCAACAAGTTTTTCTCTTCAACAACTTTGAAGCTTTTTCTTTCCTTCACTGAAAGTGTTGGTCAGATATACTTCGAGTTTTAGGCTTGAGGATAGAATGTATATATTGAGAGTATTTTGCACTTTGCTCAGATTGCTTGAATGCTCTTGTGTGTCCTAAGTGTACTCTCTCATAAGTTCCTCAACCTTTTATAGTGGTAGTTTGAAAATGTATCCATTGAATAGATAGATGTATTTTCAAACCCCACTTCATGGTCGTTAGCTTGTCTTGATGTGCAAGATTAGATGTTGACCCAACCTTGTATTAATGCTCTACGGGTTAACCTAAAACATGGCAGGTGTGCAGGAATATCCTATCAATTCCCAGCTTTTTGCACTCTTTCTCCAAAACAGCTTTAAGGTTGCAGTCTGTCGTCTTTCCTCTTTCAATAAAGATTAACTTTACTTATCAAGGAACATCTTCAGCTTTCTTGAGTCCTTTTTGCTGCTGAACCCCTTTGATAGTCTTCTCCACTTATCTGGGAGTGACTTAGTTGTCAGTCTGCTGATTGAGACAACTTTTTGGTACTTGAATGATCCTTTATCTTCGGCACTCAGCTGCAACACATCTAAATCTTCACTTCATTCTTCAGTCAACTTGCAATCTTTAACTTAGCTGATTCGACTCAGCTTATAGAACCTATCTATTACATGGTTTAATTTACAACAGAAAATAAGGTGCCAACTTCCTAATCTAAGTTTTACATAGCATCATCAAAATCTATACAATAATTTTCCAACATCATGTGTGGTGTGTACCTATTCCTATCTCAAAATTTCTTGTGCCAATTCTGCAGCTGAGTTGGTGAGATCACAAACATCATTGCCATGTATATAATTTTGCTTTGTTAGTAAATTTATAGTAATAACACCTTCTCTTTTGGTGTTGTGATTCAAAATATGGGGATGTAGAGGAATTTCCATGTGTGGACTAATTAGAAGGAAGAGAAACAAAATCATTTTGAGGTGTGGAGAGTGAGTTATTTATGGGTGAATTTGTAGTGTTGGACAAACAATGACTGGGGAATTTAATGAGTGGTGGTGTTGTTTCTATAGGGAATTAATAAAGACTTTTTCTGGTATTGATTGAGCTTCACAATCACAATTAAATTTCTCAAGCCCATATCCCCTTATGTCTGCATATTCTTATTGTGTCAAGATTATGTTGTTTGAATGTGTAACCTTCACAGTAATGAGCTAATTGTGGAGCTGAACAACATGATATGAGACAATCCCAATTGGACTTTAGGATGTTATTATCCTCATTAGCCATACCAGGAAAATGTACATATTGCTCTTGAGAAGATACAATGAAGAAATACGAAAAATAAAAAACAAATGAAGATAAAATATGGATTAGAGGCATATATTAACATGCTCTAATAGCATAATAGGAAATGGAGGCTGCCAATATGATAGAAAAGGTTGGAAGCTAGCTAAACAATAGAGAAAACATCAATTGAAGACATTTTCCAAAACAACTATAAATTATTTTTCTGAGATGATATATTTGTTACAACCAATGTCCTTTATATACATATAGGCTAAATTATAAATTTGGTCCCCTAACTATATGGGGTTGGCAAAATTGGTCCCCTAACTATACATGGTAGCAATTTACGGACATATATTTAAACAAATCATGCAATTTGAGGACCTCTGATGATGGAATTCACTAAATTGTAAATTTTGATGACCAAACATGCCGAAAATGACTTAAACTTATGACTAGACATTAGTCATCCAACCTAGAATATATTTGAGGGAAATATTTTGCAAATCCACTTCTTATAAATTCCATAATTGAAGATTGGAAAGTATTTTAGTTTTCTCCCTATTAATAAATGTGCCCCATTCTTCCCTAACTCGATATTGTTCACTATGTCATAAACCACTGGTTTTGTAGACTGTTACAGTGGAACAAGGGTGCTGTTGCAGATTTCATGGACCGATGACAACTGGGGAAGGCATTTCCATGCATGTCTAGTCAGAAATTGTTCCCAAATACATGAATGGAAATGTCTCCCCGGGTTGTCGTTGGTCCATGAAGCTTGCAACACCGCCCTTGTTCTATAATAATAGTCCACAAAACCAGTGGTTTGTGACACATTGAACGGTTTCTGAGATTAGAGAATAATGGGGCGGATTTATTAATGGGGTGAAAACTAACGCATTTTCACATCTTCAATTAGGGGATTTATAAGAAGAAGTGGATCTGCAAAACATTTCTCTCCAATATATGCCAGGTTGGATGACGAATGCCTAGTTAGAGTTAAGTGATTTTGGGAATGTCTAGTTAGCAAAATTTACAATTTACTGAATCAATATATGTCCTTAAATTGCCACCACCTATAGTTAGGGGATCAATTTTGTCACCCCCATGTAGTTAGGGAACCAAAATCGCAATTTATCCTATACAGATAAGAGGAATTATCAAAAGAATGAATAATTGGCATAATATTATTGGTCTAAGAAGAATATTCTTAATTATCCAATCATTGGTAAAATATTATACCTTGTTACATCAATTATATGTTGTTCTCTTTCAAGCTATACCTCATCCAAATATACCTTGTTCTCTTTCAAGTGACATCAATTTTTATGTATTATGTCACCAAAACAATTCATGGTTATCTTGTAATTCATTTTTGGTTTTTTATTAGAAGAATACAAGTATTTAATTTTTGTTTAATATTTATAAATTATTTGATTTTTACAAGCCCAACCCACAATTTTACCAAGCCCACCCGTTTTTAATGTACTGAAATATTTAATAAACCACAACTAAATAATCCATATCTGATTTCACCTCTGCTTTTCTCCAATTCCACCTCTCCTTCTCGGCTTTTCCTCAAATCTCAATCCCACTCTCTTTTCTTTCCAAATCAAATAAGAATTTAATTCAATGAGACTTAGATAGCCAGTGGTTAGTAACTTTGTATTATGATTTGTTTTTTTTATCTACTAATTCCTAGCTCCAATTTCTTCAATGCTTCAAGAACAAAATCAAAGGTTTATGATATGTTGACTTAATTAATTCATCTTATTTTTGATGCATGATGTTTCTACTTCCACAGTTGAAAGAATATTTCCAGCAATGAAATATATGACAACGACACTTATTTGTAACAAAATATGAGATGATTTTCTTGAAAATTTTGTAATGCTCTATATGGGACGAGACTTTTCTACAATATATATATATATATATTCTATTATTGATGAATTTTATGTTTTGAAGTCCCGTTGGGCACAATTTCTATGAATATATGTATATTATATTGAAATTCTTACTTCTTAGCTCACCATACTGCGAATTCCTTGATCTGCCACTGGTAAATATAAAATGTGTTTATGATAAATAAAACCTGCAATATTTTTTTCTATTTTTATTCATTTAGGGGAAAATTGATAGAAGAAATTAAAGAGAAAATGATGGTTTGTGGAGTTTGTAATGATTTCTCTGCATATATCGACACGATATTATATGAGCATTTTAGATGGAAAGTTGGATTATTTCACTATTGTTGAAAACCTTTTTAATAATTAATAGAGAAAATTACAACTAAATTCCTTGTACTATTTGCATTTTTACACTTTATCATACAAACTAATTTTTGTTGCAATTAACCACATGAATTTTGAAAAAAAATCGCACTTTGCCATATATGGACAAATTTACCCCCAAAAAATTTTATTTTTCTTATAATGATAAAATAGTCTATTATGCTCATATTGGATCTATCATTCTTCTGGATAAAAAAAATTAATAATCCTTTAAATTGTGACCTTTTTTTTTTTAGGAATATAGTTAGATATTCTTGGCTGATTTTTAGGTTATTCCTCACAGCCAACCTTGACATGCATTGCGATGGTTCGTGCAAACACTACAAAAAAAATGAAAATTGCAGCAAATCTTTTACATTATTTGAGACATTAAAAGGAAAAAAATCTCCTACTAACCCTAACAAAATGGTGTATATTGGTTTAAAATAAAAAAAGGATTTTTTTAATTAATTGAAAATAAAACTTTTGTGACGAAACAACAACATTCGCAACTAATGTTAAGAAAATTTTCGGTAAACAGTTTTACTTGGTCGCTAACTATTTAATTATTTTTATTTGTTTAACTTTAGTGAGAAAAAGTGATTGAAGTGCAATTCTCTCCCAAGAAAAACAGAGTTTTAGGGGTAGAATTGTCCATATTGGGCAACATGTAAAAATTTACAAAGTTCATATGGTTATATTCCATCTATAAATATCACCACAACCCTCATGTATCATTGATCAGTTACTTTACACAATGAAAAAATATATTTTCAGTTTTAATGTTATATTTTAGCATGGTATCATGAAGCCAGATAATTGGAGAGTTTGATTCGATGGTCTGTGATCCTTTTCGGTGAACTATGTGCCCGGTGATCTCTATCTTCTCCGGTGAGATTTCTGCACCTACGGTGAAATCTCTACTTCTCCAATAATTTTTGTTCTACCTTGGTGAGTCTCTGCATTTTGTTTTGGAATTCAATTTTATGGATTCCTCTCTTCATTTGACTGTTGTTGCTATCATTCCACATTTTAATTTCTTGTTTATTGGGCTTGATGGACTGAATTATTAATACTGGCGATTACAAATTTTATCCACAGTTGCGCATGGCTTTTTGAAAATTTCTTGTTTGGCACTCAAAGTGCTCCTGTCATGTACTTTGTTTCTGAATCATCTTCTTTCTCTACCTTAAATCCTAATTATGTTGTGTGGATGCGTAGAGATCAATTCTTATTGAGTTGAATGCTTGC
This sequence comes from Rehmannia glutinosa, assembly GCA_016081115.2. Taxonomy (NCBI): domain Eukaryota; kingdom Viridiplantae; phylum Streptophyta; class Magnoliopsida; order Lamiales; family Orobanchaceae; genus Rehmannia; species Rehmannia glutinosa. The sequence continues at coordinate 298,438 of JABTTQ020002851.1, forward strand.
CTCGATTAGTGAATCATTGCTAGGACATGTTACACGGTGCACTATGTCTCATGATCTTTGGAATGCTCTTGAGAAGTTATTTCATACACAATCTAAAACCATTGATGTTACAAAATTTAAAGAAATGGATAGTTGATGAATATATATTAAAGATGAAAGGATTTGCTGGTGATTTAAATTCAATTGGACAAAGCATCACTAATTCTGAGCTAGCTCTTTATGTCCTTGGTGGACTTGGTCCGATTATGAGGCTGTGGTGATCAATCTTACTTCACGTGTTGAAGATATTTCTCTAGCAGAACTTTAGTTTGTTTTATAAACACATGAGATGGTAATTCAGATCTTATAAGTTGTTGCTTATGTTCCTTACTCTCATATGCCTAACGGAGGTAGAGGTAGACCTTTTAGAGGTTGTGTTGGTCGTTTCTGTCGCAGGGGACATGGTCTTACGTGTCAGCTATGTGGTAGAGCAGGTCATGTAGCACCTAAATGCTACAAATGCTTTCATATTAGTTTTCAAGGAAATTCAAGTGCAATTTCTATTGGTGTACCTCAAGCTTATATTGTTGCTGGTGCAAATTTCTCTACTCCTAGAGACTCACAATGGTATTTTGATAGTGGTGCTACAAATCATATCACCACTGATCCTGAGAATCTGAGCATCAAGTCTGATTATCAAGTAACTGACAAACTTGTTGTGGGTAATGACTCTTCCTTGTCTATTTGACATATTGTTTCTACCATTCTCCTATCACTTTTTCTACTAAATCATTATTACTCAACAATATCCTCTATGTTCCCTCTATCACTAAGAATCTAGTTAGTATCTCCCAATTCACTAAAGACAACAATGTTTTAATTGGGTTCTATCATTATCATTGCCTTGTCAAGGACAAGCTTACTAGGAAGTTGTTGTTGGAAGGACTGATTAGTCAAGGGCTTTATCAGCTCGATCTTACTTCTGTACTCAAGACCACATCCTACTCTCAGAATCAGAAGCTCTCTCATTCTCAGAAATCTTGTGTTGTTTCTTACAAGGATTTGAATAAAGATGTTAAGCTTTGGCATAAAAAGTTAGGACATGTTTGTACCTCTATTTTGTCCACGGTGTTATCTCATTTACATGTTCCTTTTTAGAATAAGAATGTTGCATTTTGTCATGCTTGTAAGTTAGGAAAATTTCATCAAATGCACTTTGCTAATCAACCTACCAAAATTGCACATCCTTTTCAGTTGGTGTATTTAGATGTTTGGGGACTTTCATATGTTGTTTGGATCAAATGACAAATACATTGTTAAGAAAAAGTTTTTTCTTTGGATGGATACACATATTATTTGCTGTTTGTGGATGATTTCACAAGATTTTCTTGGATTTTCCTCTTAAAGTGAAGTCTGAGGCTAAGGCTTGCTTTTATAGTTCAATACCTTTGTATAGAGATAATTTAATTGTTCTATTAAGTGCCTTCAAACAGACTGGGGTGGAGAATATAGGGTTCTACAATCTATTCTTGACAAGTTGGGTATTAAATTTCAGCACCACCCTTGTCCACACACACATCCTCAGAATGGAAGAGTTGAGAGGAAACATCTCCATATAGTAGAAATAGGACTTACCCTATTGTCACAAGCCTCTTTACCCTCGAAAGTTTGTTGGGATGCCTTTCAAATCGCTGTTTTATAACATCACAGATTGCCAACTCCAGCTTTTACAAAATAGAAGTCCATTTCAGTCTTTATTTGGTACTGATCGAATATCTCTTCATGAAGGTGTTTGGATGTGCATGATATCCTTTCTTGAGGCCTTATAATGACAACAAGTTTCAATTTCGATCCTCCAAGTGTCTATTTCTAGGTTTTAGTCCTTCTTATAAAGGCTATAGATGCTTAAGTGTTGATGGTAGGATGTTTATTGCTAGAACTGTTGAATTCAATGAGCATGAGTTTCCATGTGGGAGTCTTTTTCCATCTCCTACACTCCCACATTCTCCCACTGCCAAGTCCCCTATTTCCTTACATGTGTTACTTGTGCCTTGTTCTATACTTCAAAGCTTCCAAAGATGAGATCCCTTGTCTCCAGATGGGATCGATTTCCAAGTGGTTCTACCCCCACTTTCATCACCTAATTACCCTGCATCCAGCCCCTCTTCTCCACAACAACAACCTCCTCCTGTTCTTGCTGCCCTAACTCATCATATGATCACAAGATCTAGAATAGGACATCTCAAGCCAAAGGTTTATGCAGCTACATTATGTCCCTTAGAGCCTACTTCAGTTTCACAAGCATTACAAGATCCTTAGTGGAAGTTAGCTATGCATGAGGAAATTGATGCTTTGCAAGTAGGGGTGTAAATGATCCGAGCCGAGCCGAACTTTAACTTATCTTCCATATGTTCGTTTAATTTTATACATGTTCAAGCTTGGCTTGAGCTTGCTTCAATTTTAAAAAAGCTTGTTCGTGTTCGGCTTGATGAATTTTTTTAATGCTTGAATGTGTTTGTGAACATGTTCGTGAACGTATTCGTTTTGAGTTCATGTCCAATATGTTCGTTCAAGATCTGTTCGTTTATTACATGAGCCTCAAAATGTGTTTGTTTATGCTTACTTAACTAAATAAACGAACATAAACGAACGTTATCCGAGCATATTCACGAGTTGTTTGTCGAAAGCTCAGTTCACTTACAACCCTATTTGCAAGCCAATCACACATGGATATTGGTACCCTACTCATTAGACATGCATGTAATTGACAAACAATCGATGTTTAGAGTTAAGCACAAAGCTGATGGTACAATTGTCAGATATAAGGCAAGACTTGATGCCAAGGGCTTTCAACAAAATGTTGGGGCGGATTATTCATAAACCTTTTCTCCTGTGGTTAAACCTTGCACCATCGGATTAATGTTTTCTCTTGATGCTACTTACAATTGGAGTATTCAGCAGATTGACATTAACAATGCCTCCTCAATGGAGAATTAAAGGAAACAATATACATGTCATAGCTAGAGGGCTTTACTGACAGCATGTATCCCCTTGAAAATCCTTATATGGACTTAAACAAGCCCCTAGAGCATAGTTTGATACTCTGAAGTTGTTTCTTGGTTCCTTTGGGTTTATGAGTTCAATGTTTGACTCATCTTTATTCTTCAAAAGGGAAAATAGAGCCTTGTTGCTAATAATTGTCTATGTAGATGACATTTTACTTACTGGTGATGATTCAAGTGCTATCCGTAAGGTTATCAATTTACTGGGAGATAAGTTTGCTCTTAAAACTATAGGAGAAGTGAACTACTTTCTTGGCTAGGAGACTACTAGAACCTCCCATGGCTCCATTGTTCTGAATCAACCTAAATAGCCCAGGGATCTTTTGGCTAAAACTCATCTTGAAAATTGCAAACCTATGTCCACCCCTATGGCAATCAACCTGAAGCTTGCTCTTGATGACAATGCGCGCTTCTTGTTGATCCATCTCCTTACAAAAGCACCTTAGGAGCCCTCCAATATCTCACTCTCACACGACCATATATTTATTTTGATGTCAATAAGTTAAGTCAATTTCTTCATAATTCTACTATTAATCATTGGATAGTTGTTAAACATCTTCTCAGATATCTTAAGGGAACTCACAACTTGGGTATAGAGTTCAAACCATTCAAGAGGATGTTAATTGAAGGTTACTCAGATGTGGATTGGGCAAGCAACTTGGATGATATGAGGTCTACAGGGGGTCATTGTATTTTCTTTGGAGGCAATCTTCTCACATGGACTTCTAAAAAGTAGCCTATAGTCTCCGAGGAAGGTCAAGTCGAATATAGATCATTGGGTGATATTGCGCTAAGGTTGTCTGGTTACATTCTCTTTTTCAGGAACTTGGTCTTCATTTTGAAACTCCCTGAGTTATTTGGTGTGATAATGTGAGTGTCATTGCCTTGGCCCGAACCCTATGTTCCATGTAAGAACCAAACATATTGAAATAGATGTGCACTTTTATCAAAGACAATGTTTTAAGAAAAGAGTTGGATGTTTGATATGTTCCTACAGAGCAGCAGGTGGCTGATATTTTTACAAAGAGCTTGTTCGTTTCGCCCTTAACTTAAGAGCTAATTTGTTGGATTCAAACCTGTTACATAGAAGCAGTTTTGGGGTGTATTAGAGTGTGTGATATCTGGAAGCTTCTACAGTTAGGGAGTTAGTTACATTGTCAGTTAAGAAATTGTTAGAGTTAGTTACATAGTGTATTCCATCTATAAATATCACCACAACCCTCCTATATCATTGATTAGTTAGTTTACACAATGAAAGAAATGTATATTCATTTTTACTGTTATATTTTAGCAAGTTAACTGTGACAAAAAATAGTTTGTATGGTAAAGTGTAAAAATGCGAATATTAGTACAGAAAGTTTAGTGTAATTTCCTCTAATTAATTATTGAGTTTGTGACCTTAATTTTCTTTTAGACAAGTTGCTGTCCATGGCTTTTTCATGTGTAAATTAATTTTGTATTGCATATTATTCAAATGTTGTACTGAAAATTGACGAAAACAATTCAAATTAAACTCTAAACAACTTGAAATTATTTAGTACAACACAGTAGTCAAATCATCAGTAGCTAGATACATAATTCAGCATGTTACTATTGCTAAATCGCTTGCTTCGCAGGAAAGCACTTGGTAATGGTGTGCAACTGAGAGTCTCAAGAGCTGGTCTAACAAGCATATCCTCCATCTCCCATTGTGTCTGTTGTGTAAAGTGTATTCCATCCCAAAATATGTAATCGTTTGGGTTTGAGCAAACTGGCACTCCTTTATCTCCACAGAATATTTTGCTATTGTAGTTATATTTTCCTCCAATTCCACAGCAAGATTTTAGCGCACTGTTTCCATCAGGGCCTGTTGCAATTAACAAGTACAATATAATTAATTAGAGTTTTACCAAAGTAATTAAAGGATATATAATTACAAAAGCTTGGGGCCATATATATATACTATAACATTTACCTATAACTGATGCATTGGCAATAAGTGATCGTACACCATCATACATGGGGCCATAAAGTATTCGGACATTTGGGAATTCACTGCTGAGATTTGTTATAGCTTGTTGGAGATGATCATTTTTCAATATTACAAGATCGTTCACACTCTTCAAACAACCAAGCTCATCGTAAGCTGTGGTATCGTTTGTGCGTAGGGCAGTTAAAATATAGGGAACGCATCCAAGAGGACCATTTCCAGGGATAATTGCTCGCGTTGCACCTAATTTTATCGTCTCCTGTTGTTTCATTTAATGAAGAGAACTAGCTACATGTTAATATATATCCAGAAAATAACCAAAAATTGGGTTTGAGATAATTACTCTTGTAGCATCGATAATAGCCTTCACTATAGCCGGCACATAAGTTTTGACTTCTTCAATAGATTTTCCTTGAGTCAACGCATAGCCTATGTCATTCCCTTCAATATCTCCCATCAATACCAGAGAGTTTCCAATCCATTCCGAACAATCTAATGCAAATAAAAATTTGAGTAACAATAAGTATAATCTATCTATCATAATACAATTAATGTGAAATTAATTATAATATATATTTAATTAAAGTACTGTTATTAACCTGATCGTGATGAGCAAATAGTTTTAAGATGACTCTTAAACCAACTCATTTGACGGCGAAGAGGAACAGCATAATCTGGAATAGCAATATTCCTATTTCTGAAAAATTTACGGTCAAGTACAGGACTTCTTGCCACTGAAAATATGACTCCATGATAGCTGGCTGCCCTTGTGTGATTCATGTTCAAATAAGGTACAATATTTGGTAGCCCAAAATCTTCGGCTGCAAATTAAACACACATATATATGTACGCATGTAAATAAAAAGTTAATTAATATATAGTTTTTTAATTTTTTTCTAAAATAAATAGCGAATAGTGAAAAAAATCATCATGGTGCATGCCTCCATAATGGGAGCATACAATGCCTCCGTCTATATATGACAATTAATGTCATATTTAATTTCTTCATATATATATATATATATATATATATATACCTGTATAGTCAAAATCAACGAGGCCATCGGACCAACGACCGGTGGGATAACCAGGAAAAGTGACACCATAAGGATACCGTCCAGCTGGAATGGTCACCTTAGGAAGAACGTATATAGAGTTGCCAATGTCTGTGACTCCATCTCCAAAGTGGTATAGATAATCAAATGGACAAGTTTGGGATGAAGCTGTGCCAACTACAATAAGGAGATAAAAACAAATTTGGATCTTCATGCTTGCAACTGTCATAATATTGGAAAAGTTCAAAATATGTTAAGCGAACGTAGAAAAGTAAGAAGAGATAACTCAAAGCTAGCTACGTATGTACTATATATTGACAAACAGATTAATTATATTGAAAATTTAGACTAGAAAATATTGTAAGAAGATTGCGATGGAGTAGGTAACTGCACTATCTAGTATATATAGGCATTATGGGGATGGACAAAATGATGGAGAATTTACCAATAACGTGAGGTCATTATTGGAACAATATTTATTGGAGACTTATTTGAATACTATGGCCAATTCTCAATTTCTCATGGACAACGTGGTTGAATTGAATATTGAAACTTGAAAGTCCACTTTGATCATCTTCTTAGATTTGAATCCTATCTTTCTCAAAAAAAAAAAAAAAAGATTTGAATCCTATGCACTTCAAATAAAAAAAAAAAGATTTGAATCCTATGGATAATTTACATTTAATTAATACTAAATTTAAGTATTACATCTTTTCTTGGATGACAACCTGACATAAACTATATACATTAAAAACAAAGGTTAGGTGGCTAATGCCGATTAATTAATTAATTGGTTAATTCTTAGAAATTATTAAGTCTGAGTGGAGAACCTCCAATAAATAATTATTATAAAAATCTTAAATTAAAATAAATCCATGGCAAGTGGACTTAGTCAAGACCCAAAAAAAAAGGAAATTTGCCAAATATATATACATATACATATGTCTGAATCTTGTATTTTTGTTTCATACGACTCTCTCTTGAGATGTTTCATACGACTCTCTCTTGAGAGATTTTGTCAATGTAATTTTTGTTCACTCTTTCAAATGAGAAATCATAAAGAAAATGACGAAAATTTTAATTATTTGAAGTCTGTAAAAAAAAATAAGATTTATAAAGTTGTTACGATGTTCTAGTACTATCTACTTGAAAGTTGAAACATCCTTCAACGCTTCATTTCCCATGATATATACAATTATCGTGTGTCCATATATCATGTCAAATATAACTATACAAGTATGCATTTGAGCTTCAATGCATGTATATAACAATAATTATGTTAACCAGGTGGCTTAGCCCATATGGCCACCACAAGAAATTGTGGGGTGGAGGTCAGAAGTTCAAACCTCTATTCAATCAAATTGCTTCCCGGGGCATATATATGCGAGTTGGTGAAGATTTGGAGGGAAATCATCCTGAATAGCATCTGTGTGTACTCGATTCGGGGAGAGATCGTTATTATTAGATTGTGAGGTGGAACATAATTGTTCTCTTTACCTGGGAGGATCAGGTTCTACGTCAGCAGACCCCATCAGAACATTGATCCGTGCATGCACATCCCGCAGTTTACCTTGGCAGCAGCAATGAGGGGCCAAAACTGTTATTTTCAGCCATAGTTAGACGTAAGCCTGGAAACTGAGCTATAAAAAAACAATAATTATGTTTTATAATGATAACTTTTCCATATTTCTATGCATGTGCACATATTTTTGTGCAAATGTTACATAATTTTTTTAATTTATTGGATGCATAATTTTGATAAATGAAAATATAAGGCCTTGTATGGTTATGTTTCCATGAACCATTTACAGTTTCTAGTGTTGGAAATAGAATTTTAAGAATTTATTGGTTTTCGTGTGAAAACTGGAATTATGTTTGGATGAGAGAATGAAAATGAGTTTTATATAGGTTTGAAAATGAGATTATGTTTGGTTGAGTAGTTTTGAAATAGTATTTTATGTATATAATAATTTGAAAAGTTGATAGTGGTTGAATTTTTTAATTGTATATATAATATTATATTTGGAAGATTGTAGGTTGGTGGGTCCCATTAAATATATATAATTAAAAAATAATAATATTTTAAGTAGACAGAGTTGGTAATGGAGGGCCCCACATGTATAATTGGATGAAAATTTGAGAAAGTGATTGATGAATGATATAGGATATAGTATAGGGTTGGAAATTGAAAATATAGGTTTGAGATGTTGTTTTATGTGAAAATTGGAAAATAAAAATGATGATTTCCATTGGAAAATTTAGAAACAAACATGATTTCATTTCTATGAATAGTTGGAAATTGGAAATTGGCCTTTGGAAACATAAACAAACAAGGCCTAAATGTCCCGAAGTATTTTAAACATAAAAGTTAAAACATTTTGTAAACTAGTAGAATATTCATTTGTCGATTAGTAATAATCTTTTTAAGATAAACTTTTTAATTTAATACATAATATTTTTAATAAACGAGATTAATAATATAAAAATTAAAAGAAATAAAATATTGTTGCTTACAAGCCAATGTACAACTAAATCTCAATCTCGTTAAAATCTAACAATGTAAAATCCACGAACGAAAAAGTTTCAGCAGGTAAACATGCTAGAAAGAGAATCTAATTCGAAAAACAATTTAATTAAAAAAGATTTTTACTCTATACTAGACTCTGATTAATACTTTTTTTTGAGCAAAGACTCTAATTAATACTTTTATTCCGGTAAACCAACCAAAATTTCACGCCCAAGTATTTGTTTTATATCCCACCGACATGCTCAACTTGCTTCATTATCTGCTTAGATTTTGAAATAATAAATCAAAACAAATATTATACGACAAAAACTCCTGTCAGACAGTCTAACGGGCCAAAATCCGTTAGACGAATCCCAAATCCGACCCGGTGTCATTCTTGTAATATTAAGCAGCGGCATAGATTTACTAGACCCCGAAAAGTATTAGTTGTTTCCCTCAAAAGTATTAGTAGTTCCCTAAACAGTATTTTTAGTAGCCTCTAGAATAGTATTAATTTTTCCATCAAAAGTATTATTAATCCTCTTAAAACATATTAGTTGTCCCCTGAAAAGTATTAGTAATTCCCGGTAAAAGTATTATGTTTTCCCCTAAAAAGTATTAGTAGTCACCCTGAAAAATATTTAGTCTCACCTAAAAATATCAGTTTTTTCTCTCATAGAAATGTATTAGTCGTTCTCTTGAAAAGTATTAGTAGTCTTCATAAAAAGTATTAGTTCTCCAGCAAGCGTCAAAATTGACTCAACGTCAAAATTGATTCAGACAAATCAACAAATACATGGATGACATGAATAAATGTACTTTTAAAAAATAATGGTTGAATGAGTTTATACCAAACTCAAAGCAAAACAAAACGATAGCTTACCAAAAATCAAAACTCTAAATATGAAACAATTGAAATATAACTTTTGAAATTTTGAATTATCACCTTTAGGCCCTGACACTCACATATTTTAAAGCATAAGCATTTGAATAGAGAATAAAATATTAAAAAAATACTAAAAGAACACTAAAATAATCCAAAATTCCAATTCATTCTTGTTCCCCTACTTGCTTATTGTGTGCGACGACCGACGGGTGGGTTGTATCAATTGACAATTTGCAATTGACTGGATTTATGACTTATGATTGTTGTGCTGTTGCGGGGGTTTGGGTTAGGCCCGGGAGGGATTATCAAATGTAATTTGTGTGTGGTTTTTTTTTTTTTTGGGTTGGGTTGGATACTTGGATTGGATATATTGTTGGGGTTTCGTCTGACGGATTAGATCCATCAGACCGTCCGAGAGGAGACCAATTCATATTATATATTTAATTCTCCAATGACGACCAACTTTCCACAAACGACAGAAATCATTGTTAGATAAGATTAAACTATTTATAACTTTCACCCTCGTGGCCTCAACTTTTTACTTTTGTAAACGATTAACCCCCAAGCATTTGAAGCGCCATTAACCCCCACCTACCAACTAACTTATCGAAAATGTCGAGCTTCTTTTTTATTCCTAAACTGGAATTTCAATAAGTTAATAGTTTTCACTAAATGAATATATATAAATTACACATCATAATAATGATTCTGGATTAAAAAAAAAACGATTTAGGATATATAACCACGATAATGTATTTTTGAGTTATTTTACATACGTAGATAAAGTTAAGGTTATTTGACAGTTCGTGGCAAATACCACAAACTTTTACGAAATTGGGGTGAATTGAGGATGTTTTGATATATTATGTTAGGCGCCATTACAATTGACACCTACAAAGAAGGCGTCATTTCCAAAGGCGTCTCTGAGTGTTCTTTTTTTCTTTTTTCTGACAGGGTCTACTCTCTATTTTTCTTTAATTTTTCTTTAATTTTTGCAAATTAATTTTGAATATTAAATAATTGCACAATTTTTTTGGATAACTAGAATGTGATATATTACGGAATGAAAATGTGATTACATAATAAAGTGTACAACACATAATTAAAAAAATAAGAAGAAGAAATTACACATTAAAATATTGGAATAAATATGACTACACTAAATTATATTTGTGTGGTATTTGTGAAACCCGATTATACTATTTTTTTAATTTTAGATTTTTTTATAAATTACAAAATGCATATTATCATTTCGGATAAGTGAAACTCGTTTTTAGCTAATTGACTAAATATCCCCACAAAATTACATTTGTGGAGTATTTGAGTTGAACAAGTTTCATTTGTTTACGTACCAGTATAAAGGGTATAATTGGGAAATTTTGTTATTCTTATTTGTAATATATTCGAATATATATGAATCAATTTGAGGATTTGTATTCAGAATTCTAATCCATCTTTATTGTTGGAAGATAATGTGTTTTCTTGATTCATTTCAAATTTAATTAGTTTATTACAAAAATATATAATCGAATTTATTACAAATAAGAATAAAAAGGAGAGTAGGTCTACAAATTTCACAATTATAATTTAGTGTAATCGGGTTTCACAAATACCCCACCCCACAAATATAATTTAGTGTAGTTGTACTTATGTTTTAATAGCATGTCGTAACTTATTCCAAAGATTTTAATGTGCAATTTCTTCCTTTTTATTTGAATTATGTGTTGTACATCTTATTATGTAATCGCGTTTCATTCCCTAATATATCACATTCTAGTTATCCAAAAAATTGTGTATTTATTTAATATTTAAAATTAATTTTCCAAATTAAAAAAAAGAAAGGAGTAGGCGCCACCAAATCAAGCGCTTACTGTCAGGAAAAAAGGAAAAGAACATTGTTGTAGGCGCCTTCTTTTCGCCACACATAATATATCAAAATCTCCCCAACCCACCCCAATTTAAGAAAATTTGTGGCATTTGCCACAAACTATCAAATAACCCTAAACTTAGAAAGCATGAACTACAAATTCCAAGCGACCCACAATACTATCATTATTATCATAATTATTATTTATTATACACAAGGTTAATTATAAATACTACCCTGAGGTTTAGTCTAATTACAAAAAAAGCTCAGTCATATTTTAAAATTAGATGGCATTTGTTTTAGCTTACAAAATTGCATCCTCTAGAAAGCGGTATTTGTTGTGTAAAAAAAAAACCTCTAAAGGATATTTCTAATTTTGAAAGATTTGTAATTAGGGTAATCCTCAAGTGTAGTTTTGTAATTAATTAGGCCTAATACATATCTAAAAAATTAATTGAAGGTTGTATATATTTGATCTACCACGTTGAAATCATAAATTAATATATTTGAATCACCAGTCCTCCCTCTTGCGAATATTCAGCATTTGGAAAAGTAATTGATAACGCGAAATAAATAACATGATATCTTTTACGTACACGAAAGCAAGATGGGAAACGTATTTATTGAAGTTAACGGGCTACCAGCAGTTGTCGCAATTAGTCGTTGGACATTTATGCATATATAGTTGAATTGTAATTTGTACGATAACAGTTAATTTGCTTTTCAATTCTAATTTTGTAATAAGGGATTACACAGAACCCCATGTACTATTCACATTTTTATATTTTATTATATAAACTATTTTCCATTAAATTTTACAATATAAACTATGTAAACTTTTGTATTTTGCCCTATATGGAAATAATTTATTATGCTCATCACACATATCATATTATCATATACAAAATTAATATTTTCTTAATTCATAAATTGTTTCAACGAAATGTAGTTACGTATTCTTAGTCGATTTTTGGGTTGTTCTTCACATGTATAGTTTTACGACTGCTCCTTACACTCAACCTTAACAAGTATCGCAATGGTTCATACCAACACAACAAAAAAAGCAAAAAATTATAGCAAAAAATAAAAAACACCGCTAAGTGTAGACACTAGCTAGAGATGAATCTTAAGTATTCGTCACTAACTAATTAAAAATATAAATAATAATAATATAATTTAATCAATTAGCAATGAAAATATTCATCATTAACCAGACCCGACTATCCAGTAAAACAATGTATGAATTTAAGAGATTATAATTTTTTATACGAAATCATGATGGGGTGGAATTTGGATATGATCATAATAAACTATTTTTATAATTTTAATTAAAATAAAATTTAGGGGTAAAAATGTCCATATAGGGCAAAGTGCAAAATTTTACACAGATCATATGGTAAAGTGTAACAAAAATAGTTATATGATAAAGTATAAAAATTTGAATAGCATAGTTTCCTGTTTATAATATATATATGGTATTTCATATCCCAAAGGCATATCGACCAAAAAATGTTTTTCTGAAATATGCATTTAAGCAAAGATGATTTACACTATATCTAAAGAAATTCTTCTAATTTAGTATTTCATGTGTTATACAATATTAAAACTGCTTATTAATTAAGTATACAAAATATTTAGTGTTGGAATTTGGTCCAACATCCTGCCTGCAATGGACTTTAAAAGAGGCGCGAGGAGCGGCCCGCGATTCAAACTCGTGAGCGTTGGATTGCACAATTAAATGAGAGCTTAAAAGGATTTGATATGGACTACCTATACCAATTACCAACAGATGCATCTTCTTTTTTGGTGCCCATTACATAGAAACTCTGAGGTTAAGCGTGCTTGGTCTAGAGTAGACGTGTAATGGGTGACCCCCTGAGAAGTTTTCCAATGTGCGCGTGAGTAAGGACAAAATGCGCTAGAAAAAGACTCGTGTTGGTTTGTAGGGACAATCGTCAATCCGAGTAGCGTTAGAGGTCCAACAACTGGTATTAGAGCAAGTTACAAGTTCGAATTCTCTTGGAAGCATGCTGCAGTGGAGGTTGCCATGAACGGTGGAATTGAGATGCTGGCGCAGCGGAGGTAAACGGATCAAAACTGAAGAGTAGGTTGTCACGTGGCCAGGAATGAGTTAAAACGGACTGGAACTGAAGGTGTAGGTTGCTAGATGGACCGGAACTGAAGGGTAGGTTGCCAGGTGACTGGAACTGAGGTAAAACAGACTGGAATTGAAGGTACAGGTTGCTGGTATTAGTCCAAGTGGCTACGATAATCTAGAGGGGGGTGAATAGATTATGCCGATTTTTTAAATTCCGCCCCTTTTTTTCCAGTGATCAAGCAAAGATTGAAAGTGTAAATGCAGAAAATAAACAGCACACGTTGATATAAAGAGCTTCACCCCACCTAGGGACTATGTGTAGAGCTGTCAAAATGGGTCAGGCCCGTCGGGCCGCCCCGCCCCGCCTAAGGTAGGGGGGTGGGTTAAGTATTTAGTAGCCCGCCAAGGGGCGGGCCTAAACGGGCTAGCCCGCCGCGGGCTTGGCGGGTTGGGTCAGCGGGCCGGCGGGCTAGCCCGTCAGAAATTAAAAAAAAGGAAAAAAAAGAAAAATTAGATAAAATAGAAAACAAATAGTATAATTGATATTTTATATTTTTATCTCTTATAAAAGTGTATATAATATTTTTATAAAATATGTACTTGTTATCCATTAGTATATTTAATTCATTAAAATTAATAATATGAATAAAAAAAATTCATTTTTTTATTTTTTTTTAATTTTTGGCGGGCCGGCTCGCCCCACCCGCAGCCCAAGGCGGGTTAGGCTGAGGTTTTCTAGGCCCGCCACCTTGGCGGGCCAGCCCGCCCTGCCCCGTCCGCCCGTTTCGACAGCTCTAACTATGTGCTCTACCACCCCATTATATATGGGATGAGTTTCAAAAAAAGAAAAAGAAATATTACTAATTACCACAATTAATACAACACTACCTTTGAGGATTACCACAATCCTCTTACAACACCTTCAAGGAGATTACCACAATCTTTCTTCAACACCTATGAAGAGTACCACACTCTTCAACACCTAAGATCACCGAAGTGTGCTCTTACCACAAGAACAACAAAAAGGATATCTTGTTTTGGATGATGGACAAAATTCAAGATTACAACTAAACAATGATAATACAAATATTGAGTGCAAGTATAATCAAGAATGAGAAAACCTAGACCTTAAGGATGTGCAAGTGAAAGGACTTAGGCTAATACAACAAGAGTTTTTGACAATGTGTTTGCTTGTATACTTTTGCTTGTATTTTGTGTATCTCTCTTGTTGCTTGAATGGTTCCTCTATTTATAGGAGAGGTCTTGGTTTGATTTCCAGACATTGGCTCCTTCTTGGAGAGTGATTTCTGCAAAAAATAATGTAATTAAACTCAAGAAATAGCTGTTAGAAATCAACCCCTTAAATTAGGGAAAAATTGTCTGAAAATCCAACGGATAATTTGTTGTCAAAACTATATAGCGACCGATCGCGCACAAATAGAAGTTTGAGCCCCTCCAAAATTCATTACAGGGGGACCAGCTGACGGGGGGTCCGATTGGTCGCCCCCTGTGTGGACCGGTTGGGCTCCTCCAAAATTCATTATAGGGAGTTCTGTATTCAAAACTCAACTCCCAGGCACAGGTCGACCGGTCGCCCACACCGGTCGAACTCTGGGTCGACCGATTGCCCTCCCCAGTTTTCCTTCCGTCCCATTGTCTGTTTCAAAACTTAACTCAGGTAGGGCGACCGGTCCAACACGAGATAGAAGTGCTGTCCAATTTTTGTCGAAAATAAACTTCAAGAAATACTCCGAAAAATTGGTAAAAACATTTTATGTCGATCGGGGGTATTTGGACAATATTTAGAAACATTGTTTTGGTGTAAAAACTCATTTAAACAAAATCATCAAAATCATGATAAAAATATTTATCTAATTTGGGTGGACCGGAATCAAGGTAGGCCGATTTGTGGCCGAATCGAGGTAAACAGATCGGAATCAAGGTGTAGGTTTTTGGGTGGTCGGAATTGAGAACTCGTGAGCACTGAATTGCACAGTTAAAGGATAGCTTAAAAGATTTGATATGGACTACCTATACCAATAGATGCATCTTCTTTTCTGGTGCCCATTAAATAGAAACTCCGAGGTTAAGCGTGTTTGACCTGGAGTAGACATGGGATGGGTGACCCCATGAAAAATTTTCCAAGGTGCGCGTAAGTGAGGTCAAAGCGTGCTAGAAAAAGACTCGTGTTGGTTTGTGGGGACAGTCATCAATCCGAGTAGCGTTAGAGGTCCAACATTTAGTTTTGATTATGTCTCTTGTAGAACCGTCTTACGGATCTTATTCCATAAAACGGATCCTACCCACCATCCACCCACTCTCCCGCGGATCCTACAACTCACTCACACACCCGCCCGCGGATCCTACAGCCTTACCCATCCGCCCGCCAGCTAGCCCGCGAACCTGTTCTACCACTACACCACTAGTGCTTGTTGTGCAATTTCAGTGTAACCATGTATATGAAGTCATTCATAAATACACCTGGTAAATTGAATTAAAATTAAAAACGCCTCTAAATGAAGAGTCTCAGAATCGAACTTAAGTCTATTAAAAAACATGATACATTATCTCAATAAATGGTTACATATAAAAGTGTTACTTTAGCTACATCATATTTATTTTTTTATGTTTCCTCTATTTTTGTTCCTAGTTTGTAACTGTATTAAGAAATCTGATACTTTATCTCAACAAACAGATACTTTTACTTATAAAAGTGTTACTTTAACTATATCATATTTATTTTTTATTTTTTCTTCTTTCCTTATCATATATATATATATATATATATTGTTATATATTCATAATTTGTGACTATATTAAAAAATATATTTATCTCAAAAAACAAATACTTTTACTTATAAAAGTATTACTTTAACTCTATCATATTTATTATTCATATTTCTTTGTATTTATTATTAAAAAATGTAATACTTTATTTAAAAAAGATATTTTTACTTTTAAAACATGATATTTTATCTCAAAAATATATATTTTTATTTTTACTCACAAATGTGTTACTTTAACTAATTAACTCTAATATATTTATTTGTCCTTCTATGTAATGTAATCATAATTTGTGGCTATATTAAAAAATATGATATTATATCTAAAATATTAAGAACCTCAGCTGCATTCGATGTCATGAACCCATAGCGTCTAATTGGACAACGTGCACGTGCCCACCTTTTCGTTCCAGCCCTAACAAACTCCTCGTAGGCCTTTTTGTTTGCATTTTGAATCAGGGTCATTATCTTCTTGAATCTTTTAGGAGAGTAAGTGTACGCCGCCTTTTGGTATAAGGTCACCACTTGACCTCGATAATTTCTGATATTTTGCCTCAAGTGATATGTGCATATACCATGCATAGCGTCAGGAAATACACTTCCAACTGCATTCTTAATACTTTTATGACGATCAGATACAATAAGCAAATTTTCAGGGCATCCATATGTATTGCGTAACTGCTTCATAAACCATTCCCATGACTCGTCCTTCTCCTTATCAGCCACACCAAATGCTAGTGGAAACACTTGTTCATTACCGTCTTTTGTAACTGCAAAACCTTTAGACTTGCCCTTTAGGTGTGTGCCATCAACAACAATAACAGGTCTACAACACTCACTGAATCCTTTAATTGACGCATGTAAAGCAATATAAACATACATGAATCTATCATCGTCATCGGTCTCGTGTGTAGCGCAATGGTAGTAGGGGTTTTTTTTTAACATGTACAAGAATGCAGGCAAGATCCCCCAAGACTGCAAATGGTCACCGTGTATGTAGTTGTACTCACGATGCTATGATTTTAGTGCTTTGTTGTACAAAATGTCTATCCCATGTTCAGCAGACAAATCAACAATAATATCCCTAGGTTTAAGGGATCGTCCCTCCTTTAGTAGTTTTGGCGCAAACAGGGCTCCAATAATCTTCGAAGGCAATTGTCGAGGAGCATGTCTACTTAAGTTGGCTTCACATGTATGAGGTTGCTCGAATTTAGTCACCTTTTAACTTCCTCCTTGGATGGCGTTTGCACGAAGTAAGAAGGTGCATCCTTTATGTTTGCAAACAGCCTCATAACATGAAGTCGAAGATCGGGTTGTTCTATATACTCCACACGATGGTACAGATGATAGAAGCCCAACTTTGTTACCATTTCTTCCTTGCTTTCAAGCACTGCACCTTTGAATAAGTCACGCTCAATATTAGGGGTTCTTGTGGAATGGAATCAGGGTCGGAATATTGATAAGACGTTCCAGGAGCCATCCATGCATATTTAGACCTAACCATTGGGAGCTCCGTATCAGCGTTCTCATTATCTACTTCGTTGGCATCAACATGAGGTACCTTATGGATTGGAAATCATCTATTCCGAAGAACATGCTCGTCATTGTCTCCTATGATATCATTGTTCACATCATTCTTTTCACAGTCATCGGGAACAAAATAGTCATCTTTTTTCCATCCAAAGTGATCATAAATCAATCAACGGACTAGTTCACTATCAACGTCGTACTCTGGATCGTCATCTTCTTCATCGGATGTGTCACTGTCATTCCCTTCACAGTCATCAGGAACAAATTGTGCATCTTGTTGGTTATGTTGATCACCAACAAAATCCTGGTCATCATAATGGCCACCACCACCACCGAAATCATCATACCGCCCAACATTATCATACCACCCAAAATCATCATTAAATCCACCACCACCACCACCACCACCACCATCATCAACATCCAGATGATCACTATTATTGATTCTCATTTGATGCTCCAAGATAGGAGATTTACTTGGACACTTATCGGGCACTACGTGTTGCACAGACGATGGTTGAGGTGCAGCATGTTGCATATAGGTTGGCATACACTGTGGTGGACCATGTATATAATTCATGTCGTACTGAGAATTATATGCATTTAAGGACATAAATTGACTGCCGATACCATATGAATACGATTGAGCAACCATTAGGTTCATAAAACTGTTGGACCTCTAACGCTATTCGGATTGACGACTGTCCCCACAAACCAACACGAGTCTTTTCTAGTGCACTTTGTCCTCACTCATGCGCACCCTGGAAAACTTCCCAGGGGGTCACCCATCCCATGTCTACTCTAGGCCAAGCACGATTAACGTCAGAGTTTCTATGTAATGGGCACCAGAAAAGAAGATGCATCTGTTGGTATAGGTAGTCCAAATCATATCCTTTAAGTTATCCCTTAACTATGCAATCTAGCGCTCACGAGTTCGAATCGCGGGCCGCGCCTCGCACCTCTTTTAAAGCCCATTGCAGGCAGGATGCTGGACCAAATCCCAACAATCCCCATCCCAGCACCTGCCATCTTCTCAGTTCCAGTGCTTGGCAACATCCGCTGTCCGCCAAACTTCTTCAGTTCTAACGCCAACTTCTTCAGTTTAAGCGTCGCATCACGCAAGCGCCTCAGTTTCGGCCACCTCACAACTTACCCTTCAGTTCTGGTCCACCCAACAACCTACACCTTCAGTTTCAGTCTGTTTTACCTGAGTTTCGGCCACCTGGCAACCTACCTTTCAGTTCTGGTCCACCCAGCAACCTACACCTTCAGTTCCAGTCTGTTTCCCATCACCTGGCAACCTACCCTTTCTGGTGTGCTTACCTCCGCTGTGCCAACATCTCAGTTCCACTGCTCCTGGCAACCTCACTATTGCGTGCTTCCAAGGGAATTCGAACTCATGACCTGCTCTGATACCAGTTGTTGGACCTCTAGCGCTATTCGGATTGACGACTGTCCCCACAAACCAACACGAGTCTTTTCTAGCGCACTTTGTCCTCACTCATGCGCACTCTGGAAAACTTCTCAGGGGGTCACCCATCCCATGTCTACTCCAGGCCAAGCACGCTTAACCTCAGAGTTTCTATGTAATGGGCACCAGAAAACCAACACGAGTCTTCCAAGGGAATTCGAACTCGTGACCTGCTCTGATACCAGTTGTTGGACCTCTAGCGATATTCGGATTGACGACTGTCCCCACAAACCAACACGAGTCTTTTCTAGTGCACTTTGTCCTCACTCATGCGCACCCTGGAAAACTTCCCAGGGGGTCACCCATCCCATGTCTACTCCAGGCCAAGCACGCTTAACCTCAGAGTTTCTCTGTAATGGGCACCAGAAAAGAAGATGCATCTGTTGGTATAGGTAGTCCAAATCATATCCTTTAAGCTATCCCTTAACTATGCAATCCAGCGCTCACGAGTTCGAATCGCGGGCGCGCCACCTCTTTTAAAGCCCATTGCGGCGGAGGATCTTTGGACCAAATCCCAACAATCCCCTCCCAAAGACTCCGCCATCTTCTCGTTCAATGCTTGGCAACCTCCTCTCGTCCACCAAACTTCTTGATTTTAACGCCAACTTCTTCGATTTAGCGTCGCATCACGCAAGCCTCTCGATTCGGCCACCAAAGAACCTACACCTTTGATTCGATCTGTTTACCTCAGTGGGCCGGCCACCGACAACTTACCCTTGATTGGTCCACCCAACAACCTACACCCGATTTCGATCTGTTTTTTTACGAGTTTGGCCACTGGCAACCTACCTTTCGATTCTGGTCCACCCAAAGAACCTACACCTTGATTCGATCTGTTTCCGTCACCGGCAACCTACCCTTGATTACAGTGCTTACCTCATTTGCGCCAACATCTCGTTCCACCGCTGGCAACCTCATCATTGCGTGCTTCCAAGGGAATTCGAACTCGTGACTGCTCTCGATACCGTTGTTGGACCTCTAGCGCTATTCGGATTGACGTGTCCCCACAAACCAACACGAGTCTTTTCTAGCGCACTTTGTCCTCACTCATGCGCGCACCCGGAAAACTTCCCGTGGGGTCACCCATCCCATGTCTACTCCAGGCCAAGCACGCTTAACCTCGTAGTTTCTATGTAATGGGCACGAGAAAACCAACACGAGTCTTCCAAGGAATTCGAACTCGTGACTGCTCCGATACCGAGTTGTTGGACCTCTAGCGCTATTCGGATTGACGATCGTCCCCACAAACCAACACGAGTCTTTTCTAGCGCACTTTGTCCTCACTCATGCGCACTCGAAAACTTCTCGGGGGTCACCCATCCCATGTCTACTCCAGGCCAAGCACGCTTAACCTCGAGTTTCCTCGTAATGGGCACGAAAAGAAGATGCATCCGTTGGTATAGGTAGTCCAAATCATATCCTTTAAGCTATCCCTTAACTATGCAATCCAGCGCTCACGAGTTCGAATCGCGGGCCGCGCCTCGCACCTCTTTTAAAGCCCATTGCAGGCAGGATGCTGGACCAAATCCCAACAATCCCCCTCACAGCACCTGCCATCTTCTCAGTTCCAGTGCTTGGCAACCTCCTCTGTCCGCCAAACTTCTTCAGTTCTAATGCCAACTTCTTCAGTTTAAGCGTCGCATCACGCAAGCCTCTCAGTTGCGGCCACCCAAAGAACCTACACCTTGATTCGGTCTGTTTTACCTCGGTTCGGCCACCGACAACTTACCCTTGATTCCTCGGGTCCACCCAACAACCTACACCTTGATTTGATCTGTTTTACCGAGTTTCGGCCACTGGCAACCTACCTTTCGATTCGGTCCACCCAAAGAACCTACACCTTCAGATTCCGATCTGTTTCCGTCACACCTGGCAACCTACCCTTCGATTCGGGTTCGCTTACCTCCATTGCGCCAACATCTCGTTCCACCGCTCGGCAACCTCACTGCGTGCTTCCAGGGAATTCGAACTCGTGACCTACTCGATACCAGTTGTTGTTGGACCTCTAGCGCTATTCGGATTGGACGATTGTCCCCACAAACCAACACGAGTCTTTTCTAGCGCACTTTGTCCTCACTCGCACGCACTCGAAAACTTGGGGTCACCCATCCCATGTCTACTCCAGGCCAAGCACGCTTAACCTCGAGTTTCAGTAATGGGCACCGAGAAAAAGAAGATGCATCTGTTGGTATAGGTAGTCCAAATCATATCCTTTAAGCTATCCCTTAACTATGCAATCCAGCGCTCACGAGTTCGAATCGCTGGCCGCACCTCGCACCTCTTTTAAAGCCCATTGCATGCAGGATGCTGGACCAAATCCCAACAAAAACTATATGGATTGCCATTTCCGGTGTACGAAGTCCCCACCATCCCATGATCTTTTGGTTGCAAGGTCACAAATATTCGGGGATCTTTGAAAATCTCAACTACTCGTCGAAGATCCCGTTCACACATAATCAAAGACTTAACCTCAGAACCACCCCCAGTTGACATTAAACAGTGTAATTTGTATTCACACAAACGCGATCACCATTTACAACTTTATGAACAATATCCACAAACCTACTATATGATATTGTCCACAACGACGTAAAAACGAGTACTTCTTCACCATTCCTATAGAAACTACCATCCCAAAAACCACTATGGACAATTATCACTTTTTCATCCTCCATCTGAAACCAACAAAACAGGACAAAAAAAATCAAATCGAACATGTAATCCCACAAAACTGACTGATCGAGTTAAATTGAGTCGCCTAACTCGATTCAAGTCAGCTGTAACTCGAATTCGAGTCAGTTGTAACTCGAATTCGAGTTACCTTTGCAAGTTGTTGTTCGAGCTTATTTCGAACTGTTTTTTTTTCATGTCTATGGTTTTCAGATCTATTCTACACCCAACCTCAAACTAAATACGATAGTGAAATGAATAAAGAATGAGATAGAGAACAAAATGCTTACATTATTTCGAGATTCCAATTGGGAAAATGGGTTGCCGGAAATTCACTGTCAAATTTTGTCTTTGAAATTTGAAGAGAGAAAGTGAAAGTAAAAGAGAAAAGGAGAAAGAGATGTAGGAGAAAGAGAGGTATAAGACCTAGTGTAATATGCTTAAAGGGTATGAATGTCATTTCACACCCCAAAAATGGTTAAAAAAAATGTGTTTGAAAAAATTGGCTATTTTTAATCTTTTCAAGTTGGAAATGGCCAATTTGACCCATTTCTACTAATAAATATGGGGTATATTATAAAACACAAAAACTCCTGTCAGACCGTCTAACGGGTCTGACCAGTTAGACGGATCTGACCCGTGGACTCGGTGGGACCCGGTGGCATTTCCGTAATATTAGCAATGATGTTTTAGTAGTTTTCAGGGACCATTGGTATTAACAATCCTTCTGAAAAGTATGAGCCGTCCTTCTAAAACGTATTAGCAGTTCTTCTAAAATGTATTAGTAGTTCCCTGAAGAGTTTTTTAATATACTCCCGAAATGTATTAGCAGTCCCTCAAAAAAGTATTAGTAGTTCCTCGAAAATGTATTAGTAGTTCCCTGGAGAGTATTTTAGTAGTTTCCCTGAATATAATTAAATTTTTCTCCCGAAATGTATTAACAGTCCTTCTGGAAAGTATTAGCCGTCCTTCTAAAAAGTATTAGCAGTTCTTCTGAAATGTATTAGTAGTTCCCTGAAGAGTTTTTTAGTATTTCTCATGAATTACTCCCGAAATGTATTAGCAGTTCCTCAAAAAGGTATTAGTAGTTCCTCGAAAAAGTATTAGTAGTTCCTCGAAAAAGTATTAGTAGATCCCTGGAGAGTATTTTAGTAGTTTCCTTGAATATAATTAAATTTTTTTTCTCCCAAAATGTATTACTTGATCCTTTCCAAAGGTATTAGTCGATCCTTCTAAAAAGTATTAGCGAGTTCTTTTCCGAAATGTATTAGTAGTTCACTGAAGAGTATTTTAGTATTTCTAATGAATATACTTCCTAAATATATTAGCAGTCCCTCAAAAAAGTACTAGCAGTTTTTTTGAAAAGTATTTGTAGTATTATCGTTTTGTTGAAAGATAGTAATTGATGATGCAAAATGTAATTAACACCATTATTAATAGTACCCTGAAATGCTTCAAAGTCGATTTTGTAAAATCATCAAACACTTGGATGGCACGAAATATTAATAAAACTTGATAGATTTCAAAAAGTCGGTAGTAACTTAGAGAAGATTCATAAATCAAACAAATCTCTGGATGGAACAACAAATGATGATTGCCTTGGATTTGATGAAGACAAATTGACAGAGATATATGGTGAATTTATGTAGCCACTTAAAAATGTTGTTGCATGCCCAGAAGGAAAAAATGGCTTAATCCCAATTTTCTAAAAGCTGAGTGAACTTGGCAACTAGTGGATTTTGTGTTTAAGCCGTTTATCAACCTCGCATGATCAATGTATACAAATATAAAGGGAATCCGAAGAATGGCCGTGGGATAAGCGGAGACGCAAGCAAATGAAGAACAAAGACTGAGAAATTTTTAGTTTTTAGTTTTTCTAGTTGGATTGGATAGGAATCAGGTTAGTTGTTGGGGGCTCCGTGTGACGAATTAGATCCGTCAGACCAATCTGACAGGAGACCAACCCATTATAAAAAAGTGATATTACAAAAAGGCCCCTGAGGTTCCGGATAATTACAAAAATAACCCAAAGATTTTTGGAAATTATAAAAAAAACCTTTAAGTTTGATCCGTCTTTTATTTTTCCCCATCATATAAAAAAAAAAGAAAAACATTCGATAAGCTCTCATTACATTTATCAATATACTACAGTTGCACCTTTAAATTGAAGACACAATCAAATTTTCAAAAGCTTTTTGATGGTTTCGTAAGTAGACCGAACCTCAGGGCCCAGGGGGTGTTTTGTAAGCTATCCCTAATAAATATTACCCCGGAATTTATTTTATTACAAATAATACCACTTACCTGTCAAAATTACAAAAAAAAAATTAAAATAAAATGAAAACTTAAGGCATTTGGCTAAATTGCAACTTTAGCTGGAAAAAAATCGATTTCAATCATTTGGTCATTGAAAATTGAAAGATTTGCCGAAAAATCACTTGTCCACATTTTTGTCCAAACCTATTAATAAAGAAATCAACTGTGCATAAGTGAGTACACGTAAGCAAATTGGTGTTCGCATAAGCACATTGGGCCGGAAATGCGATGTGTATTCTTCTCGCAAATTTTTCAATTTTCGGCAACCAATTGATTGAAATCAATATTTTTTTCAAAGAATTATTGTTATTTTTTTATAAATAGTGATTTTTGCAATATCATTATTGCTAATCCTATATAGCTAATGGACTAAAATTGCAATTAGCCTTGCATTACAAATACCCTGCCTTGAGGTTTGTTTTTGTTTTACAAACACTCCCCTCAAAAGTTTTAATTTGTGTAATAGAAACAAATACAGGGATATATATATATATATAATTTTGAAAGATAACTGAATTTATTTTTATAATAGACTAAATCTCAAAAATAGTTTTCATAATTAACCCTAACTGGATTTGTTTTTGAATATCTCCTACAAAACAGGATTTAAAGATGTGTTTTTCAGATGATACATTCCCAGATGGATTCAGTGTGAAGAAAGGGAATATAGTGTTGTATATGCCTTATTGTATGGGAAGGATTAAATCTTTATGGGGTGATGATGCAGAGGAATTTAGACCAGAGAGATGGCTAGATGAAAATGGAATGTTTCAGCAACAAAGTTCTTTCAAATTCACAGCCTTCCAGGTAAGCAGTTCATATTTCTTTATGGGATAATTAGAAAATACCCCCAGAAGTTTGGACTAATTACAAGAAAATCTCGAGGTTTTTTAAAATTACAAATAAAATATTAAGGGAGTGTTTATAATTTTAAAAAGGGATAACTACAAAAACATCCCTAGTTTAGGCTAATTACAAAAAAACTTAGAGATGTTTTAAAATTACAAAAAGAAAAAACTCATGTTTATTATGTATTAAATTTAAGGAGGTAAATATAATATTTTTATAAATGTTTGTGAGGTTTAGAAATATTTTTATAAAGAGGAAATGTAAGATGGAATCAAACCTCAAGGGAGTTTTTGTAATTTTTAAAGAAATGTGTTTTTTTTTTTTAACTAGCCCGAACCTCAGAGAGGTTTTTGTAACTATCCCTTTTAAAAAATAGGTAGATTTGTTAGGGATAATTACAATAAACCCCTGAGGTTTGGGATAATTACAAAAAATCTGGAAATATTTTAAAATTACAAAAAAAATTGTTTTTGTCTTAAATTTAAGGAGGTAATTGTAATATTTCATAACTATCATGAGGTTTTTTTGAATGTTTTTTGTTTACGAAGGGGGGAAAATGTGAGACAGAGTCAACATCAAGGGTTCTTTTATATGTTTTAAAAACCTTTGCGTTTTTGAGTAATTAGCCCGAACCTTAGGGAGATTTTCGTAATTATAACTTTTTTATAAGTAAACTGAACTTAAGATGTATTTTTTTTGCTATTAATTATCCTTAAATTTTCTTGTTCAATGAAAAAAAACATTTTTTTTACTGTTGAATTCAATTTCGTTTTCAACCAACTTATTAGATTTTGCAATCTTAGCATACATATTTTTGGGGGAAAAAAAGAAAAGTTTTGGTTGATGAAAAACTAAAGGGAAAATTGCAAAATTGGTCCTATAACTTTAGGCAATTTGCAATTTCAGTCCTAGAAGTATTGAGTTTGCAAAATTTGTCCTGTAAGTTTGAATTTTTTTGCAAAATTGGTCCTATATATTTCACACCTAAGCAATTTCGGTCCTATAAATTTCAAGTTGTTGCAAAATTGGTCCCCTGGGTTTATTTAATATTTTCAAAATACCAAGAATACCCTTATATACATCCATGGCTTATTTGACTAAGTGTTTTGCTCAAAATGGTATCAGAGCCAAGATTTATTAAGAATTTCTAGTTATTTTTATTATATTTCTGTAATTAACAATTGGTGAGGAGAATTTTTAAGTGATTTATTAATTTTACAGAAGTATGTTGGGCCTGATATGGTCGTGATGCACAATATCCGTTTTATCAAAACCTTAGTCTGAAATCAGATTATTTAGAATTACGAGAATTTCGTAGAAGTATGATCTAAGTAGGTATAACAATATTACGAACAAAATATGTGTCAGAAAATGTGATTTTTTTTTATTCTATAAAATCTGGGTTTATCTGGATAAATTAGCTATGATGTATTAAGGACTAAAATTGTTAATAATCGAAAGTTATAGAACTAAAATTGCTACTGCTAGAAAGATAAAGGACCAAAAATATTATTTAGTCATAAGGGTAAAATCGTCCAGGACCAAAACTGCAACTTTAAAAGATAAAGGACTAAAATTGCAACTACTCCAAAGTTACAGGACTAAAAGTGCAATTTACCCAAAAACTAAATTATGGCATGCAGGCAGGGCCAAGAATCTGTTTGGGAAAAGAGTTTGCTTACAGACAGATGGAAGTTTTTGCATCTAGAGGCGGGGCTTAGGGGGGGCAAGTGGGGGCAGTATTTTCAAAATTTGATTTTTCTACTTGTGTTTTATTTTAAAAATATATCTATACTTATGAAAAATTACATTTGCCCCCCCAAAATTTTGAAAAAAAATCATCTATAGGTCGTCAAAATAGATTTCGCCCCCCCAAGTCCCGAATCTTGCGTTCGCCACTGTTTGCATCAGTTTTGCTGAGTGTTTTCTCATTTGAATTGGCTTAAGAACACAAACCTGTCAACTACAAAGTCATGCTAACACTGCACATCGATGGAGGCCTCCATCTTCGTGCTAATCGAAGGATGGCAAGCTAAAGTACATACAATAAGGTTTCGTTTAGTTCAAGATTGAGATTGGACTTAGATTACTTCTAGGGTGGCAATGCCTGACATGACACGATAACTCGACACAAACCCGACCCAAAGTTACTGAGAGAAACCCGAACACGAACACGAGAAACTCAAACCCGAACACGACTAACACGAACTCGACACGATGTTACCAATTTGTCTAAAACGTAGTAATTTTAAATTTTTATTAACTTTCGATGTATTTCAAGCACAACCCGACACCAAATACGAACCCGACTTGATGACCCGAATTGCAACCCCTAAATTTACTTCCCAAGTTATTACTTATTATTTGGCCGTATCCAATGATGTAATAAAACATTAAACATTAAACATTATATTTTTTTTAAAGGATTGAGTTGTTGAATATATGCGAGTTTGCATGTAACGTGTTGGAAATTGGAGAAGTGATATGGAATAGGAACACCCATTTTCGGAGCATTGTGTGAATGAACTAAATGCATTAATGCGATCACACTTGTAAACTCAAAACCAAACGTAGGCTAAAGGTATTATTAATCTCTTTTCTTATGTGGGCCTTTCTATGAAGCAAGACAATAAATTCTGTAATAATGCTTTTGTCTATGTATAAGAAAATTATCACCACTAAAAAGGACTTGTTTTTTTGTTATATATTTGATGGGTTATATAATCCTAGTAAGCCCAAGATTCTGACTTAAATTAGGCACACCGTTATTAATTTTATCATAATTAACTATGACTTAATTAATTTGGGTAATGATGTCCAAATTAGGCCCCTAAGGACACAAAACCCATCAAGACCAAACTATTTGTTAATAGATACGCTTATTGTCAAAAGGTACATTTATTAATCAACTATTAATCAGAGGGTCTTCGTCGGGCAAATCATCTCATGCTATCTTGGGGCAGTCGAGGTGGTGCTGCCGGATAGAGTTCTTAGAGGTTTTTTTTATGTGTGTGTATATATATATATATATTAGGGGTGTCAATTTCAAACCCGACACGCAAACCCGACACGAACCTAACACAAAATTAATGGGTATGAGTCCAGGCTTCGTGGGTTCGGGTCGAAAATGGGTCGAACCCGAATAACCTGCCAATTAAACAGGTCGGGTTCGGGTCAACCTACTATGACCCATTTAACCTGTCTAACCCGTTTGTGAATTTGAAAAAAAAATAAATAAATAATTAATTGTAAGAAAAAACAACAAACAAGACATGTCATTAAAACTTAAATGATAAAACTTCTTTAATTATGTATTTGTTATTATTATGCATGTCTTTTTGAATATTGTCCTTAAAATATTATTAGTATATTATGTTATTTATGCAATTATGTTGTTTCTTTTTGTATGTTGTGAATTGTGATATTTTTTATTGATTGAATAGTGTATGACAATGAATGATTTTAAAAGAATTATTTATTCAGTTAAAACTATTAAATATATATAAAAATAAATTTACTAGACGGGTTACGCGGGTCGGGTCCGAATTACCTGTGAAATAAGCAGGTCGGGTCTGGGTTCAAGATTCTGACACGAATAATTAAACTGGTCGGGTCCGGGTCGGCCATTTCTGACACGTCAACCCGTGAACCCGGACCCAACCCGAATTGACACCCCTAATATATATATATATATATATATATATATATGTTTACGTTTATAGATATTACCAGTCTTTTACCCATGCGATGCACGGGGTGTATATCTGTTAAACATCTATTTTGTACTGTTACATGTATATTTTTCTAGTAGTTTTATAAATTATATCTCCTTTGTTTAGGGATGCAATATCCCTACGGGGGACCAACCGTTGGTAATCGAATAGTAGGATGGCAATATCTCTTCGAGGAACCATTTCTATTTGTAACTGAATAGAATATGATGAGAAATTCTTGGTTAATTCGGGGATGAGAGTGGATATGAAGATTCTATGTTTGCTTAGAATCGAGGATGGGACAAAGACGGTATTTATATCCCGTCCGGCCGTCCCACTTCCTATTCCGATTATATAAAATAGGGATTCTCTGTTTCCATCTCCATTCCCTAAATATGTATAATATATTTATCTATAATTAATATTAATTCTATGTATAATTTTTATTTTATTAATTCTAAATATTAAACCCAAGAATCTTTACAATTTTACTTGTTATCATTTTTTATTTTACAATTTGTGGATTTATGTTATGTATGTTCTAAAAAAATGGTGATTGCAAAAAGTTAATAATTTTTTAAAAAAGAACTAAAATGTAAAGATAATTAATTTTGATATAAATCATGTGATTAAACAATAAAAATAAATTAATTTTTTGTTTGAAAAAACACATCTAACAATATTTTAATTCTCATTTCATGTAGTTTGTAATGTCTCACAATCATATCCAGATTAGACTCTACATTTTTATCTTAAATCACGTAATATTTTAAGATTGCATACTTAAACGAACATATTTTCATGATTTTAGTTTTTAATTTATATAAGAATATATGGTCATTCATGCATTAGATTTCTATTGAATTCTTTTGTATTTCTTTTATGAAATACAATTTTGTTTTTAAATTCTTAGTTGCATGTCGATAAATACCAGTTATATTTTTTTTTGTGGGACTCTGAAAATAATTCAGTTGTAATTGTGTTTAAAAATTAGTAGAACTCTCAATATATATTACAATTTTTGGTCATTCATGCTATTGATGTGGTATTATTTTTACCTAATTTATTTTATTGTAACGTATCTATATTTAAGTGTCTAAATTTTTTTTGTCTTAATATATCTGTGTTTAAATGCCCAACTTATTTCAAAATTATTATGAATAATTATTAGAATATACATACATATATATATATATATATTAATTTGTTTTTCCAAAAAATTTACTTTCATTTTTTTGAAATAAAATAAAATAAAATTTCTACTAATTTCTATGCTTATTTTTTTTTTTGGAAAATTATTTGATTAATAAACCTTTGACCTACCACTTTGTTTTGGTTATTGCAATTAGTATTTACAATGGATGCAGAGTCAAATGGCAAAATACATTACACACAAAGAATATATTGAACTAATCAAACCAATTGACCAATGTGAGTTGTGCAATAATTTTATTATATTATTACAACCCTGCATATTTGTGTATTGTTATTCGTCCAAAGGCATATGCAGCGAATTCTGACATTTTTTATCAAGATAAATTGAAAAATATGCTATTTCTATGACATCAATTTTTATCATAATATAACTATATAATTATATGTTTGGTATTTCACGGGTAATAAAAATAATAGAATGAAAATAGACAGATGTACAATATCGTATACAGAAAGTAAACCACACTTCACATTATTCTTAAAAAATTCATAAAAGAATAAAAATAGAACATGAATTTTGCCATGAAAAGGAATCTTGTATCTAGGGATCGACGCCCTATACTTGTTAGTGCTACACAAGAAAATCATTTTTGGCTACAGACGGCTCTCAACCAGTAATTTTCTATCTCCCTGCAGTAAAAAAAATGAAATCTACATCAATTTAAGTATAATAACTAATTTTGATATTATATAGACAAAAATGAAAATCATACCTCTGAATCGTGGAAGGCACATTCCAAACTATTTATATTTGTTCTATCATTAAAAGATGGTTTCTCATACAGACGAACCGGACGAAGCTTCATTGCCCATTTTGATTTATTCATATTTTTATATTTGATCAATGAAAGCATTGATGACATTGTTTCTTCAAGACTATAAGCAATATTTCGTCGAAAATATGCTTGGGCGTTGAATTCGAAAGAAAATGAATGCAATGATATCTCATATTTATAGGAGTCCTGTAATGAATATTTTAGGAAAATATATATTATGATTCAACCCAATTATTATAATCTTAATAATTGTATGATTAATGTACAATATATTTTAGGAAAATATATATTATGATTCGGTCCAAATATTTTAATCTAAAATCCCGCGTTTTCGTCAGATTACAATTTACAATCTAAGAAGTTTCGAAATTTATTATATCAGAATATTATAATTCAAAATACTGAAGTTGCCAATTACTTATTTTTGTTTTTAATTATATCGTTAATAATGATTGAATTCAATCAAGTAAAATCTTTTCATAAAATCTTTTCGTAAAATCGTTAATCATTATCGTTAATTTTGTGCTTACCCTTCATAATCCTAATTATATTACCATAATCAATTCTTTTAAAATAACATGTCTAATTTAATTAGTCAATAATTCCATAAATAATATAATTGCACTCAATGTGATTATTGCTAGCAATCTTAATTTAAATTTACCAAATTTAGCGGAATCTTAATATATAGAAATCGTGTTGCAGGATAATAATAATCACCAAAAAAATATTAATGAAAATGTGATTACTATTTTGAGGAGGTACATTTAGGCGGGAAAATTTCGGGCTACTATTTATAAGTGGCTTGCTTATTATATATATATAGATAATAACAATTCTCCAAGTTCGTTCAATGGTTAATGTTTCAATATTTCAACTTTGGAGGTTTTGTGTTCGACCCTTCACACAGCTTCCCCCCACCTTTCGAGCTTTTTACCTTTTATTTAAGGGCCACATTTTTTTTA
Source organism: Rehmannia glutinosa (assembly GCA_016081115.2). NCBI lineage: Eukaryota > Viridiplantae > Streptophyta > Magnoliopsida > Lamiales > Orobanchaceae > Rehmannia > Rehmannia glutinosa. Next base: position 330,148 of record JABTTQ020002851.1, read on the forward strand.
TTTGCTCCTTGCCCTTGAAATTAATTCATTATAGAATATAAAAGGTTGTGCGTGTGCAACGTATGTGAATATTAACCTGCCCAAAGGAAGGAGAATATTTATCAGAATTGCATGTGCACCTGTGGTAATAAATGCGTGATAATTATTCGGTTTTACATATGAACACTAAATCGGCCTAAAGGAAGGTTTATTGTTTGATATGTTCTTATTATCAATGTTTGATTACCGCACCAAGATATCAATTACAAGTTAATATTTTGTCCAACGATGAAATATTAATGGAGTGTCGGTGTCTTGAGATGGGATTTACCATTATTTGAATTTATTATTAGGATTCCGAGATTTATGTGAGCATGATTTGTATATTGTTCATTTTCTGGATTTAAGTTCGTATATTCCTGCTTATATTTCTGTCAGCATCAATATAACTTTTATGTTAAAAGTGCACTTTATCTAGAAATGTCACTATAGCTAAGGAATTCCTTGCGCACATTGAGAAAATATTTGTTGAGAACGAATGGCTCAAATTAGTATACTTTTGACAAATATGATCTCAGTAAGGTATGAGAGTAAAGGCAATATCAAGAATAAATTATAGATATGTCTCGTATTGTTTTTTGAGGACTTGCTAGTGCATATAGTTTTTGATATCTCTTTCGACACAGTTTAGCCAGTTTAAGGTGAGTCGATAGTTAAAAAGAGTTTTACTCTCTAAATGAGTCATCTCATACTGCGCTCAGAAAGAGAAAAGGTTAAAACAATATGAGACAAAAAGAATGGCTAATATTGCCTTAACTTCAAAGAATAAAAAGACAAGGAGTTAAAAATACATAAGGATAAGGTATGTTGTTTAATTATGGTTTGCTTTGAGGTTAACTTAACTTCGGTATCTTGGCACACATGGTGGAAAGATTTTAGTTCATCAACTCACACCAGTGTATCTGTAAGGGTTTCCATTGCCAAAAGCTAAATGATGGTGAAAGATACATCAAAATAGGCGAAGACAAGACAATTATGGTTGAAATAATAGGAAAATATAGATTATTGTTAAGTACTGGATTTTATTTGAATCTTGATGAGACGTTTATTTGGAATTTGACTACTATTTCTGCTTTGGACAAATTCAGTTATTCTTGTTCATTCAAAAATTGAAAATTTAGCTTGTCTCATAATTCAAAATTGGTTAGTTCCAGTTCTTTACAATAACCTTTATTTGACAGACACTATTGCTTCATCCAACAAGTCCCTACATTTAAGTACAAAAGGTATAAGTAGAAAAACAAACCAATAAAAGAGATTTGTAGCCAATTGGATTTCGGGCGTCTTAGAACTTATATATACGGATATTTGTAGACCACTCCCTAGGGTTATTTGGAATGGTCAAGAATATATATATTAAAGTTCATAGACGATATTTTAGATATGGCTACAAGTTCTCATTCATGAAAAGTCACAATCACTAGACGTGTTCAAATCCTATAAGGCTGAAGTTGAGAATAAACTTGATGGCTCAAAAGCTACTCTAGAAAACCGTAGGCAAGTGCACCTATCATTTTATAGTATAGATTATTGAGTACCGAGTGTCATTCCCACGAGGATTGTAAATACTAATAATTACCGTCTTTTTGTTATTTGATCTAACAATTTTCAGAGTTTTGTTTGTTAAAATGGAAAATGAAAAATAGAGAATTTAAAATAATTGCAACTTACAATAGATCAAATAAAAGTAGATTGTAGAATAAGAAATCAAGAGCTAGAAATGTGTTTGAATGTAAATCCCTCTAGAATGTTTTTGTGATTAAACAAAATAAAGATACAACCAAAAACCCTTAAGCAAAAACCAACCTCTTTTAATAAAATCTCATATTTTATGGACCGTAGAAATTCTCGATTTAAGTTAAACCCTCTATCAAGCGCGAATAACTTCTAACCTCAACTTGATTAACTGAAATCTCTTTCTAGTTAAAATCCCCAAGACATCATTATAACGATTTGTGAATTCCCATATTAGGTTTGACCCTAATCCAGAAGATTTATGTCGTCCTATATATAGGATTGCATGCAACTCTTTTCACTTATATACGTTCTATTTCACCATGAATCTCTCGATTTCCCGATGAAGAATAAACTTCAAATCAATATCGCGCTAATACCAATTTGAATGAATAAAGCATAATATAAGTGAATCACACAAAACAAGAAGATTTTATTAAAAACATACAAGCCTTAATCACAAATTCATTCTAGAGTTCATTACATTCAAACACTAGAAATTTAGCTACACATGGCTTTGACAAAATAGTATACTACACAAGAAGACTTGAATAAAATGAACATGGTGTACTTAGCTCTTATTCAAGACCAATTCAAGACTTCCTCCTTGGTTGATTGCAATGATGTTGAGCTCCAAGCCTTCTCCTCTATTGCTCTTCAACTTCCAACTCTACCTCTCTTTTATCCTCTCAATGTATTTTGCTTTGAAACTTAGAATATACAATGAATCTCTCTATGAATGAATCAAGAATGTGAATGAATGAATGAATATCTCCCAACTCAAACTCTTGGCTTTTATAGGCACCATCTTTATGAAAGAACACATCAATAATGCCATCTTTTGCTAAACAAATGCTCCACTTCCATAGTTGAGTTGTTTGAATCATTGTTGTCATATGATAATTGAGGGAATAATAGAGCTTGGTGCATCAAAATGAGATGTAAAAGTTGCTCAAAGGTTGTCAAAAAGCAAAAAGGGAAAGTTTCCATAATTTCCGCCAAAGAAAAACCCAGTCTGGACGAAAAGCACACCCGTGCTTTAAAAGCATAGTCCGGCCGTGTTCGCGGATTTTTCCGAACACAGCCGTGCTTCAAAAGCACGGCCTGGCCGTGTTTGGTACGTCTTGGCCTAAAATTTACTCGGTTTTTGCTCCTCAAAAGCACGGTCGTGCTTGCAAAGCACACCCTGCCCGTGTTTGACTGAAATGGCCCCAAAATGACACGTTTAGCTTGGGATTTCGAGTGTTTTTGCATCCATAAACCCTGGGGTATGTTATGACATGAAACCATGGCCCAAAATTCACCAAAAACAGCTCCGAATCATCAATCTACACCAATAAAAGCACCTCAGAGTAATATGAACTATGTACAATCAAATATTTATGAAACTAACGATGTAATAACTCAAATCATACTCAAATATACACATAAAACATGCATAAAAAGACCCTTATCAAACCACCTCCAACTTTGAACTTTGCTTGTCCTCAAGGAAAACATTAAATCAAAAAGAATGATTCAATTAATTACAACACACAAGGATTTTGTTTTTCAACACATTGAACACAAGGAGTCAAGTTCTTAGCCTTCTCAACCCGAATTAACCATTCAGTAAAAACACAGTTTTGTAAAGCGATTGACTGTCAAGAAAGACTGTAATATCAGCAGGCATTATTCAAACTTGAAATCATCACTCCACAAATATTGATAGTTATGAATAACTTCAATTCAATAATGTCATGAAAATACAAGAATTCAATGGATCATTGTAGTTAGCCTACTAGTCATATAACCAAGCTTCTTGAACTTTTATTGGAATGAGAATTCAAGGAATATACATTCTCCCTTTCGATTTTTTTTTGTAGGTCCTTTCGAGACATTCTTCCACTAGGTTTATATTTTGAATTTTCGTTCAAACACTCCTAGGTGGTTTTCCCATATCATATTTGTGTCGCCGTTTTACGTAAAAGACAAACATGGGGCTCATGAATGCTCCTAGTTACTAAGCAACAACAAATAAAGGAGTATAACCTCGATTGGATTCCCTTTTTTTTTTCTTCTTCTTCTTTTTTTTTCATTTGTTTTTTTTTTCACAAGCTTGGTATAACAACTAGTTAACCACCACTAAATCATGAATTCTCAAACGTTCATAACACTAAGCTTTGTCGTAAATGCCTTAACAAATCAAGTATTATGGAGTTGGAAATCTCGTCAAAATTTAAAACACATCTACGTCAATCTATCCTAGACAATCAATTGCTTCACATTGAAAACATAAATCAAAAAGTTAATTTTGGTGTAATTGGGCTAAGTTATTGACTAGCAAACACTCAATTTGTTAAAAAAAATATATATTTTTCTCTTGTCGACAAACTAAAAATAAAAGCAAGCACACACAGACTAAGAATGTAATTGCACCCACCTCCAACTTTAAAGGTTCACATTGTCCTCAATGTGAAAGAAAGAGATGAACGAACACAAACAAAACACTCAAAAATCAATCACACTAGAAGAAAATAAAAGAGGTGGAAAAAGAAAAATACGACCTTACTAGAAGAGTGAAATCGGTAATTGAGCGACCATTGGGTTGTTTAGTACGAGACCTTCATCGGCATCTTCATACCTAATCAAGGATACACAACTCGAATACCGTAAAATCATCAAATATATTTATTTATTTTTTTTTGAGATTTTTTTTTTGTTTTTGGAATTTTTTTAATAAAAACACGGACGTGTTCGGTACGAATTTTTTCGGTAATTTTTTTTTTGAATTTAAACACGGGCGTGTTTTGCAAACACGCCCATGCCGTGTTTTTCATGCATTTTTTCCCACAAGGCCTTCGATTTTTGAACACGGCTAGGGTGTGTTCGCGAATTGAGTGATGAACACGGCCGTGCTTATAAAGCACGGCCAGATCGTGTTTTTTTTCACATCCCCAATCAATAAAAAAAATTTAAACAAAAGAAAATGCACACAAATGCCGGGTTGCCTCCCGGTTAGCGCTTCTTTAACGTCGTATAGTTGGACCGTTTTACCCAAATGTGGAGATTAGTCGGGCGGAGCCTTGGACTTATAAAAATCCTTTGGACATTTAGTAGCATTACCTCCAACTTCAAGATTCAAAATGTGCTCTTTGACCTTTCGGGTCTCTGTTTTGGAAACAAGTCCCCTAAGGAGAGTATTTTTCATGGGTTGGCCTGCACTTTGATCAAATTCTTTCTCCAAGAGATTTTTAGTTTTCACATTACTCAAGGAAACTGAGTCAACAAAAGAACAAATAGTATCCTTATCAATTTCAACATGAATTTTAAAAATTACTTGTTCATCCCACACTCTCAAAGTTAATTTTCCCCCATGCACATCAATGATAGATTTCGCCGTAGCCAAGAAAGGACGCCCCAAGAATTAGAGGAACATCAATATCATCATGCATATCAAGAATAACAAAATCAACTGGGAATATGAATTTATCAATCTTGACTAACACATCATTAATAATACCTCTAGGATGTTTAATCGATTTATCAGCTAAGTGAATATCCATCCTAGTAGGTTTCAGTTCACTTAATCCCATATGCTTGAATGTATCATAAGACATCATGTTAATACTAGCTCCCAAGTCGGCTAGTGCCCTATCAACAGGTAAATCATCAATTTTGCAAGGGATAATAAAGTTTCCTAGATCATTAAATTTTTGTGGTAGTTCATTGGAAGGACATTTATCATTCAATTGCACATTTGATAATTTGTTAAGCTTATTTTCACTAGGAATGATGTCATTAAGATCCCTAACATGCTTTGAAGGAGGTTGAACAAATGGAATATTAGTATGTAATTGCTTGAAAGAATCAAGGTACTTACCAAATTTGTCCTCCCTTCTATCTTGATTAAACTCGGGTAAGGAATCTTGGGCTTGTATTCTGCAACCACCTTTTTCACGGGTTTGTCATCCCCCACATATTTCTGCATGGGAGTGTTATGCTCATGTGGAACATTGATGGTGATTGCTTTTACATGCTCTCTTGGGTTTGTGTCACGCCCCAAACGTGACGCGACAACGATCAATCACTTAAACAGAATTAATCAACAGTCTAATCCAAAGGTACCAAACTCCAAGTGAAATAGAGTCTAATGCAGCGGAATTATAACAACCACGAGTACAAATTATATCTTAAGGTCTGGCAGTATCCGAATACAACCCAAAAGATTATCTTAATTAACTTACAGTCCAAACAGAAATAAAATGAAGGAGTCCAACAACAACAACAAAAAGTGAAAGGAAATATCGCTCCACATCGCCGATAGAGATTCAATCGGTAGGTTCGATGTCTTCAAATGAACTCTTCATCTAAAGGTTAGAAAAGAGGGGGAATGAGACAAATCTCGGTGGATGGGGTGATCGTGTGTAAGTGTGGCGATATAAATAGTTAATGCGAGAAATTTAGTTGTATGAAAACGCATGAGAGATGATGCATGATTTCACACACATCCACAAGCGTCGTGATAAATATATTTAATTAATATACTTATACGATTAAGAAAACATTCATGGTCAAGTGCACTATGGTCAAGCAAACGGGAGGATTGCGTCACGGATTTGTAACGCCAATCCTATGCAAGACAAGTAGCGGTTTGCGCACGGATTTGTAGCGCCAACCTATGCAATACAAGTAGCGGTTGCGTCGCACGGATTTGTAGCGCCAACCTATGCAATACAAGTAGCGGTTGCGTCACGGATTTGTAGCGCCAACCTATGCAATACAAGTAGCGGTTGCGTCACGGATTTGTAGCGCCAACCAAACGGGTCCGATTAACTCCGGAATCGTGTGGATCGACAGCGATTCCTTCGTTCTTCCTTGTAACTCCCCGAGCAAGATGGTCCAAGACTGTCACCTTATCGCTCCGAGGCAAAGACAAAATCCACAGTGAGCTAGCAAGGCTCGGATTTGTCATAATCATGATTATACCTCAAGTACTACGACCCGCTTCCTCGACAAACTCCGTCCCTCGGTTGCGGGATTAGGACGATGGGGCCTAAGAGTGGAATAGCAGCAAATGAGCTGCCCGGTTCCATCCCCGACGTATCCATTCCGATTGTGAGCTCGACACACCAAGTTGACTCAAGCAGAAAGTAAACACAAGTTCATGTAGTCAACCAGCAATGAAAGTATTATTGATTTGGGAAATAGAGTTCATGAAAAGTTCTCAAAAATTTGCACAAGATAGTTATGGCGTTGGTGGAGTTATTGGGATGAAGATAATTATCGGGAGGATAAGTAGTCTTCGATATCTTAAGGATTAGGAGGAACATAAGTCCCGTTATAAATTGAAATCGCGAGACAAGAAAATCGCCCTGCGATCGGGTATTAATCGGTCAAGACGATTCGATAAGTCAATGGATTTTTAAGAAAATAAAATATTTTAATTAAATATTAAAGTAAGAGAGTCCAGGGCTGTTTCTTTAAAAGAAAATAATTTGAGTTAGGTCTTTATAAAAAAATAAAAATAAAATTTACAATTAGCCCCGTTTTGTCAAAACCAATACTTTTGGGGTTAAAAGTTAAATAAATAAATGTCCCGACCTTGAAAAATTATGAGGTCAGTTCCTAAATTCTCTAAATTGTTCAGAGATTCAGGTTTTTAAAGTTTTGAGGTCGAGTTTTTATAAAATTCTCACATTGGCCCCAAAATTGTTAAAATTGTCATTTCGGGCCCTAAGTTTAAAATAATCGGAACTCACAAACCGGAAGGGCTTCTAATGTGATTCCAGTTGGAAAATGTCACTAAGGTTAGTGGGATATTGGGACAAAAGCAGTTTTAAAACGTCATAAGTATAGGTCCCTCAACTTTTGAAAATCTCATTTTTGTCCCATTTTGAAATAATTGCCTTTAAGGCTTTTAGGGTCCAATTGTTATGAAATTTGAACCTTGGGTCCAAAATATAATTATGTTATAGGTAAATTAGTATTTCCAGGTACATGGGCTGTATAAGTCCTGGAAATTTCATTTGGGTCCTCAAGTTTAATCTTTTACAATTTGGTCCCTCAAGTTTTATAAAATTACTTTCCAAGCTCTAAACACTTGGATTTTTGGAATACACTTAAAATATGTTATTTCCAGTCCCTTAAGAGTTAAAATTTCAAATTTTAAATTTAGGGTCTGGTACAGTTTCGAAATTTGCAAAATAGCCCTTAAACTTCTCAAATTTTACAATCTAGTCCTTGGGCTTTTAAGGGTTGATTTTATTTATCTAAAAACTATTAAAACTTTATTAAAATGTCAAAACAACATTTTTGAACCTGAGTACAGTCCCAAAAATCGAAATTTACAGAGAGGTCCCTTAACTTTTATTTTCTTGCACTTAAGTCCACCAACTTTCCATTTTTGCATTTTAAGTCCAAAAATCGAAATTTAATCAATTATGCTCGACTTGTCCAGGTTATAGGCCATACAAAACATAGATTTCAAGAGTCATAAACATACATATCCATCTCATACAAGAATTTATCAAATATGACAATAAAGTGTACATGTATGTCCTAATTTTCGGTAAATCGCATTTTGAGCAACACTTGAGAAATTTTTCAACTTGATACAAGAAAATAGCATGCAATACATATATATATCTCAAATGCTCAATAACAAAATACTACATGCATTTTTATGAATTAAAACACCTAGAAGTTGAAAGGATTTTTCCACCCACCTTAAAGATCGGTTTGTTGGTGAAAATGGGATAAATCTCTCTCGGTGAAGGAATGACTTAGGTCAGCCCCTAAGTCAAGGAATATCAAAAAATATAGGAGTTATAAGAATGTGGTTAAAAATTAAGGGAAAAGAAGAAGATAGTGAGAAAATTGGAAATACTACACTTACCTTGTGTAGTGAGTAAAATGTGACTAGTAATGGCTTCCAAGATAAGGTTTTGGTCACCCTTAATGTCAACCACCAAGGTCAGCCCCTAAAACTCCAAAAATGAAAATGGAGTGTAAAAATTTGGAAAATAGAAAGAGAAGAAGAAAGTGTACTAAAAACTCCATTTCTTACCTTATACCCAACTTCTTCACAATTTTTCTTCAAGATGACTAGTCTCTTAACTTCTTCAAAGGTCTTCTAGGTATACCTCAAATTCAAAAATCAAACTTAAATTAGAAGGTGAAAGAGGTGAGCTAGAAGGTATAAGAATAGATTGAAGAAGAAAATTTCTTACCTTGTGTAGTGTATATGGTTCGAATTTTTGAAGAAAATGGGAGATGAATTCTTGAAGTTTTGGTTAAGTGTTAGTGAAGAAGATGAAGAATAGGTAGAGAGATGTAGGAGGATTTTTAGAGAGAGGTAAGAGGAATTTCAAGACTTAGAAGAAATTTGGTGTTGGTGAAATGAAATGGAAAGAATAAAAATTTTGTTTTGTTTTGATTAAATGATAAGTTAGAGTAATAATTGAGGGAATTGGGGAAGAAAGTAATATTTAGGTATCTTTATTAGGGACAATGGGCCAAAATGCTAAGTTTAGGGGAAATTTTTAATTTGGTCTTGTTTGACCAATTGGATGATTGAAATGGTGGGATTAATTTAAGATGTAGGTTTGAATTAATGGTGTATAAATACACAAGAGGAATACACAAGGTGTACATGTACAAGAGTTGAGAGATATTTCTACACCAAAAAATACACCAATGCCGTCCCCTAAGGGTATTTTGGTAATTCCATATATTTTTTCTTTCCAAAATTGATGATAATAGATGAATAAATATCAATCTCCAAAATAATTAGTGATGTCCTTGATCACTTATAAGTCTCATGATCACTTAATCTAAATCGAATTCTTAATTCTATAAATTATAATCCCTAAAATAAATAGTCTCTTAAAATTCTAAGGTGACTAATAATACACCAATAATAATAATGATGATCAACCAAGTGATCATAAATGCGAATTAAAATTAATAAATGATTATGATCACAAATAGAAATTAAAAGAATTAAATGCAAAATATATTTATCTTTAATATTTACCCACAAAGTGACGCGGTAGAATTGTCAAATAGTACAAAGACGATACGTGATACAAGTACATGTTCGAATAAAAATCGAGGGCTTCACATTCTCCCTCCTTAAAAGAATTTGGTCCCCAAATTCTCTTGAATAGTTCGGGTATTTATTCCTCATGTCTTCTTCCTTCTCCCATGTTGCGTCTTCGTCTTGGTTGTGGTTCCGCCATACAACTTTAACCATTGAATCTCTCGCATTACGCAACCGACGATCTGATTTGGTCAATGATTCTCGATTGGTTCCTGTAAGATAAATTCTCCATTAGAGGAGGAGCATCACGAGTGATAATATGCTCTGGATCCGGTTGGTACCTTTTCAATCTCGATACATGGAATACATCGTGCATTCCCGCATCTTGCAGAACTCGAGCTTTCAGTCGGTAGGCCAACTTCCGATCCTCCGCAAAATCTTGTAAGGTCCAATATATCTCGGACTTAGTTTGCCTCCCTTCTTTGGATTGATCAATCCTTTCCGTGGCAAGAGTCCGAGAAATACTTCATCTCCGGCTTCAAATTCCAAGTCCTTTCTCCTCTTGTCCGCGTAACTCTTTTGGCGGCCCAGAAATGCGGATTCGTTCCTTGATCAACTTGACCTTCTCCATGGCCTCCCGAACTAAGTCGACCTTTGGAATCGATGGTGACTTTCGTTTCTCTTTTGGAGTCCATTGGTCATCAATCTCCCAAAGTGTAGTGGGGATCTACACTTTCGTCCCATACAAGGCTTCGTAGGGTGCCATCCCAATCGTGGCACGATAATGTTATTATAGGCGAACTCGGCCAATGGTAAGTGCGAATCCCAACTTCCTTGAAATCCAATGTGCGGTGCTCGCAACATGTCTTCCAGGGTCTGAATTGTTCGCCCGATCGGCCATCGGTTATGGATGTCTTCTTTGTCTTTGAAACTTAGCGAGGTACCCGATTCCTCATGTAAGCATTTCCGAATCGGAGACAAACCTCGGTCTCTGTCGACACAATGTCGATTGGCACTCCATGCAATCGGATGATCTCTCGGATGTAAATTTGCGCAAGTTTCGCAAGTCGGTCGGTTTTCTTCATGGGTAGGAAGTGTGCGATTTTGTGAGTCGGTCTCACGACTACCCATAAAGATCATCGCCTCGTCCTGGTCCTTGGTAGATCCGTCACGAAGTCCATTGTTATGTGTTCCCATTTCCACTGAATTCTCAACGGTTGTAACAAACCGGATGGTCGTTGGTGTTCAAACTTTTACTTGTTGACAAGTCGGGCATCTCGCAACGAACTCGCTACCTGGTTCTTCATGTTTGCCCACCAAGTAATGTTGTTTCAAGTCCTTATACATCTTGTTTCCTCCGGATGTATAGTGTATTTCGAACAGTGTGCTTGGCTAGAATTCTACTCCTAATCTACTCGTCACTCAGTACACAAATTCGATTAGAAATCGATGATCCCATCTTCATGTATCGAGAATTCAAATCCTTCTCCTTTAAGTATCTTCTCTTTCAGTCTTTGAAGTTGCACATATGTCTCTTGTGCTGCTTTGATCTCGTTCAGTAGGTCGGGTTTAACCGAAATATTAGCACACAAAATTTGAGTATTGGTTCTTGTCGGATTCCAAGTGCTCAACTCTTCTAATGATTTCCTCTCGAATCATTAGTCTAGCTAAACTCGCCTTTGCTCGCTCAAGCGTCGCCTACTACTTAGCTTTCAGGGATGGTATTGAATATCAAAGTGATAATCTTCTATTAACTCCATCCATCTCCGTTGCCTCAAATTGAGTTCCTTCTGAGAGAATAGATACTTTAGGCTCTTATGATCTGTGTAAACCGTGAATGTTGCTCCGTAGAGATAGTATCTCCATTTCTTTAACGCGAACACTATTGCTGCCAATTCCAAGTCATGCGTTGGGTAATTGGCTTCATACGGTTTGAGTTTCCGTGATGCGTAAGCAATGACCTTCCTTCTTGCATGAGTCGCTCCTAGTCCTTCCTTTGATGCGTCATCGTAGACGACAAAGTTTATCTGTTCCTTTGGAAGGCTAAGACTGGAGCTGTAGTAAGTCGTTTCTTTAGCTCTTGGAAACTAGCCTCACACTTGTCATTCCACTCAAACTTGACTTGCTTCTGGGTTAGTCGAGTGAGTGGTCCGGCTATCTTGGAGAAATCCTGGATAAATCTTCGATAATATCCAGCTAGTCCTAAGAAACTTCGATCTGCTACTTTACGGACTCGGGTTGTTTCCATTCAACCATCTGTACCTTGAAGGATCTGGCGATCCCGGTGCGGATACTATGTGTCCCAAGAATGCGACTTCACTAAGCCAAAATTCGCACTTGCTGAATTTGGCATACAACTTGTGCTCGTAGTGTCTCTAAAACAATTTTTCGGATGACGCTCACGCTCCTCTTTAGACTTAGAGTATACGAGTATGTCATCAATGAATATCACTACGAATTGATCCAAATAAGGTTGAAAGACTCGATGCATTAGATCCATAAACGATGTTGGTGCATTTGTCGATCAAAGGCATCACTACAAACTCGTAGTGTCCATATCCGGTCCGAAATGCTTGTTTTGGAACGCCCTCTTCACGGATCTTTAATCGATAATATCCTTGTTGTAAATCAAACTTCGAGTACACCATCGCTCCTTGAAGTTGATCAAACAGTTCGTCTATCCCTGGGAGGGGATATTTGTTCTTGATGGTCACGCTGTTAAGTCCGCGATAGTCTATACACAGTCTTAATGTATCTTATCCGTGATACCTAAATCACAAGTCAAATTCCCTTACTTAAGCTTGTGCAAGTCGAGAATGAAAATACCGAGAATGAATAACACAAGGGTATTATCATTGATCATTATACTTAGTGATTCCCTACCATCATTTTCCCAAAAATAATATCATTAGGTGTCTAGATCCCATAATATATCACATCCAAATCATATACTCATTAAGAGATATCCTCATATTCTTCGAGTCTCACCATATCGGGCATTATAACTTCTAAATCACGGATTTTCTAAATCACCTAACGTCAAATAGAGGAATATCAGGATATCTTAACACTATAATAGCCCAAAAGAGTTCAAATATTCCTTCAAAATTCAACTTAGGTCAACTAGTAGTGGTACCTAATCCAAGGTCGAGGAACCTATCCTGGTTAAACAAAACTAAAGCGGATTAGACGAATGTAAGGAAAAGATAAGGAAGAACAAGAAAGAATGACTAAGGAAAGTCGGTCAGAGTCAACTAAGTCAAATCAAGTATGACTATGTATTCTCCAAGTATAAATTCGACTTAACATAAACATCAATAATACGGTTCTATGCCATTATTGAAATCGATTTCACAACTTAATTAGTCAAGTCACGGTACTACCCAACACACCGAGGGTCCTATCTCGGGTCAGCCGGTGTAAGTTTCCATCTTACTAGCCGAGCTCGATACGATACAATAAGCATCACGCCCAAACGTGACGCGACAACGATCAATCACTTAAACAGAATTAATCAACGCCTAATCCAAAGGTACCAAACTCCAAGTGAAATAAAGTCTAATGCGCGGAATTATAACAACCACGAGTACAAATTATATCTTAAGGTCCAGCAAGATCCGAATACAACCCAAAAGATTATCTTAATTAACTTACAGTCCAAAAGAAATAAAATGAAGGAGTCCAACAACAACAACAAAAAAGTGAAAGGAAATATCGCTCCCACATCGATAGAGATTCAATCTGCGGTAGGTTCGATGTCTTCGAACTCTTCATCTAAAGGTTAGAAAACGGGAGGGAATGAGACAGAAATCTCGGTGGATGGGGTGATCGTGTGTAAGTGTGGCGATATAAATAGTTAATGCGAGAAATTTAGTTGTATGAAAAACGCATGAGAGATGATGCATGATTTCACACACATCCACAAGCGCCGTGATAAATATATTTAATTAATATACTTATACGATTAAGAAAACGATTCATGGTCAAGCGGTGCACTATGGTCCAAGCAAAGCAGGAGGATTGCGTACGGATTTGTAACGCCAATCCTATGCAAGACAAGTAGCGGTTGCGACGGATTTGTAGCGCCAACCTATGCAATACAAGTAAGCGGTTGCGTCACGGATTTGTAGCGCCAACCTATGCAATACAAGTAAGCGGTTGCGTCACGGATTTGTAGCGCCAACCTATGCAATACAAGTAAGCGGATTTGCGTACGGATTTGTAGCGCCAACCAAACAAACCGATTAACTCCGGAATCGTGTGGATCGAGCAATGATTCCTTCGTTCTTCCTTGTAACTCCCGAGCAAGATGGTCCAAGACTGTCGTCACCTTATCGCTCGTAGGCAAAGACAAAATCCACAGTGGAGCTAGCAAGGCTCGGATTTGTCATAATCATGATTATACCTCAAGTACTACGACCCGCTTCCTCGGGACAAACTCCGTCCCTCGATTTGGATTAGGGACGATGGGGCCGGAAGAGTGGAATAGCAAGCCGAGCTGAGCCGTTCCATCCCCGACGTATCCATTCCGATTTGTGAGCTCGACACACCAAGTTGACTCAGCAGGAAAGTAAACACAAGTTCATGTAGTCAACCAGCAATGAGTATTATTGATTTGGGAAAGTTAGTTCATGAAAAGTTCTCAAAAATTTGCACAAGATAGTTATGGCGTTGGTGGAGTTATTGGGATGAAGATAATTATCGGGAGGATAAGTAGTCTTCGATATCTTAAGGATTAGGAGGAACATAAGTCCCGTTATAAATTCGAAATCGCGAGACAAGGAAATCGCCCTGCGATCGGGTATTAATCGGTCAAGACGATTCGATAAGTCAATGGATTTTTAAGAAAATAAAATATTTTAATTAAATATTAAAGTAAGAGAGTCCAGGGCTGTTTCTTTAAAAGAAAATAATTTGAGTTAGGTCTTTATAAAAAAATAAAAATAAAATTTACAATTAGCCCCGTTTTGTCAAAACCAATACTTTTGGGGTTAAAAGTTAAATAAATAAATGTCCCGACCTTGAAAAATTATGAGGTCAGTTCCTAAATTCTCTAAATTGTTCAGAGATTCAGGTTTTTAAAGTTTTGAGGTCGAGTTTTTATAAAATTCTCACATTGGCCCCAAAATTGTTAAAATTGTCATTTCGGGCCCTAAGTTTAAAATAATCGGAACTCACAAACCGGAAGGGATTCTAATGTGATTCCAGTTGGAAAATGTCACTAAGGTTAGTGGGATATTGGGACAAAAGCAGTTTTAAAACGTCATAAGTATAGGTCCCTCAACTTTTGAAAATCTCATTTTTGTCCCATTTTGAAATAATTGCCTTTAAGGCTTTTAGGGGTCCAATTGTTATGAAATTTGAACCTTGGGTCCAAAATATAATTATGTTATAGGTAAATTAGTATTTCCAGGTACATGGGCTGTATAAGTCCTGGAAATTTCATTTGGGTCCTCAAGTTTAATCTTTTACAATTTGGTCCCTCAAGTTTTATAAAATTACTTTCCAAGCTCTAAACACTTGGATTTTTGGAATACACTTAAAATATGTTATTTCCAGTCCCTTAAGAGTTAAAATTTCAAATTTTAAATTTAGGGTCTGGTACAGTTTCGAAATTTGCAAAATAGCCCTTAAACTTCTCAAATTTTACAATCTAGTCCTTGGGCTTTTAAGGGTTGATTTTATTTATCTAAAAACTCTTAAAACTTTATTAAAATGTCAAAACAACATTTTTGAACCTGAGTACAGTCCCAAAATCGAAATTTACAGAGAGGTCCCTTAACTTTTATTTTCTTGCACTTAAGTCCACCAACTTTCCATTTTTGCATTTTAAGTCCAAAAATCGAAATTTAATCAATTATGCTCGACTTGTCCAGGTTATAGGCCATACAAAACATAGATTTCAAGAGTCATAAACATACATATCCATCTCATACAAGAATTTATCAAATATGACAATAAAGTGTACATGTATGTCCTAATTTTCGGTAAATCGCATTTTGAGCAACACTTGAGAAATTTTTCAACTTGATACAAGAAAATAGCATGCAATACATATATATATCTCAAATGCTCAATAACAAAATACTACATGCATTTTTATGAATTAAAACACCTAGAAGTTGAAAGGATTTTTCCACCCACCTTAAAGATCGGTTTGTTGGTGAAAATGGGATAAATCTCTCTCGGTGAAGGAATGACTTAGGTCAGCCCCTAAGTCAAGGAATATCAAAAAATATAGGAGTTATAAGAATGTGGTTAAAAATTAAGGGAAAAGAAGAAGATAGTGAGAAAATTGGAAATACTACACTTACTTACCTTGTGTAGTGAGTAAAATGTGACTAGTAATGGCTTCCAAGTATAAGGTTTTGGTCACCCTTAATGTCAACCACCAAGGTCAGCCCCTAAAACTCCAAAAATGAAAATGGAGTGTAAAAATTTGGAAAATAGAAAGAGAAGAAGAAAGTGTACTAAAAACTCCATTTTTACCTTATAGTCCAACTTCTTCACAATTTTTCTTCAAGATGACTAGTCTCTTAACTTCTTCAAAGGTCTTCTAGGTATACCTCAAATTCAAAAATCAAACTTAAATTAGAAGGTGAAAGAGGTGAGCTAGAAGGTATAAGAATAGATTGAAGAAGAAAATTTCTTACCTTGTGTAGTGTATATGGTTCGAATTTTTGAAGAAAATGGGAGATGAATTCTTGAAGTTTTGGTTAAGTGTTAGTGAAGAAGATGAAGAATAGGTAGAGAGATGTAGGAGGATTTTTAGAGAGAGGTAAGAGGAATTTCAAGACTTAGAAGAAATTTGGTGTTGGTGAAATGAAATGGAAAGAATAAAAATTTTGTTTTGTTTTGATTAAATGATAAGTTAGAGTAATAATTGAGGAATTGGGGAAGAAAGTAATATTTAGGTATCTTTATTAGGGACAATGGGCCAAAATGCTAAGCTTAGGGAAATTTTTAATTTGGTCTTGTTTGACCAATTGGATGATTGAAATGGTGGGATTAATTTAAGATGTAGGTTTGAATTAATGGTGTATAAATACACAAGAGGAATACACAAGTGTACATGTACAAGAGTTGAGAGATATTTCTACACCAAAAAATACACCAATGCCGTCTCCCCCTAAGGGTATTTTGGTAATTCCATATATTTTTCTTTCCAAAATTGATGATAATAGATGAATAAATATCAATCTCCAAAATAATTAGTGATGTCCTTGATCACTTATAAGTCTCATGATCACTTAATCTAAATCGAATTCTTAATTCTATAAATTATAATCCCTAAAATAAATAGTCTCTTAAAATTCTAAGGTGACTAATAATACACCAATAATAATAATGATGATCAACCAAGTGATCATAAATGCGAATTAAAATTAATAAATGATTATGATCACAAATAGAAATTAAAAGAATTAAATGCAAAATATATTTATCTTTAATATTTACCCGTCAAAGTGACGCGGTAGAATTGTCAAATAGTACAAAGACGATACGTGATACAAGTACATGTTCGAATAAAAATCGAGGGCTTCACAGTTTGGCTCAGTGTTACCCGGCAAACTTCCTTGTGGTCTTAAAGATATCTCTACCGCTTGGAATCGGGTATCTGTTGATTGCACAAACTTTGTTATAAGAACTTCCAAGTTAGGCTTACCTTGATTTGGCTGAACTCCAGAAGGCGTGTGTAGGTTAGGATTGGGATTAGGTCGTGGTTGACCTTGATTTCCCCAACCGAAATTAGGATGTTGTCATCACCCAGGATTGTATGTGTTGCCGTAAGGATTATTTGGGTAATTTCTGGCTTGATTCCCAACGTAATTGGCCTGTTCAACTTGTGGTATTGTGTGTGGGCAATCCTGATGATTATGCAATCCGCCGCAAGTTTCACAAGATAAAACGTGCGGTGGTGGTGGTTTAGGAGCTGCTAGATCGTCGATCTTTTGGGTCAAAGCTTTGACTTGTGCAACTAGTGTAACCTTTGCATCCGCATTATAAACACCCACTGTCGCTGTTAGGTTTACCTCGCACGGATTGCCATTGATAGCCATTCATGGCCATTCCTCTATCGATCTTGGGCGCTTCGGTGTTTTATTGTTCAAAGTTCCCCACCGCCGAGATCGATCATTTGCCTTGTTGACGAGAGTAGCCCATTGTAAAATGTTTGGACTTGCATCCAAATAGGAAGACCATGATGTGGGCATTTCCGCAACAATTCTTTGAATCTCTCCTAAGTGTCGTACAAGGTCTCATCGTCTTCTTGAGTGAATGGAGAGATTTCATTCCTCAATCGTGCAGTTTTGGCCGGTGGAAAATACTTTAAAAGGAACTTTTCGGCCATGATGCTCCATGTTGTGATTGTTCCCTTTGGCAAAGTATTTAGCCATTGTTTAGCCTGTCCCCGAAGAGTAAATGGGAATAGGCGCAAACGGATGGCATCGTCAGAGACCCGATTATTGAATGTATTGCATATTTCGAGGAAATTTGCGATATGATTATTCGGATCTTAAATGCCTGGTAGGTCGTCAAATTGAACAAAATTGCACCATCATCCGAATGACATTTGGTTTTATTTCAAAATTATTGGTCGCAATAAATGGGCCTCACGATACTTAGATGATGTGCCGTCCATGGATGGTTTGGCATAGTCGTACATAGTTCTTTGTTCATCCGCCATGTCGAAATCTTTGCTTTCGTTAATATCTTCTTCGTGGTCTGTATTAGTACTTTCTTCTGTGTTGCTACCGGCGGTGTCGCACTTCCAAATTCGACGACGAGTAGGCATGCACTGCGGTAAATAGAGAGGATAAGTATAATCCAAGACTTACAAAGATAGATAAAAAGAAATATGGTAAAAAAAATAGAATAAAATAAAAATGATTAAATTAACAAAAATAGAGCGTTCTTAATATTACAATCACCGGCAACGGCGCCAAAAACTTGATGGCTCAAAAGCTACTCTAGAAAATCGTAGGCAAGTGCACCTATCGTTTTATAGTATAGATTATTGAGTACCGAGTGTCATTCCCACGAGGATTGTAAATACTAATAATTACCGTCTTTTTGTTATTTAATCTAACAATTTTCAGAGTTTTGTTTGTTAAAATGGAAAATGAAAAATAGAGAATTTAAAATAATTGCAACTTATAATAGATCAAATAAAAGTAGATTGTAGAATAAGAAATCAAGAGCTAGAAATGTGTTTAAATGTAAATCCCTCTAGAATGTTTTTGTGATTTAACAAAATAAAGATACAACCAAAAACTCTTAAGCAAAAACCAACCTCTTTTAATAAAATCTCATGTTTTATGGACCGTATAAATTCCCGATTTAAGTTAAACCCTCTATCGAGCGTGAATAACTTCTAACCTCAAGTTGTTTAACTGAAATCTCTTTCTAGTTAAAACCCCCAAGACAACATTATAACGATTTGTGAATTCCTATATTATGTTTGACCCTAATCCAGAAGATTTATGTCGTCCTATATCTAGGATTGCATGCAACTATTTTCACTTATATAGGTTCTATTTCACCATGAATCTCTCGATTTCCCGATGAAGAATAAACTTCAAATCAGTATCGCGCTAATACCAATTTGAATGAATAAAGCATAATATAAGTGAATCACACAAAACATGAAGATTTTATTAAAAACATACAAGCCTTAATCACAAATTCATTCTAGAGTTCATTACATTCAAACACTAGAAATTTAGCTACACATGGTTTTGACAAAAGAGTATACTACACAAGAAGACTTGAATAAAATGAACATGGTGTACTTAGCTCTTATTCAAGACTAATTCAAGACTTCCTCCTTGGTTGATTGCAATGATGTTGAGCTCCAAGCCTTCTCCTCTATTGCTCTTCAACTTCCAACTCTACCTCTCTTTTATCCTCTCAATGTATTTTGCTTTGAAACTTAGAATATACAATGAATATACAATGAATCTCTCTATGAATGAATCAAGAATGTGAATGAATGAATGAATATCTCCCAACTCAAACTCTTGGCTTTTATAGGCACCATCTTTGTGAAAGAACACATCAATAATGCCATCTTTTGCTAAACAAATGCTCAACTTCCATAGTTGAGTTATTTGAATCATTGTTGTCATATGATAATTGAGGGAATAATAGAACTTGGTGCATCAAAATGAGATGTAAAAGTTGCTCAAAGGTTGTCAAAAAGCAAAAAGAGAAAGTTTCCATAATTTCCTCCAAAGAAAAACCCAGTCTGGATGAAAAGCACGCCCGTGCTTTAAAAGCACAGTCAGGCCGTGTTCACGGATTTTTCCGAACACGGTCGTGCTTCAAAAGCACGGCCTGGCCGTGTTTGGTACATCTTGGCCTAAAATTTGCTCGGTTTTTGCTCCTCAAAAGCACGGCCGTGCTTGCAAAGCACACCCTGCTCGTGTTTGACTGAAAAGGCCCCAAAATGACGCGTTTAACTTGGGATTTCGAGTGTTTTTGCATCCATAAACCCTGGGGTATGTTATGACATGAAACCATGGCCCAAAATTCACCAAAAACAGCTCTGAATCATCAATCTACACCAATAAAAGCACCTCGGAGTAATATGAACTATGTATAATCAAATATTTATGAAACTAATGATGAAATAACTCAAATCATACTCAAATATACACATAAAACATGCATAAAAAGACCCTTATCACAACTCAACAAAAAGGATTAAAAATGTCACATCTGATCGTGATGGTTTATGCAACGGCAGATATGATAGTTCAGGTGAACAACGTCTAGGATTGTTTGCTAATTCCTAGGGAAATGCAACATCATCTCACAATACACTAAGTTCGGTTTGCCATTATGAATAGTGTTACTGAAAGACGAAACAGAATGCTTTAGAATATGGTGAGAAGTATGATTAGTCATTCTATCTTACCAGAATCACTCTAGGAAGAAGCACTTAAGGCTGCAACATATATCCTTAGTAAGGTTTCCAACTAAAGCGACTAACATAATCCCTTATGAACTTTAGACGGGCAAGAAACCTAGTCTGAAGCACTTGCACGTTTGGGAATGTCTAGCTGAGGCAAGGCCTTACAAAGCCTAATGAGAAGAAACTAGACTTAAGGACATTTAGTTGTTATTTTGTTGGATACTCTTAAAAGTCCAAAGGGTACAAGTTTTATGATCCCACAACCAAGGCTATTTCTAAGTCGTTAAATGCCTGGTTCTTTGAGAATGTTGAGTTTACGGGAGGAGATAGAGTTAAGGATTTTGTCTTTGAAGAGGAATACGTCGATATTCCCACAGGTGTTGTTGGCATTGATCGGAATTTCATTCCTGACCTTGTTCAAGACACAAATCAAGACAATGTCGGAGAACCTCCTGTTTCAGAAATTATTCCAGATGAACAAACTCTACAACCTCAATAACTTATGCCATTGAGGAGATCCACTACGGAAAGAAGAAGTCCAATGCCAGATGATTACATTGCATTTCTCAAAGAAATTGAGGTTGGCATTGGAATGGTGGAAGATGATTCAATCAACTTCTATCAAGCCATGGAAAGTTCCAACTCTCAAAAGTGGATGGATGCCCATGAATGAATAGATTAAGTCCATGAGGGACAATGATGCATGTGAACTTGTCCCATTTCCATAAGGTGCAAAACTCATTGGTTGCAATGGATATTTAATACCAAGAAAGATTCAAGAGGCAATGAGGGAAGGTACAAAGCTCGTCTTGTCGTAAATGGCTTTACACAGAAAGAATGCATCAACTATAAAAAGACTTTCTCTTCAGTTTTTTTGAAACACTCTTTCAGGATTATAATGGCATTGGTGGCACACTTTGATCTTGAGTTACATTAGATGGATGTAAAGACATTGTTTCTCAATGGTGACATTGATGAGACAAATTATATGGTACAACCAGAAAATATTATGTCGGAAGACTCAAAGGATATGGTTTACAAACTTAAGAAATCTATCTATGAACTCAAGCAAACATTTGGATAATGATATTTAAAGTCTCATCTGGTGATCATCTCGTTTGGTTTTGAGATGAATTTGGTCGATGATTGTACATATCATAGGTTCTGTGGGAGCAAGTATATATTTTTGGTTTTGTATGTCGATGATTTTTTGCTTGCCATCAACGATATAGACTTATTGCATAACACCAAGAGATTTCTGATTAAGAATCTTGAGATGAATGATTTTGGTGATGTCTTTTTTGTGTTAGGATGCAAATACTCTGAGATCACTCTCGGAGTATTATGAATTATCACAAAAGAAGTATATTGAAAAGGTCCTTCAAAATGGCATGCAGGATTATAAACCAAATGATAACCCCGTGGCTAAGAGAGACAAGTTCAGTCTCAAACAATGCCCTTAGAATGATTTGAGGAAAATAAAATGCAGAAGATTCCATACGCGTCAACAATATGGAGTCTGATGTATGATCAGGTATGTACGCAGTTGGATATTGTGTACATTGTAGGGATGCTTGGTGGATACATAATTAAGTCGGGAATATACAATATTTAAAAAGCAGCCAAACAAGTCTAAAGTACTTATGGATAAAGAAAGGTTACATGCTCACATGGATTATAGTTGGCCTATGTATTTCTGCTAGTTGTGGAAGCGTTCTAAACAGTCTACAATATAGACTCTTTTACCATGGTAGGAAAATTCATAGCGTGTTATGGAACATCCAAATCATGGATTATAGTTGCGAAAGTTTGTCACGAGGCTACTGTTAGTCCAAGTGGCTACGATAATCTAGAGGGGGTGTGAATAGATTATCTCGGTTTTTAGGATTTTGCCCTCTTTTTGAAATAATCAAGCAAAGATGAAAGCTAAATGCGGAAAATAAACAACACACGTCGATTTAAAGAGCTTCACCCCACCTGGGGACTACGTGCTCTACCATCCCAGTATATCGGGATGGGTTTTGAAAAAGAAAAAGAAATTTTATTAATTACCAAAATTAATACAACACCTTGAGGATTACCACAACCCTCTTACAACATCTTCAAGGAGATTACCACAATCTTTCTTCACCACCTTTGAAGAGTACCACACTCTCCAAACACCTATCACTTAGATCACCCAAGTGTATTCTTACCATAAGAATACTCACAAGGATGTCTTGTGTTGAATGATGACCAAAATAAAGATTACAACTCAATAAAGAATAATACAATATGAGTATAAGTGTAATCAAGAATTGAAAGCCTAGACCTCAAAGAAGTGCAAGTGCAAGTGCTTAGGCTAATATAACAAGATATATGAAAGTGTTTGCTTGTATGCTCTTTTGCTTGTGTAATATGTTGTGTCTTGTTGCTTGAATGAAGCCTCTATTTATATGAGAGGTCTTAGCTTGATTTCCGACATAGCTCTCTCCTGGGGAGTGATTTTTCGTAAAAGAAACCATTTAAAATCAAGATTATAGCTGTTAGAAATCAATCCCACAAATTATGGAAAAGTTATCTGAAAATGCAACGGATAGTTTGCTGATAAAACAGGGGTTCGACCGGTCACGCAGAGATAAGATTGAAATGAGTTTGCTGCGATTTTTATACAGGGGGACCGATCGAAGGGGGGTTCGACCGATCACCCTTGATCTTGACCGGTTGGGGGTGTTTAAAAGATGAAACAGAGAAGACTGCACTTGGAGGAGGGCTCCCAGGTACCGGTCGACCGGTCGCCCTCCCCTATGTTTCAAACGTCCCTTTTTCTATTTCAAAACTCAACTCAGGTACAGGTTGCCCAATAGGGCGACCGGTTGAGCCTGAAACAAAAGTGTTGTCCAATTTTTTATCAAAAATAAACTCCAAGAAATACTCCGAAAAATAGTAAAAACATTTTAGATCGATCGGAAGTATTTAGACAACATTTAGGGACATTGTTTTGGTTTAAAAACTCATTTGAACAAAATCATCAAAATCATGATAAAAACATTTATCTAACAGCTGCAATGTAGATTGTATTAAAATACCACTAAGTTTGTGACATTGAGTCAGCAACACTATATTCCAATCAACAGGAACTCGACGAAGACTAAACATAAAGAGATCAAGTTCCTGATTGTTAAAAAGGTAAGTCAAAGTGGACAGGTGTCTATAGAACATCGATACAAACTCCATAATTGCTGATCCGTTTACTAAAGGATTGCCACCCAAAAGGTTTCATGAACTTTGTTGTTCATATGGGTGTCAAATTAGTTCATGATATATAGTTTTAAAGGATATTCAGTTCTAGTAGGAGTTTGTTATTATAATGTTCTTTTAATGTAGACACATTTTGATTTTCCGCTTGATTTAAGGTTTTACTCTGCAGAGTTAAAATTTCAGTATATTCACACTTTGATTCTGGCATATGGTTTGATCTCACTAAAGTAAGGTGGACTAGTTGGAAATAGGCATGTTAAGATCACATTGCATGAAATTTCCATTCTACACATCCACATCATGATCCATGTCTTTAATTGTGTTGGCATATGTGACCATTGATGGGTCGAGTTACGATAAATGTAACGAAAGCCGCTTTGATCCTATGTTGGCACGATTAATGGACCGGATTGGTTACAGATACATTTGGTTATGACAGCAAAGTTGAGCTCATATGGTTATTTTTACAATACATAATTATAAGGTTACACATATAGCCCAAGTGGGAGATTGTTGGATCATAATCCAACATTGGGCTTATATGTGAAATAATTATGCATTGTGGACAGTCAATTAAGGTTAAGCCCATTTTATAAGTGATCAAATTAGGTTTAAGGAATTGGGCTTTAATGTATCTAATAGGGTGTGAGCCTTTAATGTGTAGATACTTAATGCGTTATTCCTATTTTAATGATGGGCTAAAATAGGATACCCAATATAACACATTTATATAAGGGTTATGGTCCCTATGTCATACATCTACGAAATTCTATTATGTTATTCCATCGCCAGAAAGAAACCCACGGAGAAAACTAAAAGGTTCTCTGAAAAGCTTCTTCGAGACGTGTAGATCTAGAAGGCCAAATCCCTGGATTCAACTGCTATGGAGTCAGGTACGCTTCCGCAATCTAGTCTTTGATTCTTGATAATTCGATAGGAACGATCCTAAATTAAAGTGATATAATTCACTAAAAATTATTCCAACAGTCTCACCATTTCCCAACATAAAGATCTAAAAGAGAGGGAAAGCTGATTAAAAAGTTTCAAGTCTTAACTTTTCATCTTTTTGAAGCTTATTGATTAAGAAACTACACTACTTTGTTATACTTTGCATATAGGAATATGGTTGACTCAAATTA
Source organism: Rehmannia glutinosa (assembly GCA_016081115.2). NCBI lineage: Eukaryota > Viridiplantae > Streptophyta > Magnoliopsida > Lamiales > Orobanchaceae > Rehmannia > Rehmannia glutinosa. The sequence goes on from JABTTQ020002851.1 coordinate 355,238, forward strand.
AATATTAAGGCTTAGGCCATGTAACATGGGGAATTAAATATATGCAAGCAAACAACTTTATGCTCTTAGGATCATTTTTTTTTTTTGTCGACTATATGTATATTGTTTTGTGGGATTAGATATTCTATTAAAAAAAAGTGTTAAATCTCATATTTTATCGCACGAATAATTGTTACGTATAATAAATTTATCATATTAATTTTAAAATATAAATTAACCCTAAATTGTGGATTTTTAATATTATAACTTTAGTATATGTTACAATCATCATGCAGTGACACGTGGGATCGAACAAATTCAAATTGACTCCATCAAACTCCAAAAGGAAAATAAAAGATTATCTGATAATTTTTTGCTTCCTCAGTCAATTATTAAACATTTATGATTTAACACAACCCCGCACGCGTAAGAAAATCACCATTATGTCCTCCTGCCAGCTCCTTTCTCCGCCGCCACCCGACCACCACCTTCTCCCACCTCTGGCCGGCGGATTAACGGCGCGTTCTCTTGTCTCCTCTTCATCTTCCTCTTCTTCCGCAGAATCAAAAATAAACCCACCGCGCCTCCCGCCTCCGACAAGAAAACCCCCCACCGCCTCTCCTACGCCGTCCTCCGCCGTGCCACCGCCAATTTCTCCCCTTCCCTCCGCCTCGGACGAGGCGGCTTCGGGTCCATTTACCGCGCAGACCTCAACCCGATCCGCCACTTGGCCGTTAAGCTCATGGATTCCTTGTCTCTGCAAGGCGAGCGTGAGTTTCAGAGCGAGCTGCTTTTTTCTTCCAAAATCGACTGTAAGTATATTGTTTCTGTAATGGGTTTTTCATTAAATCCTAGAAAAAAACGTATGCTTTTAGTCTACGAGCTTATGGAAAATGGCAGCTTGCAGGATTGCCTTTTTCGTAAACAGAGTGAGGAATTGAAAATTTGGGATAAGAGATTCTCGATTGCTTTGAGTATAGCTAGAGGGCTTGAGTATTTGCACCATTATTGCGATCCCCCGATTATTCACGGGGATATTAAGCCTAGTAATATTTTGTTGGACGGTGAATTTAATGCCAAGATTAGTGATTTTGGGTTGGCGAGGTTTAAGGTGGAGAAGAATCATAATATCGTTGAGGAGTTTAAAAATAATAGTAGTTGGAGTGAGTTTGAGGAAATTGATGATGTTCATGATCTTGGGAATGTGGATAGTTCACCAGAGAGTGTGATTGTGGATTTTGAGGTTTCACCAGAGACTATGGTGAATGATTATGTGATGGATTGGGAAATTGAACGGGCTGGGCCGTCCCCGAGATTCGAGGCGGTTAAGAAGTTGGAGAAGAAGGAGAAGAAGAAACGAGGGCGGTTAGATTGGTGGATGTCGATGGATGATGAGAAGAATGTGAAGAAGGAGAAACGGAGATCTGCGAGGAAAAACAAACAAGTGTATGAGTCGACGAGCGATGATTGCTATAGTGAAAATTCGTGTTCGGGGGATAATGATTTATACAATGATAGAAGAAAGAAACATAGTAGAAGCAGAAGTAGAAGCAGCAGTGGAGATAGTATAGACTCGTGGTTGGATGGGATTAGTGGTGAGCTTCCGAAAACACGGAAACATAGCTACGATATTAGTAGCACGCCAAGCATGAGAGGAACTATATGCTATGTTGCACCGGAATATAACGGTGGCGATGACGTATCCGAGAAATGTGATGTTTATAGTTATGGGGTTTTGTTATTAGTTCTTATTTCGGGACGTAGGCCGCTTCAGCTGAATGGTTCACCCGTGTCGGAGTTTAAACGAGCCAATCTCCTTTCTTGGGCGCGGCATCTTGCTCGTTCGAGCAAACTTCATGATTTAGTTGATCAGAGTATTCGGTCGTTGGATAAAGGGCAATCGTTGCTATGCGATCTGCGTGGCTTTGCTTCGCTTATGAAATCACCGTATGACCGGCCTTCGATGAAAGAGGTGGTGGGGATGCTATCGGGAGATTCGGAGTGTCCTTTGTTACCGGTTGAATTTTCACCGGCAACTCCGTCTTGTTTTCCATTCAAGTCTCACAAGAAGGGCCGGTGAGTTTTAATATGGTGCCTTGTTTAGTACATTGTTCTAAAAAGCGCTAGGCGCTAGGCGGACGGGAGATCGAGCCTAGCGCGAGGCGAAGCTCAGGCGGGCGGGGTTTGGTGGAACCCGAGTGGTATTAGCTTAGCCTGTCGGCGCAATCGGCAGGTGGACAAGAGGGGTATAGTGTCTAGACGGAGACTAATCGGAGATAGGCGGAGATTTTTAGAAGAGTGGTTTAGTATATAGAACTAACTAGTAAGTAGTAAGGTTGTTGTGGATTAATATTTGTTTGTAAATGGTTTACGTAAACACAGCAAAAGATTTTAATAGTTTACGTAAACCAGGTTGCTTAGCCCACTTGGCCACCACAAGCAATTGTGGGGTGGAGGTCAGGGGTTCAAATTCCTGCTCCATCAAATTGTTTGTGGGGTGGAGGTCAGGGGTTCTTATCCTTGCTCCATCAAATTGCTCCCCGGGGCATATGCGAGCTGGTGAAGATTTGGTGGGAACTCATACTGAATAGCATCCGTGTGGGTTCGATTCGGGAGAGATCGTTATTAGTAGATTGGGGGTCGAACATAATTGTTCTCTTTACCGGGAGGATCGGTTGTACGCCGCCAGACCCGCCGAAACACTGGTTTTACTTGGCGGCAAAGAATGAGGAGCGGAGTTGTTGTCTCAGCATAGTCGGGCGTAAGCGCAGAAGTTTGTTCGAGTTATCAAAAAAAAAAAAAAAGCAAAAGATTTTATTAGAAAATGTGTTTTGCTCTGGCGTTCTCTTACATTTCTTTCCGAACAGCATTTTGTTTTCTTGGCTGTTCACATTGTTTCTTTTTTTAGAAATGTTTTTATATTTTCTTGCTGATGTACTATTCTGAAACTGAATATTTGGTCAACCGCTCGATCAATATAGTAATGAATGTCAATAAATATTGCATGCCATCTTGATTTCATTATCTTCTTCCTATATTTTGGTGTTTGTAGTGGCTAGATTGTATTTGCAGGAATCCTATAAGGCTCCATTTGGATCGATGGATTTGAATCGATTTCAAATTCATAATAACAAATTTATTGAGCTTGTTTGGAGCTTGTTTGGATAAGATCATTTTACAATGGATTTGAAATTCTTAAAATCTAGTTTGTGCTTTTGTTGGAGCAGTTGTGGTGGATATGAAGTCATTTCAAATCCATACTATATTGGTTTGAAATCCTTAGCTAAATTCACACCATTATTTGACATATAAATCCAAATCAATGGATTTCAAATCCATCTTTAAGGTTTAGTTAATTTACAAAGGATTTTAAGTCCCTCCGAAATTTAGTCATTTGAAATTCATTCATTTTTTTCTTTATGCACACTTGCATGTTCACACACTCTGCACACACTACACACACACATTACACACACTTACACTGCACACAATACACACACTTACACACTGTACACACTTTCACACATTTATTAAATGTCAATTGAGAAATTGAATAAAACTTTTAAACTATTTTATCAAAATTTTAAGATGGATTTGAAATTCATACAAAAATCCACATCATCCAAACAATCGATGGATTTCAAATTCAATGTATTTGAAATTCATTAATTTTCAAATATATTGGATTTGAAATCCCTCTATCCAAATGAACCCATTTATAAAAAGGGCAAAATACAATAACACCCCTAAACTTGACCATATATCTCATTTACCCCCTAAACTTGCCAATGTAACACTTACCTCCTCAACCAAAATATGATTTAATTGTTGGACCAAATTGCCCTTAACAACAATTATTTTTAGTATATTTTAATTTTTGTAACTCAATTTTGATTTCTTGTTCTTTATTTAAATCATTTTTTTCCAGAAAAAGTAATTTGTAACTTAACAAGTTCAAAAATTAAAAATATTTTAATAATAGATGAGTATAACAAATAAAAACAAATATTAAATGTAGAAATTATTTTGACTATTTGAGTTCAATGTAAAAATAACTTTCAATTTTTAAGCTCTTTCAAATTATATGAATAAATATATTTTTGGTATACTGAATATGCATATATATTATTTTTTTAAATTATTGATAACTTATATTTCTAATATAATGATATATGTAATGGTTTAGTAAAAAAATAAGGAATAGTACATATTTTCTTTGCTAATATTTAAATATTTTGAATAAAGTTTGCTCAAATAACAAGATTTAGTATTTAAATATTTTAAAATAACTAATTGAATGTGCTTTCAATTTGTTTCATTAACAATATCAAATATTCATTAAAGATGGTTACTTATTAATGATACATTTTGGACCATGAATTATATTAAATAAACAAGAAACAAATGAAGAAATATAAAATTTATAACTAAATTAAGTTCAAGAAAATATATTTATTCATATTTTTTTATAATATTGAAAGTTTATTTAAAGTAAATAGTTAATATTTTATTTTTTCCATTAATCTTTCATATTTAATTTTTTTATGTATTTATTATACATTGCTTTAATTTTTGAAAGTTTAAATTACTTATTGTACAATTAAAAACTTTTTGAATTTATAAGAATGTAAATCAAATAGGATATAAAAGTATTTAACTTTTACAAAGAATTATATATATTCATTTTTACGAAGGATAGTTTTGTCCATACATTATATTTTAATTTGATTGAGGGGGGTACGTGTTATATTTGTAAGTTCAGCTGTTCAGGAAGTTAAATGATACATGGACCAAGTTCAGTGAGTTATCAGATTTCGCCTTTATAAAAATCCATGAGGATGACGTCGATTTGTCCCGAGTGTTTCACGGTGGAGTCATCTGTAATTTATTTGAAACTTCCACATATATGGGACAATCGTCCTAACGACTCCTGTCTTACACACATTAATTAACAGGAAATAAATAAAGAAAAATGAAAATGAAAAACATGACACATGTTTTTCTTGAATTTGATTTCATAATGGTATCTAAATAATCCACGGAATTCATTTCTGAATCATTGTTACTGAAAGAAAACTAGTATCTACTGCGACATGACTTCACTAAAATACTTATATTATTTAATAATCTTATTAATTAATGTTCAAATATTTAAAACTAATATTACAAAGAAATAAATAATAATTAAATTCTCAAATTATTTAAATTAAAATATTTAAAAGTACTTTAATATATAATTTTCTTATGTAACTATAGATCGATATGAATTGTTAAATAATTATTTTTAATATCTCAATCCAACAAAAAAATTTAAAATTAGTATAATAAAATAAATTCTTATATTAGCTTACAATCATATTCGCCAATCTTTACTTTCATTTTTAAAGCATAAATATCTTTTATTTTTACTTAATTGATTTTAGAACCCTTTTAACATTGGATGCATTTGATATAATCAATCTAATAATCGTGCTTGTAATTCATAAGATGATGATTGATAAATCACATGTTATCGTATTAATAAGAAAATTAAAATTGACTAAATTACTTTGCCAAATCCTGCATAATATCATGATTTATTAGTTATTATTATTCAATTCAAAATAATAATAAAGGTTAATCATATCCTTATATTTCTTATGCTTACTTCTTTTATTCTATCTAAGTTCTTCGATTAAAGAAATGTAATTGGAAAAACAAAAATTTACAACATAAATTATGACTAAAAAAAGCTTTTCATATATTATTTTAATTGTAATAACAAACTCAATAGTTTTATCATAACACTTAAACTTAAAATTTAAAATCCTCCTATTTTTTGGTGTAGTAAAAATAATAAATCTTAACCTAATATATATAACAAACTCAATAGTTTGATTGAATTTTATATAAAATAAGAAAATATAGTTGCCAAATTGTTTAATATTAAGTTGTAAAATAATCCTTAACTACCTCTTATGACTCCTTATGCCTGGGAAAATTCTTATTACTTGGCACTCAATATAGTCATTTCACTCCACTTTATTACTATAAATGGTTTATTACCGTAAACTTGGCAAATAAAAAGTAATTGGGTATTATATATTTAATCAAATTAACATGTAATTTAATATATACTAAACTTTGAGATCAATATCATATTACTTCAATATCATATTATTTCATGTTATTTAATAAGTTTTGTTTGTTTGTTTATTTATTATAATCTTATACATACCATGACTTTCCATTTTTGGTTCTCCTTTCAATTTTCTCATAATACTTCATATTATAATAATTTGTATTAAATGTTATAATAATTATTGTTTTTCTGCTTAAATCTTTATTAATTTTAAAAGAGTACTTTTTTAATTGGTCCGAAATTTTATAAAAAAAATATCAAATTATATATATTATGTGAAAATCATTTAATGTATTTTAGGAGTTCTTGCTATGATACATATATCTTTTCAACTATTTATTTTTATGTTTTCAACTCTTTATAATAATTTCATTTATAGTTTAATCTTCAACTATCTATGTGAGATTAACCCTTAAAAATTATTTTTGACAATCTCAATACATCAATGCCAAGTATACCCATTTATTTTTCAAAATTTGTTATTCGTAGTTTTCAGTTTAATATGTTGTGATTATTTAATTTATTTAGTTTATTATTAATGTCATAATAGTATTTAAATTAACATATAATTTAAATAATATATTATTTTCTCCGCAAATGTGAAATGGTTACATGTTAAATATGGAAAATAATTTTTCTGTAATTTAACTTGGACTATATTGAGATTATTTAGTTTTCTAAGTAGTAATCTTTAAATTTTAGTCCAATATTTTTTAAAGTTTTGGATATTTGTCATATTTTAAATGAAATTTCTTACTATGACCGAGCAAGTTAAATATGTGATGCAAAAACCTTTTGGATCTTACAACTGCAAGTGTACAGTGTAGTTTATAGAATAATGGCAAGCAAGATCGTATTCCTCAAGGATTGACTACGAAACACTTAGACTATAATAACATCGCATTCCAATTTTATTGAAGCGACCGAATATCGAGTTTATAAAAATCAAAAGATAGAAAATAAAAAGAAATAAATTTGCGAACCCCACATATATTTTCAACAACTACGAAAGCAACCTTAGGGACATAATCTCAACATGTTTCTTCAAGATTAAATCCAATTAATGTTTTACATAACCAATTAATGCAATTTTATGGGTTCAATTCCTAAGTTAGTCTATTCCCCCTCACGGGTGGCGCATAAATAGTAGATTAATAACAATTGTAGGTCTCCCAACTCGATACAACTATTATTAACTCCCAAAAGATCTATGAATTGAATGACTCCCCAAAAGCAGTTGTAGATCTCCCGACTCATTACATCTGTTTATGTCGATTTCTGTCTTTGTTAGGACTTCTCTTCCAAATTTCACACTAACAAATATGACATGCAAATTATTGGCCAAATAATAAGCAATTAAGAATAAGCACTCGAATTCATAAAATAGAACACATGAATCAATTAAGAAAACAATTAATCAAGATTTAACATGAATCCACAGTTTTGATTATGCCTTAAGATCCGAAAGATTAGCCAAACATTGATAACAAATTCATAGACAAACTTGAAATCAATATTGTGACATCGTTTAAGTACAGACAAGAGATCTAAACTGAAAAAGAAAACCCCTTCTTGTCAGGATGGATCTTCCATCCAAGCTTTCGAAGCCCTTGTGCTTTCGTAGATGTGAAAGACCTTGTGGTGTTCTTCGTAACCTAGCCCTCCTCTCTCAAAAGACCTTGGATCTTGTGTTTCTGTGTAATTTGATGTGTTGTATGTGGTATGGATGTTGTTTGATGATGAAAATTCGTTCAGGCCTTGATCCCCTTTTATATAGGTGCTTTGAGAGATCATTGGTAGATTTCTGATGGGATTAGGACTCAAAATCAGCTTAAAACACGTCGCATCGGCCGTGTGGTTTCACATGGTCACTCCACACGGTCCACACGGTCGTGTGGTCTCACACCGGTAGATAGTGTGGCTTGTTTTCGTCCTTGTTTTCTCCCAAACACTTCACACGAACATGTATCTTCACACGGGCAGGTCACATGGCTGTGTGGTCCCACACGATCCGACCGTGTGACTTGGTTTAGTCCGAATTTGCTCCTGTGGTCTTCATGAAAGTTGTAACCATTTCTGTTAGTTTTTCATAGCCACTCGAATCACCTTAATATAAATTTGTAGAGAACGTTATGGCCAACATACTAAACCCTGTCAGTGCAGGAAACTGTTAGCGTGTTTGGACGTTTTTGATGGAAATTCCCTTTTGTTCGACCGTACATGCTTCTTTCCTTCATATCTTTGCTCGTACCTTGTATTTTGACATGTCATTTGAATGTGATATCGCATTTTGTCCAATTAACTCCATTTTCTCCAAAATTCACAAGAGTACGCAGTATCACGCCCAACAAAGGAAACCAAGTAAAACACACTAAATATACATGCAAATGCATCAATTATATATCAAAATAAGCCCTTAAATACACGTATATTTTACACTTATCAAAATCCCACGAACTTAAACCATTGCTCGTCCTCGAGCAAATTAAGAAAAAATAATATCATGGGGTACAAAGAACACACAAGAACAATATAAACATTTAATCTCATTTGACTTCATATCTAAGTAAAACATGCAATTTATTATCAAGAAGTCATCATTCATAAGTTCGGCACAATTAATACTCTCTCAAGTACTTGACATCTCGACTCACAAAAAGTAGTGTATCACTCATCTCTCAAAGTGTATGGGAAGTGTTTACGCTCAACTCAATTCAATAAATGTTGAACTACCATAGGCTTGCAAATCGTCTAACATCTCTACCACTTTAGTGTGCACAACTTAAGAATCAAAAAGGACTTTCATTTGGTTGTAATGTAAGCTTTTTGGTAAGGGTAGGAAAAATTTGGATTGAGTGACTTGACTTGAGCAAATAGAATTTAAGCACATACACTTGCAACTCATCAACCCAATTTTTATCATAAAACTCATTTTTTCCAAGATATTTTCCTTTTTCAACTCAACTCCACCCCACCCTTTTTCTCCTTTTTCATTCTGAGGCTTTTTTGTCTTTTTTTTTCTTCTTTAGCCTCAAGCTCTCAATTTCCCAAAATTTCCAGAATTTTTTTTTCTTTTCTTTCTTTTGCTCGATTTTCTCTTTTCTTTTTCAGCGATTTTTCTTTTTATTTTTGAGCTTCATTATTATTTCATTCATCTAGACACTGCTCATCCCTCTTTCTTTTTCCAACTCTCTCTCTCTTTTATAATTTTCACCACTTCTACCCAAACTTGTTTATTTTCTATAAGCTCAAGAAATTTTAGGGATAAAATCATTTTTCAATTTTAAAGATCAAAATGTGGCTAACAATAAAAAGTTATGGCTCAAAAGTGGTTAACTAGGAAATCATGAGTTCATAGGTAGGCTTTTTAGGTTAAGTAGGCTAAACAAAGATGACCTTACATCATTTTCAAAAATTGCACACAAACGCATGACTTCAATGAAGATACCAGAGCAAGTTCTAAAGTTCTAGCAATCATGAATGACACACTCATGAAAAATAAGCTGCATAAGATAAAGCAGATATAAGCACAAAAGCTCACAGGCTTATTTTTCGCAACATGCTCAAATACCCAATTTTCTTGACTATTGCCAAACAAATAAATGACATTTCCTCAATCATTCATCGCATTATTCACAAAAATATGACATCTCATAAAATCGAATGCTCATAGTAAAAATCATACGGAAGCTTTGTACTCTTTCGAAAATTTTGATTAAAAAACACACATACAAAAGCGATTAAACGTGCTAAAAAATATAAAAATAAAAAAATAAAAAACGAAAAAAAAATTAATGCAAATTTTATGCTCTACATGCAATCCTAAATGCAATGCAAAATATGCAACAATACTAATTTACGCATTCTTGACAACCCCCCAAACTTAAAATATGCTTCGTCCCAAACATATGAGGAAATTATCAAAAGAAAGAAGAATGCATAAAGAGTACTTACCTAGATAGTTCACACAACCCGTGTGCATTTCATATGGCCGGGCCGTGTAGCCCTAGTCGTGGCCTCTATTTTGCTGATGTCTCCAGCCACACGATCGTGTGTAGCTCACACGGCCTGCCCGTATGGTTGGTCTCTGTGGGTCGTACGGCCCATGTGGAATTCCACATGGTCGTGTGATTTTTTTTAACATATATATATATATATATATATTTTAATCCCGGGGTTTATCGCGACACCTCTTGGGTTGCCTCCCACAAAGCACTAAGTTTTACGTCTTCAGCCAGACTTCAGATTTCTAACCTCACTATCGTTGAACCATGTTGGTTGAAACTCTTGAGCCCTCATATTCTGTACCATCCATCAGACGAATGGCGTTGCACTGTTTTCTCGAATTAAGTTAAGTATCGCTTGAGAATTTGCTTTTTTGATGTTGGCCTCCCACTACAGTAGCGATTTTGGGCTACTTGTGTCTCCAACGATTTTAGTCTCGCATTTAACAAAAACGATGTGTAGAAACAAAGCAATCAGAAAAAATTTAAATACAAAAATAAAAAAAATATTTACAATTCACAAAAGGAAAAAAAAATCGAAAATAAAAAAAATATTTTACAAAAATAAAAAAATAAAAAAAATATTTACAAAAAAATCGAGAAAAAAAATAAAAATATTTATAAAAGCTTCAATTAAGATTGAACTACTTATTACTATATCTAAGTAGAATCTTTCAATCCCCGGCAACGGCGCCAAAATCTTGTTTGCCAAAATTTTTTGGATCTTACAACTGCAAGTGTATAGTGTAGTTTATAGAATAATGGCAAGCAAGGTCGTGTTCCTTAGGGATTGACTATGAAACACTTAGGCTATAATAACATCGCATTCCAATTTTATTGAAGCGACCGAATATCGAGTTTTATAAAAATCAAAAAATAGAAAATAAAAAAAATAAATTTGCGAACCCCACAAGTATTTTCAACAACTACGAAAGCAATCTTAGGCACATAATCTCAACATGCTTCTTCAAGATTAAATCCAATTAATGTTTTACATAACTAATTAATGCAATTCTGTGGGTTCAATTCCTAAGTTAGTCTATTCCCCGTCTCGGGTGGCGCATAAATAGTAGATTAATAACAATTGTAGGTCTCCCGACTCGATACAACTATTATTAACTCCCAAAAGATCTATGAATTGAATAACTCACCACAAACAGATGTAGGTCTCCCGACTTGTTACACTTGTTTATATCTGAATTCGATTTCCGTCTTTGTTAGGACTCATCTTCCGAATTTCGCACTAACAAATATGACATGCAAATTATTGGCCAAATAATAAGCAATTAAGAATAAGCACTCGAATTCATAAAATAGAACACACGAATCAATTAAGAAATTAATTAATCAAGATTTAACATGAATCCACAGTTTTGATTATGTTCTATGATTCGAAATATTAGTCAAACATTGATAACAAATTCATAGACAAACTTGAAATCAATATTGTGACATCATTTAAGTATAGACAAGAGATCTAAACTAAGAAAGAAACCCCCTTCTTGTCAGGATGGATCTTCCTTCGAAGCCCTTGTGCTTCCGTACATATGAAAGGCCTTGTGGCGTTCTTCGTAACCTAGCCCTCCTTTCTCAAAAGGCCTTGGATCTTGTGTTCTTGTGTAATTTGATGTGTTGTATGTGGTATGGATGTTGTTTGATGATGAAAATTCGTTCAGGCCTTGGTCCCCTTTATATAGGTGCTTTGAGAGATCACTGGTAGAGTTCTGATGGGATTATGACTCAAAATCAGCTGAACACACGTCGCACCGGCCGTGTGGTTTCACACGGTCACTCCACACGTCCGTGTGGTCTCACATCGACAGACCGTTTGGCTTGTTTTCGTCCCTATTTTCTCCTAAACACTTCACACGAACATGTATCTTCACACGGGCAGGTCACACGGTCGTGTAGTCCCACACGATCCAATCGTGTGACTTGTTTTCGTCCAAATTTGCTCCTGGGGTCTTCATGAAAGTTGTCGCCCTTTCTCTTAGCTTTCCACATCCACTTGAATCACCTTAATATCAATTTTATATACAAAGTTATGGCCAAAATACTAAACCCTGCGAGTGCTGGAAACTGTTAGCACGTTTAGACGTTTTTGAAGGAAATTCCCTTTTGTTCGACCATCCATGCTTATTTCCTTCACGTTTTAGCTCATGACTTGTATTTTGATATATCATTTGAATGTATATCGCATTTTGTCCAATTTAGCTCCATTTTCTGCAAAATTCACAAGAGTGTGCAGTATCACGCCCAACAAAGGAAACCAAGTAAAACACACTAAATATACATGCAAATCCATCAACTATATATCAAAATAAGCCCTTAAATGCACGTATATTTTACACATATCAATTTGTAAAAAAAATTTGGGATTTTCCTGTGATTTGATGCAAAATTGCCACCAAAACTTCAAATCCCCTAAATTGTTTTGGTCAATTTTTTGTGATTTGACGCACAAATGTTTGCGTCAAATCACCGAAATCACTAAGTTTCTTAGACATATTAGCACCCATCATTACTATTTAGTAATTACGGCCAACAAATCGTACCAACTGTCCAGTTTTTTGAAAGATATTGGACCAAAAAAATTTAAATATGACTTCTTAGAGGACTAAATCTCCAAATAGTCCAACTTAGATGACCATAAACTATTTTTCCTATTTAATATGATCTTTTAAACTTAGGTTTATAATTTCTTAAGGGCGTAATTTTTAAATAACATTCAAGTTTTATCATGAATATCATTTAATACATTTAGTTTTCTTAAGCTTGCCTTCTAATGTTTTTAATAAATATATACACAATTTTTAACTCTATCTTACATATTTTCTTTTAATTATTTTGGTAAAATTAAATTCTATATATTAATATCAATGATTTAAATCATACATATAAAAAAATAATAAATTACAACCTGAAAACTATAATGTAATATATCGAAAATTAAGTAAAATTCATGTAAAACACATATAGTTAAAATCTGAAAGGTAATGTTTTGTTGCGAGAAACTTGTTTTGATTGATTCCTTTTTTTGTTTTTGTTTTTCTGTTCCTTTTTACATGTTGATCTTATTCTTTTTATTTTATACTTTTTATCCTATTAATATGGTTTATTTAAATAAAATATGCATGAAATAGCAATAAAGGTAAAATAAGAAACTCTCATCCTTTCTATATTATTTCTTTAACAATCATCAATAAAATTATTTTTTAAATTAAATATTATTAATCGAGGGATAATTTTACGATCATAAAAAATATGTATTTTTCTCTACTTTTTTATTAAGCATCAAAACAACTATTTTTTTCCCTTATCATGTCTGTTGTAATCTGATCTTTTTCATGTACAATTATAATAGACATATTTAATTATTGAGAATCCTAAAAGAGTATCGTAAATACACAAATTTGCATCATACTCAACTAAACAATTGAATTTTTTTTTTATATAAGTTAAGATATAGGGTTGGAGATTTTGAAACCTAGTTTAATTTTAAACTCATATTATTTTAGTGTTATGATTAAAATATATATACAATTTTTGAATTTTTTTTGGTATAAATGTACTATTATCCTATAATTAAACAAACAAATATTTAATAAAGAACAAAAAAAGTACTTGTCCTTAAAAGAACCCCGTCAAATATACTTTAGTAAAATCAAAAGTTTCGATAATATATGTATAAATTAGTATATTAATACATGTATGTGTGTGTGTTTAGGTAAAGATATAGATATAAACAAAAATATGAATCTTTTTCCAACTAATTAGTTTAGAGAGATAAATGATACATTTGTTAGCATCAAAACACCTAATCATTTTTTTTTTCTCTTTGTATTTTTACTTTGAAATGATCTTTCTTTCTTTCCCTTATATTTAGTCAATTATTAAAATTATAAAAAAACATAAATGCTTATATTTTACATAGTGCTGGACTTTAAATAGTTAAAATTTTCTCATGCAAAGTTATAATGCTTATGACATATGGTTAGAAAGCTCCCAAAATCCCGAAATCTATTTTAATATGAAACTAAAATTATTTAAAAATTCAAAATATTTTAAAAGTTAAACATGAAAGAATAAATACTTTTAAAAAGTGTAGAATACAAAAGGTCACTTGTCTTATAATTGAATGAATAAAAACTAAATAAATATAATATTACTTAGTTACCCTTAAAATTTTCTATTTCAAAAGGATATTTTTGTCGAATCAAAAGTTTCAAGAAATATCCACACTTTTAAGATAAAGAATAAATATAGATCAACATGTCTCTTGTGAGACGGTGCGAGACCGTGAGACGGTGATACTTTTAGTGCAAAAAGTAATACTTTTAGTGTAAAAAATGATACTTGTCTAAATACACTAATTTCAATGTATTTTGACAAGTACCACTTTTTACACTAAATGTATCACTTTTTGCACTGAAAGTATCACCATCCCACATAAGTTTTTGCGAATATAGATAGATGGATAGATATAGATTGTTGATAATGATGCATAATGATGGTGCATCATATTCTGGAGAGGGGGACTACTATTCCCTTTGCCTGCTATCATTCTTAGCTGAAGTTTTGTTTTCATGTTATCATGTATATCATCTCTTCTTTTCTTTATATTAGGGATAATTACAAAAACTACCTTTGAGGTTTGGGTTAGTTATAAAAAAACCCAGAGATTCTTGAAAAAAAAAACCTTGAGGTTTGATTTTGTGTTAAATGTAAAAGAGTAATTGTAATAATTTTACAAATGCATGGAAGTATGTTTGAAATGTTTTTGTTTATGAAGTGGGTAAAATATAATACAAAATCAAACCTTACGATATTATTTGTTATTTTTAAAAACATGTGGTTTTTGTTTGTAATTAAGCCAAATCTCGACTTTTTGTAATTATCTCTTATATTTTTGTTAAGACAGTTTTGTGTTGTCCCCTGCCTTTGCTAAACAAGTTAGGTCAGACCATGCATGGTTGTATTTCTAACAACTATTTTCCATTTTTCAGCTATTATTTTTCTTTATTTCGAAACGATAGTAAATACATTCTAAACTCAGTAACAAAACTACACTGCCATGTGGCAAAAAAGCCACCTTGAACAAACATAAATGCCAAGGGGAAAGCTCCGTACAAGGGGAAAACCAATCACTCATCGAAGGAGAAAGACAAGACTCGAAAAACAAAAACAACAAAATAAAAGAAAAACAAAGCACTCAGGCAGGAGACTGAACTACCTCCAAAAGGAGGACTAGGCACTAGGGAAGTAAACGAAGAGAATCTTTTTTATTCGATTCAGCATTCGAATTCATATATTGACATTCGAATTCGAAAATTTAGAATACAAATCCAAATAAGAATATTTATTCCGATTCGTATATCATGCGAATACGAATATGAATATCATTATATTCGATTCAAATATTCAAAAGAATATTCGAGCAATATTATATATATTTATACATATAACTTATATATAGAAGTATATAATTATTTATGTAAAAATTATTAATATATAACAGACAATATATTTACTTATAAAAAATTAGCAAGCCTAAATATAAATTAAGCACATATACATTTACAAGTAAAGAAAAATAGAAAAATAGGTGAATCATCTTAGAAGATCATATATCAAAAAGTCTTCAGACCCTCCACTATCTCGGTCTCTCAAGCCTGGCCTTTACACTCTCTTTTTTTCTTCATCTCTATTTTTCATCTATTATTTTTTCATGTCGTGATTTGTGTTGATTCTGAAGAGATTCAATAGTGGTCCACTATATATTCATCCTCCAAAAGCAATATTATGTGAGTGTGCGGTTCATTAATCAACTAGAGTCTAGGTTGATGAAGTTCTCTGATATTGTATATCATTTGGGTTTAATAGTGAAAATGTTAATTGTTGATTGTCCTACGTGATGGAATTCTACGTACGAAATGTTAGTTGAAGCCATTAAAGTTGAAGAATGCATTTGCTATATTTGGTGATTAATATGTTGTTGATGTATTTAACAATTCCATGATCCAAAGTTAATATTTTGATTTAAATTATTATTGCAATCTTATTAGATATTGTCGAAAAAGAAAAATATATAGGTTAGGATTTCAAATATTCAAATTGATTCGTATATATTATGAAATAAGAATAAGAACCGATTTTTTGTATTTGAGTATTACAAGAATACGAATAAGAATATTTTCCAAATGAGTATGTCTCTTGTACTTGTAGGACCGTCTTATGGATCCTATTCCGTAAAACGGATCCACCCGCCCAACCCACCCATGCCCAGCCAAGCCTACCCGCGCCCAACCCACCTGTTATTTAAAAAAAACACTTTAGGACTCCACAAGATTCAAACCCGCGACCTATACAGGCTTAAGGTGGTGTTCTACCACTACACCACTAGTGTTTGTTGTGCAATTTCAGTATAACCATGTATATAAAGTCATTCATAAATACGCATGGTAAATTGAACAAAAATAAAAAATGCCTCTAAATGAAGAGGCTAAGAATCGAACCCAAGTCTATTAAAAACATGACACATTATCTCAAGAAATAGATACTTATAAAAGTGTTACTTTAACTACGTCATATGTATTTTTTATTTTTTCTCTTTTTTTGTTCCTAGTTTGTAACTGTATTAAGAAATCTGATACTTTATCTCAACAAACGGATACTTTTACTTATAAAAGTGTTACTTTAACTATATCATATTTATTTTTTTATATTTCCTTCTTTCCTTCATTTCTAATTTGTGACTTTATTAAAAAACATGATACTTTATCTCAAAAATTAGATACTTTAACGTATAGAAGTGTTACTTTAACTTTGTTATATATATATATATATATATATATATATATATTGTAATATATTCATAATTTGTGACTATATTGAAAAATATGTTACTTTATCTCAAAAAACAAATATTTTTACTTATAAAAGTATTACTTTAACTCTATCATATTTATTATTCATTTTTTTTTGTACTTATTATTAAAAAAATGTAATACTTTATTTAAAAAACAGATATTTTTACTCTTAAAACATGATATTTTGTCTCAAAAAATATATATTTTTACTCATAAATGTGTTACTTTAACTCTGATATATTTATTTTTACTTCAATGTAATGTAATCATAATCTGTGGCTATATTAAAAAATATGATATTTTTAACCGGTACTTTTTTCTCATAAAATTGTTACTTTAACTGAGGTAGAAAAACAGAAAAAAAAAAAAACTAGAAAAAAAAGGCAGCAGGTGCTTTGACCCGCGGATCTGGTCAACAGGATCCGCGGATTCGCGGGTCAAATTGGATCCGTCTTACGGATTGAGACCTGTAAGACGGTCCTATTGCCTTTCCAAACTAGCCGAATATGAATAGAATATCTTGATATTCAATTCGATTCGATTCGTTTATACCCCTACTAGGTACTCCCTAAGGGAGACCCACAACTGGAGTAATCCGGGCATGAGCTACTTCACGCACTACAAGACAGAAACTATTGACCCGCCTACAAGTTTCGCAAATCAACCGAGAAAATAAAGACACCAAATAATAAGAAAATTACAATAAACTCAAACAAACTAAAAAATAAAATCAAAAAAATCAGCCTCTCCCTCCTCCAAATCTATAGCCACATTCCAACACTACCACTCTCCGCTCACCCGCCATTAGCCAACGATGACTTGCCACCACGAAATAACTTCAAAAGCCTAAATCTTGAACTAGAGAATAAAGTATCGTAGAGCCTAGATGACGACCAGATATTTCTGGTTGTTGCTGGCCAGAAGCAAGGAGGTGGAGGGGCATGAGGAGGGGCGGCTGTAGTTTGTGAGAGAGGGGGGAAAATTGCAATATGGTTTATCCTTTATAAGAGTTAAGAGAAAAGGCAGAGAGAAATGTTAGAGAGAGAGAGAGAGAGTATTTTCTAACTATTCCAGAAACTGAGTTTATGTTTGTTTGGGGAAGCTCTCAGTGGAAATGAGGTCATTTTTAGTTTTTATTTTTTTATGGAAATATTCATTTGAAAACACAACCCAACAATTTTTCACCACAATCATGCAAATTTATGTAAAAACGCACTTAAAAACTATAACCAAACAAGTTTTCACTATAATCACGCAAATCTATGTCAGAAATACACTTCAAAAATCATAAACAAAACATATTTTCATTTTCAAACATAAAAATTTAAACAACAAACCAAACATATTCTCACTCACACGAAAATCAATAAAGTTTGAAAATTCACTTTTTAAGACTGTATTGGACTTGAAAAGACATCCATACAAGATCGATGGTCCCTCCATGAATATTTCCCATAATCTTTTTATGCGTAATTTGCTAGTTTTTCCCTCTTAAACATGTTTGAGTTCTAATTTGTTTTAGTCCGCAGTTTCTTCTTGTTCTTCTCATTTGATGCTTAAGCACTATGATGCTCAGACTCTTTATATCAGGCGACATACTCGTGTCGACACGTCACGGGATATGTGTAAGATCTTTCAAAAAAAATTGGACACTCCACTTTCATACTACTAAGCAGAAAAACACATGAAATCTTGTTTATTTTTCAACATCACTTTTCAAATTTTATTATTTTGTTCAAATTATTGCAAAATATATTGCCTATAAATGTCGTATTAAAAAATGCATATATTATAAAAATCTAAACTTGTCGGCAGTGTCCCCTTGTCCATGTTCAATGGAGTAAACACATAGCCGTGCCTTATGTAAGGCGAGTGAGTCATTCAACTCAGGCACACAAAAATAACAAAATTTTAGGGGCCCATTTTTTCATACTACCTTTTATATAATATATACATATATATATAATTATATATATAACACATAGGAATGTAAATATAATATGAGGTAATATTAATTTTTCCCTCAAATTATGTAAGTTTTTTTACGTTGTTCAGTTAACTTTGAATTGTTCTACTTTACCCCCTGAACTTTGTGAATTGATACACTTAACCTATAATTTTCAAATTTACCCCTCACTAGTCCTTGTAACAATTTTGAGTTCTTTTATCTCTTAAAATGGTATCAGAGCCTATGTTTATTTATGAAATTTACTTATTCAATGCTATTTGTAGATTGACTAACAATGAGTAGATGTTGATAGAAAATTGATCCAAATAATTCTTCTGTAATAGCTATAGACAATCCATAAAGAGAAAGATAATAAACAACTTAGAAAAAAGGAAGAAGAACAAGCCTTCTTTTCATTGATGGAATAATTTTTTTTAATACATCAGGCTTGAGAAAAGATGAAATAAAATTTTTATTGATGAAATTTGGAAAAAGGAACAATCCTTCTTTTTAATGGATTAGCTGTGAATTATTGAGCAACTTGATTATACAGACTTGATTAATACTTTTGCCGCGAAATTTGTAAGTCAAGTTATATTTATAATTATTTTGGACATGATTGTCATGTTATTTTAACTAATTTTGTACATTATAAAATAGTTCGCTTTTTAATATTATTTTATGTTGTCTTTAAGTTCCTAAAAAAGAGGGCCCATTTTCAAGTTTGACTCAGGCATAAAAATTGCTAAGCACGGCCCTGTAAACACACAAAGGGTTGTCACAACAAGAACAAACTGGCGCCCATTTCAGAACAAGGAGACAAGCTAACATACCTTTTTGTATATTTGCTCTGCCAACCCATTTGTAGCTAGAGATGTCAATAAGGGTCGGGTCCTGAGGGTCGACCCTAGCCCGACCCTAAAAATCTAAGGGCTGGACCTATATTTCATAGGCTCTTATAACATGAGGGCTTTTTAGCCCTGCCCTATTGGCCTTAGGGCCGTCTAGGGCTAGGGTAGGACCTGCCCTTAGGGCTTTTTTTCTGATAAGTTTTTTGTATTTAATATATTTATATTCAAAATGTATGCTTGTAATAATATTAATCTATTATTTGATCTCATTTATCAATTACCATTTATCTTAACAAATTATTAAATTTGATCTTTGATCTCATTTATAATTTAGTCTTAGTAAATAACTTAGTATATACAAAATTAAAGTTGGCACGTAATTGGTAATTATTATTTAGTATGTTAATAATTATAGAGAGCTAAAATATATTTGGTATAAACTATGCGATTACTAAAATAAAAATGACAAATTTTGAATATTTTAATCCAAATGGAATCTAAGAATTACATGGCGTTATTTTATAAAATAAATAATTCGCAAGTTAATTTTTCCATCATGATGAAATATTTTAATTTAGACGGAATAACTTCATAAAAAATATATATAAAAAAAAGTCATAGGGTCGGCCCTGACCCGACCCTAGCCCTACAGGGCTAGGACTGGGCTTAGATTTTTCAAGCCCTTATAAGTCCAGGGCTTTTTAGCGCCCTTAAGGGTTAGGGCCTCTTAGGGCTAGGGCAGGGCCGAGACGAGCCGACCGTTATTGACATCTTTATTTGTAGCTTAAACAGAACTGGAGAATTCAGATAAAAAAGGGTAAAGTAGTTTCATTAACTCCAAAAGCATCTACAATAGTTTCACAGACAATATTCCAACATTGGCATCCCTTTACACATGGGCGGAGGCATGTATTGCCAGCACTGGACTCAAGCCCAGTGCAAAATTTTCAAAAATTCTATTTTTAGTATTATAATTTTTAAAATTAGCCCACCCAAAATTTAATGCAAAACTCAAGTCCACCCCAAAGTCTAATTCAATTTATAAATCAAGAATGAAGAATGTAAAACTTTTGTGTTATCATGAGATTGATGCTATATTTAATATATTTGTGATTTTTGACTATTTTTGTGATTCATATATATTATTTGTACACTTATCATGTCATTACTTTTAAAATGTACCTAACTATTTGTATTGGTAATTTATTCGAATATGTATCTAATATCAAATATATTAAGGAAATCATATATTTTATTAATAATGGCCTAACATTCCTAACTAAATCAACTTAACAGTTTCGCTTATTGTGTTTATCGTGTCATACCATATTTTTCTCGTGTTTTTAGTGCGTCGTGTTTGAGCTTAAATTTTAGGCCCAATAAGGTCATTGTGTTGTATTCAGGCTTGAGCTTATCATGTTAAGTTGTTATTTATCGGGCCGACACGAGCGATTTGTCACTCCTAAGTGCCATCATCAAGCATCAAATTAAAAAAATTATCTATTTTTTAGCTTTTTTATATTTAGTTATTAGTTTCTTGTTATTCTGGCCCGACCCGACCCACATCCATCTTCATCCCTATATATAGATAATTTTATTAGTGAAATTTTTACTTCTTAGCCCACTACTACTAATTTCTGGATCCGCTCCTACCTTTACAAATGTCCCTTTATGTGGCACCATCGTCCATCACACTCATCACAAGTTTATTGATCATTCCAACATAAATCAATCTAACAACACACGAGTAAACAAAGCCAAATAACCAAAACATGGGCCGAGAAAGTACATCTAAATACCCCAATAAATTGAATTGAAGAGCTTACAAGTGCACAAACATGGCACTACTCGCTTATAGTTCAAATGGTATGTTCACCCTTTGCAAAGTTGTTGACCAGAGTTCGAACTCTGTATCTTTCAATTTCTTTGAAATTTAGAATTTCAGGCATGGCTTTCCGGTGGCACCTCCGTCTCCTTAATCTTTTTCTCTACTTTAGCATTGCTCTCGACTTTCACTTCTTTTCGAGAGAGGCGTTAAACAACGAGAAATTTTTGACCTAGTAAAGAATTGATAAACAGCGAGAAATTGATAATCAAATCTCAATTAGGATGTGAATTTTTTTTTATTTTTGATCTAGTAAATAAAAATCTACATCGATTGAATATACAACCGGTGTAATTATATGTTTTTATATCGGTTAACCCAATAGCAAATGGAAAATTGTATTGTTTTACATCGGTTGGCCCAATAACGGATGTAAAAAACATTATTTACATTGGTTTACTAAATAACCGATATAGATGTATTTTATAAAATTGCAATTACGCCACCGGTTTTTTTACATCGATTGTTTATGTAACCAATGTAAATTCACGTGGTTAAATCCCTTTTTTATAGCAGTGTTAGTACAAGTCACAACCCAGAATTCAGAATGATATAGCTAAAATATTTGGAACGTGGTTTTAACACATAATGATATTGTTTTAGATGTATATATTGATTTTCGTCATCCGTGGTAGTCTCACTCAGTGTTTATGTGTGATTATAGATGTATACATTGATTAGACTCACTTAAACTTCCTTACAGAATTTGGACGCATTACAAATGAACTCTTGGCCCTTATTTATATTACTCCACCTTTTTAATGAATAGTTGTGCTTAAATTGATCTAACGGTTGGAATAAGTTTTCTAGACTTCTTCTGGAATATTTGCAGGATATATCTACAAGATGTTTACAAAAGAATTCTCTAGAATTTTCCTACAATCTCTACAAAATTCCATACATAATTTTAGAAAAGTTTATGCACAAATAGGCCTAAGTATTAAATCAAATAAGTGGGCTTGGATGACTTCGACTTAGGCTAACCTCTTAGCGAAATGATAGTGCATATCTAGTCCAAATGTGACGGTCCGCTAGGGATTGCAAAATCCTTATGGAGAACTATCCCCTTTGGTACCCGAATAAAATGGAGAATCTTCAGTTAATTCCGGAATGGGATAGGAATGGAGATTCCTCAGTTCTCAAAAACCGGGATGCGATAGGATTGATATTTATATCCTCTTTCTTTCTCCATCCTCGTTTAGATAAAATAGGGATTTACCGTCAATCCCCATTCACCGAATATGTATATATATTATATTTATCTATTATTAATATAAATCCTATTTATAATAATTTATTTTATTAATTCTAAAAAATTAAACCCTTAAGTCTTTATATATATTATATTTATCTATTATTAATATTAATTCTATTTATAATATTTTATTTTATTAATTCTAAAAATAAACACTTAAGTCTTTATAATTTTAATTGTTTCCATTCTTTTTGTTACAAATTAATATATGTTATTTTTATTTATTTTAATTATTGGTTATTTTAAGTAATTTATTTTATATTTTTATTAATAAATACAAAATGTGGAACCCGATGTTCCGCCGGGGAGGGGGGTGGAGGGGTGGATTTCCCCCGAACAGGGATTCCTCATCCTCGTCCCAGATGCTTAAAATGGGTAATGGTATGATGATAGTATTTGGGATGGAATTCGGGATGAGATAGTATGTTCAATACTAGGGGTGTCAATTTTGGATCTGATACGAACCTAACACGAAATTAATGTGTATGGGTTCAGGTTTCATGGGTCCGGATCGCAATCGGGTCAGACTCGAATAATCCGCCAATTAAACAGGTCGGGTTCATGTCAATCTTCTATGACCCATTTAACCCGTCTAACTCGTTTGTGAATTTAAAAGAAAAATAAGTAAATAATTAATTACAAGAAAACAAAAAACCAAAACATGTCTTTAAAACTTAAATGCTAAAACCTTCTTAATTACGTATGTTGTTATTATTTTGCCTGTTTTTTGTATATTGTCCTCAAAATAGGATTATTATGTTATGTTATTTATGCAATTATGTAATTCTTTTTTGTATGTTTTGAATTGTAATAATTTTTTATTGATTGAATATATTGTTATTGTGGTTGATTTTAAAAATTTTAAATTTGTTCACTTGAAACTATTAAACATACATAAAAATAATTTTATTAAACATGTTAAACAGGTCGGGTCCGAGTTACATGTGAAATAAACAGGTTGGGTTCGGGTTTAAGATTCTGATACGAATAATTAAACGGTTCGGGTCATGGTTAACTTATTCTGACTCACGAACCCGGACTCAACCCAAATTGACATCCATATTCAATAACAGCTCATCCTCGCCCATTGCCATCCCTATTTATTGTACAAATCTTAATTACTTTATATAGTATTATTAAATGGGCAGAAAAAATGTATGATACTATTTATAGAGACCTTTATATATATATATATATATATATATATATAGAGAGAGAGAGAGAGAGAGAGATACCTACACAGTATAAAGATGCCCACACCTTTTATCTAAATCAAGTATGAGACCAACCCGACTTGAAGTCGAGATCGAGCGACCCGACGAGCGACTACCATTGGATCATTTCACTACAATAAAATTCCAATTTACCGACAGAATTTACCGATAAAAATGATTTTGTCAGTAAATTTTACAATTACCTGCAGAATACCTACGAAATAAAAAATATCACTTTTCCCCAAATTAAACCTACAAATTACCGACAGATTAACGACAGATTTTCTATAAGTATTTACCAACAATTTTAGATTCTGTAGTAAATATTTTACCTTCAATGATTTTACCTGCAATGATTTTACCTATATTTTACAAATTTCTTAATACTTACCTACAATCTGTAGGTAAACTGGTTTTTTCTTGTAGTATTTAGAAACGGATTGCTCGAATGGGGACAGGTGTATTGCCATGTTTCCAACCATACAAGTTGACCAATAACTATATTATTTTCTGCCATTGTTTGCTTACGTAGTAGTTACTTCGCACGAATAAATACGGAGCTGGGGAGCTGGCGGCGGCGACTACCCCCAACGTCATAAATTTTCAAAATAAATGTAAGTTGTATATATTTATTCAATTAATTCTGTTATATATAATTATTAAGTTTTCATTTCTTGTCCCCCTAAAATTATTTTAAAAATACCTCTTTCATAAATTCCCCCCTCCCAGGCACGAACTTTTGTTGAGCAAGTGGTTACCTGAGTTTTCTAGCATCAGAAACTCTGGTTTGAATTTTATGATGTAAAATGATATTTTATCTCTTATTTTGTTTTGTCAATATGTTTTATCCATATACAGAAGAGATCATCACTATGATTGTAACTGTATGCGAAAAAGGTAACAAAACCACAACATATATCTCTGTACTTAAACTTCAAAAAGAAAGTTATAATGTTAACTAAACTAGTACGTTTTACCCGTGCGATGCACGGGGTGTGTTGTGTTGGACCGTATTAAGTTTATCGTGTCGAACCATATAAATTGAATGTAAAAAAATTATTATTATTTGAGATATTATTAATGACTATTTGTGATATTACCAGTCGAGTCATTCGCGAATTTTCTTTTTGGTGGGCCTTGCAAATTAATTATTTTTGAGAAATTACTGGAAATACCTCAACTTTTGAAAAAATACCACCAAATACGCTATTATCACTTTTGTACCTATTTGTTTCCTTTTTTACGCTTCTGCATATTTTTTGATTATTTTTACGTTTTTGTTTTTGTTTTTTCTTGTTCCTATATTGTTTTATATGCCATATATGTTATTTCGATGCTGTTTAAATTTTTTTTTTGTTATTTATTTGTTGTTTCGATGTTTTAAAACAACTTTTACCTATTTTTTATGCTGCTTTCTGTTCATTTATTGTTTGGTACATTATTTATATTGTTTCTGTGTTGTTTTATAATATTTTTAATATTGTTCGAATAATTGTTTTGTTGTTTCATGTAGTTTTCAATGTGTAGATATAGTTTTTATCTATTTTTAAGCTCTTTTTATTCATGTGGTATTTTTAATATTTTATACTTTATTTCTGGGTTGTTTTCATACCGTTTTCAATGTCGTTTTTATGCTTCTTTGTTGTTTCACATAGTTTTCGATGTTTAAATATAATTTTTACATATTTTTAAGCTATTTTTGCTCATATGGTGTTTTTTATATTGTTTCTGGTTTATCTCTATATTATTTCTTGGTTGTTTCCATGTTTTTATATTTTCATGTATTTGATCAAAAATTGAATTGTGTTTTTGGTTTTAATATGTGTTGTTTTATGTGTATTTCTTATTTTTTTTTATAAAATTTTGAGTATAAAATGGATTATTTAACAGGGGCAAATTTTCACTAAAATTTGATTAGAAGAAACATGTTTGAAACAACATGGTAAAAAAGTCCGGAAATTTTGGTAAATTTGTCCAAAAAAAGGGCAGGAGCGTAATTTTGTCCAAAAAATACCGAAAAGCGTAAAAACTTGTCTTTTTTCCAGAAAAGTGGGGCAAAGTGCCCATGACATGACACATTATTTTTTGCATCCAACTTTTGACATGTCATTTTCGTAGGTTTCAAAATTTCGCAAATATTTGAATTAAATAAAATAAAAATAAATAAATAAACTGGATGTAGTAACCTTGAATCTCAATTTAATGCCAAGATATAAAGTGTGCTCTTTGCAGTGGGGTATCAAATTATTTTTATAAATAAAAAATCATATATTTTTTTAATTTGATTTAAATATATAATTTTAACAAAAAAATACTGATATATGTATTAATTTACTATGATATATTATCTATTGCGTGAATTGGATTAAATAATCCTATTGGATTTATATAAATTATAGAATAAAATAATCATATGAAATTTATTTTTAATATCTTTGCATTTGCCAATGAATTGGATGTGGCCCGATTCGATCGACAATGGGATTCTTGGCTAGAGTTGTTTATAGTTTCTATATATTGATTACCCGGTTAACCAGGAAAGCGGCTAATCCAGGATTCGAGTTCTGATCATGACTTATACATTTTAAACTGTGTTTTCCTATTTTGCTTCAACAATTATTCTGACAAAAGCGGGTATGACTTATGTCGCATTTTATGTTATCAATAAAACATAATAAATGTAAAAATGACACTAATTTTTAATATTTATTTAAATCAAACTTTCAACCCAATAACTGAAATGATATAGGTCCTCAATTGACATAAAAAAATATTAAATAATGACAGTGAGTTGAACATGTTTGGTATTTTGATTCAACAGAAAACTCTACGGCGACAATTGAAAGCTTGAGAACTCGAATACGCTGAGGATAAATAAATCTCAATTTTTTTTGTTATCTCGTGTGATTTGGTCTTGAAAGTCGTGAGTTATTCTCTCCAAATACATACCTACCAATGCATGATGTATGAAAATCAATTAGTCCTAGCCCCTTAAGAGTCTTGGTCTAATTGGCTTTTCAACAAAATAAATGTCTATCTGACAAGCAAGAATACAACTTCAAAAAGACGTGCAAATATTCAAAAAGAATTTTTTTTCTGAGAGGAACCAAGTATCGGGGAGAATTAATGAGATAAAAAATGACATCAATGACATTTCATATTTATAGGAGGACTAATGAGAATAATTAAGGAAAATATTTTCTTTAATTATTTGATTCGTAATGCAATTGCAGGATTTGACTTTGCGATATTAATTGTCCATATGTATTTATTATATTTGTTTTATTTATCCAAAGATTTCGCAGTTAATAAAAATAAGATCTCCATATGATATAAATTTATCTTGTTTGAAAAGAATTGTATAATTTATCTTTGGAAGATATGTATATTGGTCATCTATAATTACACATGTTTTCTACTAAATATAATATAAAAATAGATTTGCAGAAATAGAAAATTGATTTACAATCAATTAAATTAATCAAGCTTTCAAAAAAATCAATGTGACATTTACCTTAATAAATTATGTTTTCCCTATAATGTGATTAATGACTAATATCTTGTCCAAAATGAATTGATTTATATCTTCATTAGTGCGATTAGATTTGTAATAATATACTTACCGGATATAATTTATTAATAAGTAAATTTAATTTTAAATGCATAAATCGTGTTTTACTAATTTCAGAAGGGTAGTTTAGGCGAGAAAATTTTTAGATTACTATTTATAAGTGACTCGGGTGTTATTATATATATATAGATGTTAGATACGTTTTATTTGTGGGTTCTTTTATTGTGTATTTAAATTATCAGCCTTTTTAATTTTATTTGTGGGATAAATTTCGTTTGATTTTATCTAAGATTGAAGAAGATAATGTGTCAAATTTATATATAATCTTCTTCAAATCTGTCTTATATATGTTGGAAACATAAGTATAATGATCTTCTTCAAGAAATGATAAATTAGAAAGACAACTTTGTTAAATTAGAAAGATATCAAACATCAATGCTAATCTATTTTTTCTTTTAATAAGAAAACATTGATTTTTATTTTTAGCAAGTGCAAAAAGGTAGGAAAATAAATTTGGAAATGGGTTTGTTATTATATATATAGATATAGATATTTAAGCATTTTCGATTTTAAATCATGCTCTATAGAAAAAGATTCAACATTTACTTGTGATTGCAATCAAGATTTAGCCTTAATTTCGGATTTTTTTATAGTCATTTAGTCAATTTAAACCATATTTAACTAAATTGAATAGGATATATTATTGAATGGTACCAAAATTAATCTTCCCTATATGTTTTCTCCTTAATTTCAGTATACATACCAAAATTTAAAAGCCAACCATATTAATTTGGATTCCAAAATCCTATAAAAAAATAAAAAAATCAGAAAAAGTTTTTAGAAAGTGTCATTTAGGCGGGAAAACAATTTTAGAAACCATTTTGCTTTTATATATATATATATATATATATATAGATATTTGAATCATTCACAATAATTATATTTAAAGTCAGCAATCACGACTGCTTTATGGGACACTAAACTGCATTGAGACATGGGCTTACTTTTTTTTTTATACTGATGTTTCATGTTCCCACATGACTAGTCCTTGGGAAAACAACCCCGGCTCCTCAGGAACTTCCCCCATATAAGTTGCGAGAAATGTACAGTGGCTCTCAAGTCCCTAATATCCTCAACTACCACGCAAAGGAAGTTATTCCCCAAATGATTGCTTCATGATGGACTCTCCTCTACAGGTTCCCACCAAGTTCCAGCCTCCTAGACTGCCGCTTGAAGCCCTCAATATTAATTATTCCACCATCGTGTCTCGAAGTGCTCGAACTCTTGATCTCTCTAAAGAGAGACCAATAGTTACCCCACATTGACTACTTGGCCAAAAATCATTGGATTGGGCTTATATTTTTTCTTAACACACGATATAATATTCATACTTGATAACTTAACCTAATATTACCTTATTTAGATAGAATAAGTATAGTATATAAAATTTCGGAAGACGTGATATACAAAGAATTTAATATTGATGTTTTTTAGGACAAATCACTCCAAGTCAACGAGGTTGATGAAATCTTTCTTCCCGAGGGGAAAGTCTTCAAGTCTTCTTCCCTGAGAGCAGCTGAAAAATTCTTCGACTGGAAACTTGCTTGCACACACGCGCAAGTGTTATAGGGCCCCGGGATTGTCCTAGAGAGACCCCTCCAACGCTCAAGTCAGCACAGTGAACTAAAGATTAAACCAATAACTGAATACTGAATTAAATGCATAGGAGAATTATGAGTTCATTAATTTACAAATGAATAGGATGGACTTTTTTATACCTGGGAGATGGGTCATGTAGGAGAATTTGGCCTATGGGTCAATCCGCGTAGGAGAAATCAGCCTATGGGACAGTCCGGACACCTTTGGACCGAGTTATTTTATTAAGAGTCGATTGGGCAATTCATATTAAATAAATATATAAACTGAATTATATATTAATTAATTAAATATTATTTGTGCCCTCAACATAAACCCCCCAGCTCCGGTGCTGCGGAGGGATGAAGCAGTGCGAGAGCTAAATCAGTACCATATTTGGCTTGTCTTGTTGTATATTTTGTCTTACCTTTGGAGAATCTTTAACCACTTTAGAAAAGAATACTTGGAAGGAGAGTTTGTGACCATGTCTTTCAAAGGTAATATTTCTCTCTCTACTCTTTAACTTTGAAATTTTTTGCTTTGCAGAAGACTTAGAAAATTTCTTGAAAGTTGAGGTGAGAGTTGAGGTGAGAGCCCATGGAGAGTTGGAGTGATGAGTGGATAGTGTCAAGCTGAGAGGAATATGAGAGCTCCATAGGCGGAAGATGCGCCCTGGGGAACCTCCTCGGAGTGGGCAAGGGCATCAGGCGGCCACAAGGGCATCCCAAGCCCCCTGGCCCATTTTTCTTCGCGCTTTTCTCGTCTTCTCTAAAGTTTTCGTATATTTCCAGATGGATTCTGGATTTTGGTCCTTCTTCTGTCCCGCTCGGAGGTCGTGGTGTCACTGGGTGTTTAATTTCTTATTCCGTCATTCCATTTCCACCTTTGTCCATTGATTTTGATATTCCTCCTCGCACTCCAGAGTTGTGCTTTGATGGCGAAGAAAAAGTAGAGCTTGATCCGGATTCGAGCTCAAATGATGAGTCTTCCGAGGCAGAGTCCTAGGAAGATAGTCCCGAAGAAGTCCATCGCCACATGTATCAACATAGGTCTCCTCCCGGGAGTTGGGCAGTTGTTCCGGGAGAGTTAGCCAGTCGAGTATCATCTGTTTGTCTTCTTAGGCCGCGGCAGCGTCTAGAGCTTCCTTCGCTGTTTGTGATGTTGGCCCCAGTTCAGGAAATACACTTACTCATCCATCCGAGGGCTTTATCACTGTGTACTTTTATAGCTTCATTGTTGGCTTTGTTCTCCCCCATGATAATTTTGTTTAGTGTGAGTTTTGCATGTATTGTGGGCATGATTTTGGATATAATAGGTTGATAAACATGCATTAACTTAGTAAAATGGGTCGTATTCTCATAATGTGGAAAAGATATTACGTTTTGCTCGTTTTGCAGGAAATTAACGATGTTTGTAGTAATTTTGTGGCAAATCAGAGCATTGCAGTAAAGGACTGTCAAGAATCGAGCGATTACGTGAGGTATGGAGCTAAACCGAGCAAAAAAGGGACACGCACGCCCTGTCCGTGCTCATAGGCACGGCCCGTGCATGGTCCTTGCAGCAGGAATCAACCTTTGACTTGACGCACGGGCTAGTCCTGCTTATACGCCGGCCCGTGCGTCTACCAAAGGAAAAATTGAGGCTTCGACTTGACGCACGAGTTGGTCGTACGCATAGGCACGGCCCATGCGTCTTTGCGGCAAAATAGAATCTAACTTTGTATTGACTGTGGTTTGGCCGGGAATGTTATAAATAAAGAGGAGATGGACCCAGAAGAGAACACACTTATTTTTACCCTAAAAAACAGAGAAAAGAGCATCCTTCTACCAGAGGAATCAAGAGAAAGGTCAAGATCGCATCCACGCTTGAGGATTGAAGATTGATTGAGAGATCATCGATATCCCTGAGTTTTTCTTACTCCATTGTATTCTTATTTTCATCTAGTTGATATGGATATGAACAATTTGTATATGAATTCTTCGTTTCCCACGTCCGGCTAAATACCTTGTGATTCCGGGGTTTGGGATTAGGTTAATTAAATCTTGTTTGATGCTTAATTTTAATTGAAGTTATTATTTCAAACCCTATTCGAGTGCTTTGCTTTATTACTTGTTTTATCATATGACCAATGGTTTAACCTGCTTGATGCGTTGATTCATAATTCGAGAGATGAGTTTCAATACTAGATCTTGAGTACTTGACATGAATACTTTGCATGATTGAGAAGTCTGTGAGGATTACTGATCTTATATGCTTTTGGGAGTTGTTTATCTTATGTTGAGTAGAGATGCTAGCATAGATAATTAAATCAACGTATTTATTGTGTCTCGAGAGAGAGGATAAATTACTTTTGTGAGACTAATTAAATTTGTAGTACTAATATTGCGATAAATAGTGTTATTTTTAATTAGATATTTCTTTTACTTTGTTAAGCCCTATTCCTACAGCGTGTGATTTGTTTCTTTAGTTGGTTCAGGTAGTGCATGAACACCCGCTCCAAGCGAAGAGAATTAGCACCGTTCATACCGGAAGTTGAAGCTTTCGCCAGACGAATAAGTGCAACTACTAAACAACCACAAAGAAATCTAGATCAGACTATGAATGTTGTGGATGAAAAAAATGGGGGTAACAATAAGAACAATGGGAACAATAATCAGGTACAGATACCAGAAGCTCTGGCAATCCAACAACAAGCGATTCGTGATTAGTTTCGCCCTCAGACAAATCGCAACTATGGTGGAATTACCCATATCCCGATTAATGCTAATAACTTTTAGTTAAAGCCGGCGTTAATTTCAATGGTTCAACAGAACCAGTTTGGGGGATTTGCAACTGAGGATCCCAACTCTCAATCTTTCACACTTCATGCAAATCTGTAACACAATCAAAATGAATGGAGTGTCGGATGATGAGATCTGTTGAGGAGGTGTCCGCAACATGGGTTTCCAGATGATCAACAACTTTGTTTCTTCTACAACGGGCTGTTGGGACATACAAGATCATTTGTGGATGCCGTAGCAGGAAGAGCTTTATTACCAAAAATCCCATAAGATATATTCAATTTGCTTGAATAGATGGCAATGAATAGTTATCAGTGGCCCTCCGAGAGGACAAATGATAAAAAAGTAGCCGAAGTTTCTGATTCGGACCCAATCAAAGCATTAACGACTCAGATGACATCATTGACGAATCAGATAAGTGCTTTAACTCAAGGGGCTAAGGCAAACACATGTACAAATAATGGGGGAGTTCCAAAAGATCCTATGGAGGAGGCTCATTATGTCAATAACTGGAATTTCAGCAATTTCTGAAATAATTTGACTCCCACGCATTATCATCCTTGAGGAATCATGAAAATTTCTCTTATACGAATACAAAAAACGTGATGCAACCACCACCTGTTTCAGTGTGACTAATGGAGTCATTAACGCGGAGGCTAAGCCATATCTGTAGGACGTTCTTACCTCGTTTATGAGTCAGACAAGTTCATTTATGAATGAAACGAGGAACCGATCGAATAAAGATGAGGCTAAGATAGAAAAGATCAAGGCACATGTCACGCAATTGGCTAACACTGTGGGCTCACAAATAAGAAATCTAGAAACTCAGATTTGCCAGTTAGCTACAATCATCAATGGATAGAAATTCTAGCAACACTGAAGTCAACCCGAAGGAACAGTGTAACGCCATTCATCTGATGAGTGGTACGGAGTACGAGGGGCCGAAAATTTCAAAAAATAATGAAAAATTGCAGCCATGCACGGCCCGTGCGTATGCGCATGACCCGTGCGTATGCGCACGACCTACCCGTGCATGGTGCCGAACAGTTGATCTCGACCCCTGGAGACAAAGACGCTGCAACAAATGGCGACGTTGAGGTCAAGGATGGAAACAAGGAACACAATGATAAACAAAAAGGGGATGAGAAGCTTAAATCTTCTTCTAACTCTGATTTTTCAAAACTTACTACTCCCCTCCCTTTTCCTTAATGCTTTCAAAAGAAAAAGTTAGATGCCCAATTTGCTAAATTTCTGGGCATCTTTAAGAAACTGCATATTAACATACCTTTTTGCAGACGACATTGGAGCAGATGCCCAACTATGCGAAGTTTTTAAAGGATGTGATGTCAAAGAAGAAAAAGATGGCAGAGTTCGAGACCGCTAACTTGACTGAGGAATGCAGCGCCATCATTCAGATAAAACTACCTCAAAAGCTCAAAGAACCGGGGAGTTTCACTATCCCTTGTAAAATAGGGGGTGTTTTCTTTGATAAAACATTGTGTGATTAGGAGCAAGTATTAACTTAATGCCTTTGTCCGTTTTTAGGAAACTTGGATTAGGAGAGGTGAAGCCATCCACGGTCACCTTGCAATTTGCGGATAGATCACTCACATATCCTAAGGGAATCATAGAAGATGTGCTCGTGAAAGTCGACAAATTTTTATTCCTCGTGGATTTCTTAGTGCTTGACATGGAGGAGATCGCGACGTCCCTCTGATACTTGGGCGTTCATTCCTAGCCACCGCAAAAGCCTTGATAGACGTGCAAAATGGAGAGCCTACATTACGGGTTAATGATGAGCATGTTTTATTTTCTATCGATAAGGCTGTGAAATCTCATGATAATATAGAGAGTTGCAAATCCTTAGCAGTCGTTAATTCATGTATTAATGCTCAAAACATGAGTGATTATGTGTGTGCTTTAGATCATGTGCAAGAATTACAAAAAAGTGAGAAAGAAAAGAATACAAAGAAAGATATAGGAAAAATCAGCATCTCAGAAGCAAGCAATATACATGCACGGTGAAAACAATGAAAATATGCCATATGACCTACGCGCGAAGCATTCACAGGGGGCACTAGTTTAAGCAAGTTGGAATGGCAAGGAAAAATGCATGAAGAAGTGGCATACACCCCCTGGAAGGATCCTTGATCAAGATATACAGGCGTCAAGCTATAGACGTTAAATTTAGCGCTTGTTGGGAGGCAAACCAATGGTTTGGTGTTTTTCGTTTTTTCCCTTCATTAGGTAGGATTTATTTGCTTTAATCATAAAAAAACTGGAAAAAATGACCTTCGCATTGACGCACGGGCAGCCCATGCGCATACGCACGGCCCATGTGCAAATGTGAAGCTCAGGCTTTCTCTCGACTTAACACATGGGCAAATCGTACGTAAGCGCACGACCCGTGTGTCTGTCCGTTTAGATTAGTATTACGTCGTGATTTGGGGATTTTATTCATTCCAACACTTCATTGAGCCTTAACTCTCAAAATCTCTCTCGCCCCTCTTCTCCCTTTGCCAATATTTTCGAAATTTCACTCGGTTTTCACTACAAATCCGACACCCTACACCGTACACTTGCGGTGAAGCTAAAAATAAGGCGAACAAGTATTGGCATGGTTGCCGGGGACTAATTAAAATTTTAGTACTAATATTGCGATAAATAGAATTATTTTTAATTTGGACATTTTTCTTTCTTTTTATTTGTTGTTTAATTTTACTCCTACTGTGTTTGACTTGTTTTCTTTAGTTGGTTCAGGTAGTGCATGAACACTCGCTCGAAGCAATGAGAATTAGCACCGTTCATACCGGAGGTTGAGGCATTTTCTAGGCGAATTAGTGCGACTACTAAACGGGCAAAAAGACAGCAATAACAGGCTATGGAGGACGTGAAAGATAACAACGGAGGCAATAATGGAGTCGACAACGGAGGTAACAACAATGAGTTACCAGTACCAGACGTTCCGGCAATCCATCAGCAAACGATTCGTAATTACTTTTGCCCACAGACAAATCGCAACTATGGTGATCGCCAATGTCCCAATTAATGCGAATAATTTTGAGCTGAAGCCAGCACTAATCTAAATGGTGCAGCAGAATCAGTTTGGGGGTTTTCCGTCTGAGGATCATAATTCTCATCTTGCGAACTTCATGTAGATTTGCAACACAATTAAGATGAATGGTATGACTGATGATGTTATACGTTTGCGCCTATTCCCTTTCTCTTTAAGGGATAAGGCTAGAAACTGGCTAGGCACACTAACTCAAGGGAGTGTGAACAATTGGGACGAACTGAGTCAAAAATTCTTGTTTAAATATTTCCCAACAAATAAGACACTGCAACTCAAAAGTGAGATCACGCAGTTCAGGCAGTTTGATTCCGAGCCACTGTATTAGGCCTGGGAGAGATTCTGGAATTTATTGAGGAGGTTCCCGCAACACAGATTTCCAGAGGATCAGCAGCTCTGCTTCTTTTACAACGGGTTGATAGGACAGACTAGGTCGTTTGTAGATGCCGCAGCAGGAGGCGCTTTACTCGTAAGATTCCCAGAGGATGTATTCAACTTACGTGAAGAGATGGCAATGAATAGCTATCAGTGGCCCTCCGAGAGAACCAATGTGAAAAGGGTAGCTGAAGTCTCTGATTCAGACCCAATCAAGGCATTGACGGCTCAGATGACAACATTGACAAATCAGTTGAGTGCTCTAACTCAAGGGACATAAGTAAACACGAGTGCAAATAATGGGGGAGTTCCTCGAGATCTGATGGAGGAAGCTAATTTTGTAAATAACCAGAATTTCAACCCGGAACAATCAGACTCCTACACATTATCATCCGCGTGTGAGGAATCATGAAAAAATTTCTTATGCCAATATGAAAAACGTAATGCAACCACTACCAGGGTTCAGTGTGACAAACGGTGTTATTAATGCGGAGGCCAAGCCATCTTTGGAGGACATTCTCACCTCATTCATGAATGAAACGAGGAACCGGTTAAATAAAGATGAGGCTAAGATAGACAAGATCGAGGCACATGTCACGGAGTTGGCCAACACTATGGGTTCACGAATGAAAAATCTAGAAACTCATATTGGCCAGTTAGCGACGATCATTGGTGGACAACATCAGAAGGGACAGTTTCCAAGTAACACGGAAGTCAATCCAAGGAAACAGTGTAACGCCATTCGTTTGAGGAGTGGTACGGAGTATGAGAGGCCGAAAAATCTGGGAAGTGACGAAAAATCAGAACTGCGCACGACCTGTGCGTCTGAGCACGACCAGGTCGTGTGTGGTACCGAAGGATTCCAGGAACATAACATGAGACGCACGACCCGTGCGCTTACGCACGGGCAGGTCGTGCGTGGTACAGAGCAGAGAATTCTGAACCCCAGAGATGTAGACATGGAAGCAAAGGGTGAAGTTGAGGTCGAGAATGGAAAAAAGGGACATATGGACGAACAAAAAGGGGCTGAGAAGCTTAAATCTATCTCTAACTCTGATCTTTCAAAGTTTTCTATACCACTCCCTTTCCCTCAACGTTTTCAAAAGAAAAAGTTAGACGCCCAATTTGCTAAATTCTTAAGTAGGGATGTCAACGGGGCGGGGCGGGGCCGGGGGAGCCATCCCCATCCCCGTCCCCGCGACCGCGGGGAATCCCCGTCCCCGTCTCCGTGAGACAAACGGGGAAAAAATTCCCCCCATCCCCGTCCCCGTTTCAATTTATTTTTTTTTGAAAAAAAATAATATTTTTTTAAAAATTAACCATTTTTAAAAATTCCCCCATCCAAAAATCCCCGTCCTCACGGAAAATTTTTTGGGAATCCTCGCCGCCTGTTCGGGGCGGATTCATGAGGAACGGGATTCCCGCCCACTGCCATCTCTATTCTTAAGACATCTTTTAAGAAACTGCATATTAACATTCCTTTTGCAGACGCATTGGAGCAGATGCCCAATTATGCGAAGTTTTTGAAGGAAGTGATGTCAAAGAAGAAAAAGTTGGCAGAATTCGAGACAGTCAACTTGACTGAAGAGTGCAGCGCGATCATTCAGAGGAAATTACCACATAAGCTCAAATATCCGGGGAGTTTCACTATCCCTTGTGCTACTGGTGGTGTTTTCTTTAAGAAAGCACTTTGTGATCTAGGAGCAAATATTAACTTAATGCCCTTGTCCATTTTCAGGAAACTTGGATTAGGAGAGGTGAAGCCATCCACGGTCACCTTGTAGCTTGCGGATAGATCACTCACATATCCTAAGGGAATCATAGAGGATGTGCTCATGAAGGTAGACAAATTTATATTCCCCGTGGACTTCTTGGTGCTTGACATAAAGGAAGATCGATACATCCCTCTGATACTTGGGCGTCCATTCCTAGCCACTGCACGAGCCTTGATAGATGTGCAAAAAGGAGAGCTCACATTACGAGTTAATGATGAGCAAGTGTTGTTCTCCATCTATAAGGCTGGGAAAACTCATGATAAAATTGAGAGCTGTAAATCGTTATCAGTCGTTAATTCATGTGCTAATACTTTTAATCGGAGTGACTGTGTATGCTTTAGATCATGTGCAGGAAGTACTGAAATGTGAAAAAGCAAAACACACAAAGGGGGATAGCAGCTTAGAAGCACGCATGTATTGCCACTCACACGATGCAAATGAGAAGAATATAGCATTTGACCGACGTGTGACTTCCACACTAGAGGCATTCAAAGAGGCTCAAATTTATGCGAGTTGGAATGGCAAGGAGAAAGACATGAAGAGGTGACACGCCTCAATCTGTGAGAACCATGATCGACTTATAGGCGTCAAGCTATAGAAGTTAAATTTAGCACTTGTTAGGAGGCAACCCAACGGCTTGTTGTATTATTTTTTTCCCATGTTTTGTTTTTCCCTTTGATAGTAAGGATTTTTATTGCTTTCCTTAAAAAAACTGGAAAAAAGACCGTGCGTCAGTTTGCTGCAGCATTATTTGGTCACGAATTCAGGTATGCATTCTCAATCCACACTTTTCTTTGAAATTCTATCTTCTCTTCTATGCGATATAATTTCATTCAAGTTTGGGGGAAGTGGTAGTTATTTTGATTGAAGGGTGTGGCGATATTTGCATTCATATAGTTGCATTTAGAGCATATAGGTTGCATTGCATTAGATGTTTGTTTTTATTTTAGCACGTTTATTGATTTAGCACGTTTATTGTTTTCTTAGGTTTATAGGGAGTGAGTTGACCGTTATTGTGTGCTTGTTGTGATCGTGAGAGCATTCGTTGAATAGTTTGTGTTGTTTTGAATTGAGTGTTGAGCGTGAGTGATCGGGTTGAGAACTCCTCTTCCAATATGGCTCGAAAGAACGTTGAGACAGTGAGAAGACAAGAAGAAGAGAATAAAAGGCAAACACGAGAATGGCTCGAAAGGAAGACCATCATCAGGTATCGCATCATGATCCTTTCCAACTGGAAGACCACCATATTGTTTCAACACTTCCTGAACGCGAGCATCCTGCTTTTTAGAGAACTCCTCAAAACCTGCTTCAATAATCTTCCTTTTCTCTACCATTGGCACAACATAGTGCTCAATTGGTAGGGTCACAGGAGTTTGCTCAAGATAGAGGCAGTAACATGACCTTGTTGGGGGGTTTCAGCTAACATAAAAGTCAGATCCTTCGAACTTTCCCCCTCAACTGCTTTACCCTTCTTCGAAGATGCGTCTTTCTTCTCAGATGCGTCTTTCTTCTGTTTTTCTTCTTTCAATCCCTTTAGGGACTCCTCTTCCCCTTTTTTGGCATTATCAAAAGAGATAGGGACCCTGGGGAACATGCTTCCAGGGAGAAAGTCCAGCATGTTAATCATGGAATCATGCTTGGAGTCTGCTGCATCAGATGCGGTTTGAATCGCCAATCGAATTTCCTTAAACTCAGCTCTTAATATCTTCATTTCAGCCAAGACTAGGTTGAATTTGTCATTCATTTTATTTTCGAGTATGAGGATCTCATTCTTATGAAAATGTTGCAACAGCTCCATATCATTTTTGTGAGACTGGGCTATTCTTTCAATGTAGTCCTTCATCCTCTGCCTAATCATGGAGTTATCTGCACTCCATACGAGCATTCTTCCATATAAGGCTTTGAAGTATCATACTGGCTCGATTAGCATTACAGTCTGCTGTTGTGTCTATTCCCAAATTCGCACCACGATCCCTCTCAAGTCTGCCACGAGAGTGGCATCGTGATTGTCCAGGCGTAAATCCAGTGAGGCCTGGTGTCGTTCAATCTTCTCAATCTCCTCACAGAGCTTCTTGAAGACTTCATGAACTTGATTGTTTGCCCGATTAATTTTGCCCACCACTGTGTTGAAATCAAAGTCCTACCGGAACAATCGTGTCGGTGGGAATGATGGGATCTTCTCCTACAGTGTATCTTATTAGTTCAGCAGCTATCTCTTCCTCGGATGCAGACAGGTCCTGGGTGAATGGAATCATGTCTTGAAAGACATCATCGCGCACATAGGGAAACTCTGGGTCTCGTCCCTTCGTTGCCTTCCCTTGTTGTGGTTGAGCGGATTCGGCTCTGCGGTTTCCTCTGCGGTAGCTTCATTGGCAATGTTGACAGCTTTGTGAGCCTGTGACGGAGCCGAAGGAGTCGTTACTGCTGCAGTTGTGGAAGCCTGCGCAGATGATTCTATTCCAGCTGGGGCATTTGTGATGTGTTGCCCAGCTGACTG
Source organism: Rehmannia glutinosa (assembly GCA_016081115.2). Classification (NCBI taxonomy): domain Eukaryota; kingdom Viridiplantae; phylum Streptophyta; class Magnoliopsida; order Lamiales; family Orobanchaceae; genus Rehmannia; species Rehmannia glutinosa. The sequence goes on from JABTTQ020002851.1 coordinate 395,067, forward strand.
AGCCTTAGTTGTCTTAACAACTTCCTCGGTCTTAGTAGACTTTTCTTAATGAATTACCTCTTCCTGGGCTGTATCATCAGCGTCATCGGATGATGATGAGACTTGTGGAGTTGGCTCATCATCAAAATTGAACTTCGTGCGAGCCATTTTCTCACTGAATTGGCTCTTAATCTTGAGAACATCCTCAGCTGGGTCCGTAGGATCTGCAAGAGGAGTGGACTCAGCTTCATCTTCTGATCCCAAAAATGATGTATCTATGTTTTCTCGGGAGTCATGAAGAGCACTTATCTCTTTTTCTGTATCAGCGCTGTGTACTGGAGAAATATTCTGTGTATCTTGACCCATACCCAGGGAAGTCTCAACCTCCATTGGGCTTTCAACACCCCCAGCAGACTCAACTGTTGCGAGGCCTTCAGTGTTCCCTTAGACAGTCTCAACTGTCTTAGGGTCTTCTTCATTGCCTTCGACAGTCACAATCGTCTTAGGGTCTTCGACAATGGCATCCATGGGAGTCTCAACACCTTGGATCAGAGTGTTAACTCCCGGGGCATCACCATCTTGTGCCTTTGATTTTCCCTGGAGCTTCATTTCTTCCAAATATGACTTTTGCACCTCTAATGTCCTTGAATCTTGACAGGTTTTTCTTGTTTTCTGTCATATGTCTGGAACAACCACTATCCATGCACCAGGTTCCTTGGCACTGACATGGGTGTAACAGATGTTATTTTGAAAATTAAGATCTCTAAAACATCTGATGGACTTGTTCTGTCATAATCTCATTATATTAAGACAGTACTTCGAAAGTTCAATGCTTATGACGGTCCTCCAACTAAAACACATGTTGATTTAAGCTTATACTTGGCTAAAATTTAGGGTGAGTCTGTGTCTCAACCAGAATATTCTCGGATTATTGGCAGTCTAATGTATGTTACAGACTGCACTCGTCTAGATATTGCCTACGCAGCTAATAAACTGAGTAGATTTACGAGTAGTCTTGGAAATGATCATTGGAAGGCATTAACAAGGGTTCTTAGGTATCTAAGATTCACCTTAAATTATGGATTACATTATTCAAGATATCCAGTTGTGTTAGAAGGATACAGTGATGCAAATTGGATATCTGACACAAAAGATTCTAAGTCCACTAGTGGTTATGTTTTTACCATTGGTGGTGGAGCAGTGTCATGGAAATCCTCTAAAAAAACTTGCATAGCTCGATCCATGATGGAATCGGAGTTCATACCTCTGGATAAAGATAGTGAAGAAGCATAATGGCTTCACAACTTCTTAGAGGATATTCCATATTGGCCTAAGACGGTGGTTGCAATCATAATACATTGAGATAGCCAGTCAGCTATAGGAAGGGCTCAAAATAGTATGTACAACAGTAAATCTCGACATATACGTTGAAGACATAACACTATTAGGCAGTTGATCTCAAATGGGGTTATTACAATCAATTACGTAAATTGAAAGAAAACCTAGCGGATCCGTTAACTAAAGGTTTGAATAGAGATCACGTATACCACTTATTGTAAGGAATGGGCTTAAAATCCACAAAATGGGGGTGTTCATAGCGGTAACCCAACCTTGTGAATTGGAGATCCCAAGACCTTGGTTCAATGGAACAACTAAGTTATGATATTTAGATAAACAATTGGAACATGTCACAACTCATTCCTATCCAAGTGAAAAAACTTGCATAATGTGGTGAGGTTAAGTTATAAACTTTTAATGATTCCTATACTTGAAAGAAGTGGAGTATGGCAGGATACTCTTAATAGGAGATCACCTATATAAGTGTGAAGACGGACCACTTTAACGAAATAGTTATGAATCCAAGATGTTGTCTAGGGCCAAAATGGACATAACCATGAGAACCAAATGGTGTTAGGAAAGATATTGTGTGGATGTTGTTGTTTTGGTTTACATAAATAGTTGAACAGTTCAAGACATCGCGTCACTGTGAATCCTAGTAAATCCGATAATATTCCATTAAGGAAGGTTCAAAGCCACAAGTTATCTCTCCCGATGCAATAGCTTTCCGATTGAACTCTCTTTAGTATCTACATACTCATATGCATTTATTTTCATTCATGTGGGTGATTATTGAAATTGGTTTTAAGAAATTGGATTTTGGCCCGATTTTGACCAATTAATTAAGTGGGTTCATTTATTTATTGTATGAAATAAATGAGATAAACGTAATATACACTACGAGTAGATGAGTTTAGCATTTTGAATTTCTCAAAATCAATGTCGGGTAAATGAGAAATAAATGCATAAATTTAACCACTAATAAGGAGTAATCATGTGGAGCTCCTTATGGTACACTCTAGTGGACTAAGTCAATTTTGACTAGCCTTTGGCTAGCTTAAATAGCATCGAGGATGGTGCTAACAGAGCCAGAGCCGAAGTCAGGCTTAGGTCCGCTCACGTCGCACATAGTTGCATTGGGCTCTTTAGAGGCGCACTTTGCATTTCCCACGTACGCATCGTCACAAGGAGTTTTGAGGAGCCTTAAAGTTTAGACAAATCAAACTAGGGTTCGGTCCAATGGCTCGATGACATGACAGGGCAGTTCAAGTGGCAGTGACTTGGTAGAGTCGTCCGTGTGGCAACACGTAGCATGCATTGACACGCCTCGTTTTCACGACAAGAGCACCATGACCGAAATGACGGCCCGGTGTGCGGAGGGTGGTGCATGCCAAGAGATGTGTACCTTTCAGGTGGATGCAATCGCTGACAAGGCACCATGATGGTCATGATTGATCTGAACTTGGAGTTGCACCCAGTCTAAAGAGGCAGAAAAAGCTCTATAAATATCAGTCCCCAAAATTCATTTGGCATTAGAATTTTTTTCGAAATTCATCTTGCATTCTGCATAAGTTCTGAGAGTTCAAAAATGGTGGGAAACAAATGGAGAAAAAAAGGGTGTAGCATGCGCGAAAAAGTGACGGGAAGGGAAAAATGCTATAATTAAGATCGCTATTAGAGACAACAAATAAATCGCCATGGTATCTAAAAGTGCAAATTATTTGCAACCACAAAATTATCGCTGCTAATAGTTAACTATTAGTGACGAGAACATCGTCACAGAAATTTTATCAACTATTTTACAGATGAAATCATTTAGGAACAAAATGTTGTCGCAATTAATTGATTATTTGTGATGACAACTTTCATAAGTCGTCACTACTGGTATTAGGAACAATTTATTTTTGTTAATTACTGGTGAAGTTATTTGTGTCGGCTTGTTGTTACAAAAGTTCGTGTTTTAGTGACAACAATATGTTGTCACTAATACATTTGTGGCAAAATGTCCTTTTTCTTGTAGTGAAATACTATAAAGTTCGAAGTGTCTTGTGATTTGTAGTGTTGCTATCACAAGATGTAAGTTATTATATCATGGGAGGCGATTGCCAGATTCCTTAATACCGTGAGTGGGGCAATTTCGTCTTAAAGACAAAGAGTCCAACTCTTGCCTCGACTTTCTGTTACTCTGCTCAAAATTTCTGCAGCCGTTTGATATACACCAACTCAGTTTTTCCAACAAAGTTGGCCAACAATAACTGATATGACAATGGCGTCAGGGTGAACTTGGGTTTTTGGGATGTAGTCTTGAGTGTCTAACGTTATAGGCATGCCCTTGGTCTGATGGGGTTCCACGATCCTTTTCTTGGATGGGTTTTTCTCGGGTCGCCTCCTTATCTCCTTGCCACATTCCGAGAGAGCACTCTAGGCGTCTTTTGCCTCTGGTCCTCCGGAGATCACATTGATGACTCCGGCTACATGGAGCAACTGCACTGATGAAAAGGAGCCCATTGGCCCCTGTTATTTTGACTGAACCTCTACCCTCGGGAATCAAGACCTCTAACCTGCCGGAGTACGATTGAACTAGAGATCCATACAAACACATGGAAAAATTCTACGCCAAATTAGATCTCTACAACATGACGGACGTCTTCTACTGCAAGGTGTTCCGCATTACTCTGATTAAGCAAGCGCTGACTTGGTTCAATCAGCTCCCGATAGGATTGATCTCCGGGATGGAAAATCTTACTGAAACCTTCATGTAGCAGTTCTCCATCAACAAAAGACCCAAGACTATCGCTCACTTCTTTTAGGTGAAGCAGAAGGAAGGAGAGACACTGCGGGAGTTTATAAAACGGTTCGTGGAAGCCATCAATGAAGTTGCCAATGTCCAGCATGAGACCTTAGCTGGGATATTACAGCAAAATCTCCGCCAGGGGCGTCTGAAAGAATCCCTAGCCAGGAAACCTCCCTCCAACATGCAGGAGCTATTGGGCCGAGCCGAGAAGCACATTCGAGTGGAGGAGTCACCAAGCCTGAATCCAATGCCAAGCGCAAGTTTTGGAAAGACAACAAGAATCAACCTCGAAAGAGTCCAAGAAAATATCATGGGCCAAACTACACACCTCTCAATGCTCCAATAGCAGAGGTACTAATAGCCGCCCAAAAGAAGGGGATCGCTGATCCACCGCAACCATTGATGAGCAACCCTACACTGACACGCTTCAATTTGTACTGCAGATACCATAGAGACATGGGGCACACTATCGAGGACTATTTCATTCTAAAGAAGGAGGTAGAACGACTTATCCAGAAGGACCACCTTAAGGACTACATGGATTAGAGCAAAGATTCGTCGTGATCCAAGACCGCATTAAGAAGTATCTCAGCAGGACCAAGGCCGCTCAGATTCCCGCAGGGAGGAAAGGCGCGACAATCATAATAAAAAATGATACTTTTTTTTAATATCAAGTGATATTTTTCTATAAAAATTGATACTTTATTTTAATAAAAAATGATAATTTTTTTAATAAAAAAGTGATACTTTTTTAATAAAGAGTGACACTTTTTTCATAAAAAGTGATATTATTTTTAACAAAAATTGATAGTTGTTCCATAAGAAATGATATTTTATTTTAATAAAAAGTGATACTTTTCGAGTCTAATGTGATTTTATTTTCTCCATATTTTTCCTTTGTTTCATCACTACAAAAAAAACTGTGTTTAGTGACGCTAAAATTTTCACTTGGTGACGCTTATTAGCGTCACAAGGTATATTACCTACGCTTTTAAAAGCGTCATGAGTTGCGTTGTTAAATTTGATGTCACGAAAATATACGTGACGCAAGATCTATGCGTAGGTAAATTTCATTTCCTGACGCTTTTATCAAATACGTCATTATGTGGTGACGCTATTTTCTGTCACAATTAATAAAGATTTAATATATTTTAAATGAATCTTTGCTTACACTAAATGTGTTGTTAAATTTAAGGACGCTATTAAGCGTCTTTAAAATCGTGACGCTTTTGAAAATTAGTGTCATTAAAATTATGACGAATTTTAAATTTTTGACGTTTGTAAAATTTATTAAAGATATATTGTTTATTATTTTTTAAAAAAATTTAGACTTAATATTTAATTTTTGACTCATTTTGAATATATTTATTGTTAGTCAATTATACACCACATGGTCTCTATTTATTAACTCTCAAACTCACTCTCAACACTTCAATCTTTCGATGTGGGATATATGTTTCAATTTTTTACTTTGTGACGCTTTTTAATAAGTGTCGTCATTTTAATGACACAAACAATAAAAGTGTAAGTAAATTTTAAAAATTTGGCGACAAATAAAAAAATGTGTAAGTAAAATAAAAAGTGTCAACAATTTTATGACACTTTTTAACAAGTGTCTCCATTTTAATGACACAAACAATAAAAGTGTAAGTAAATTTTAAAAATTTGGCAACAAATAAAAAAATCCGTAAGTAAATTAGAAAGTGTCATTAATTTTATGACGCTTTTTACTAAGCATTGTCATTTTAAGGACACAAATAAAAAAAACGTAAGTAAATTATATAATTATCGTGACACTTATAAAAAAAGTCGGTAATTTTATTAAGATAATGACACTTCAATAAAAGTGTCATTAAATTTACTAAAATGCTAACGCTTTCTAATAAGTGTCACTAATTTTTATAATTTACAACGCTTTTTAAAAAGCGTCATTAAATACTTATTTATAATAACGCTTTTTGGTAGCGTCATTAAATTTGTGTTGGGATAGATCATTTTTCTTGTAGTGCATGCGTGTCGAGAGAAAGAGGAATAATAGACGTGAGGAGAGAGAGTGGGACCATGAGAAGAGTACTTGGACGAGGAGATAGAGAGAGGGTCAGAAGGAGGACTATGGGAGGAGTGGGATGTGAGAAGAGAGAGAAAGATGGGGAACCTTGGGAGGAGTGGGATGTGAGGAGAGAGCAGGGAATACATGAGTATATAAATATATATATAAATGACATTTGAATTTTAGGTAATGAAGTTCCGTCTTACGAGATTTAGATCTCACAAGAGACCTCGCCATATAATTATTTACGTTTGACTAATTATGGACTTAGTGGCAATCCATTTGTGTAATATTCAATAATTTGACCATGTTCCCCAGTATGTGGACCAAATTATAACTGATTTCTGCAGCACCTGGTCCACCACCTGAATCCAATCCCGAGCTTTCAGAGTAGTATTTGAAAGGGAAAAAAAATACTATTATTTTGTATCTCTCTCAAAAATATATCACGATGTTTTATCTTATTTAATAAAAAATATTGATTGGTTTGCAAATTCTCAAGAACAATATAGTTCTGTACTGATGTGGCCTAACTGATTTGAAGCGAGGGATGATTGGTTTGATTATTTATTTTTCATGGGTTTAGGCTCATTAGATGATTGTGATATTCTTGCCTATTGCGCCTCAGCCCAACGTTAGAATTATTTGGTTATTTTTTATTTGTTTATTTTATTTTATTTTATTTTTTATCAGTGGAACTGAGGTAATAGTTGTATACTAATAAGTAGTGGTGTGCACAGTCCATCTGGTTCGGAGATTTAGAAATCTCCGGAACCATCCCGAAGTTCAGAGATCCCAAAATTAAATTTCCAAAACCGAACAATAAAAAAAACCACTATCCCAAACCGTTCTGAAAGTTCGGGACATTTTGAAAATTCAGGACAGAGATTCGGTTCTAATAGAGCGGTTCTAAGAAACGGAGATTCAAAGATTATTCATAAATAAAACGCACAAAAAACACACAAAAATTTTGAAAGAAAAAATCAGTGTAAAAATCATTAAACGATTATTTTTTCAATCTTTTTTAGTGCAATAAAAATATATAGTAAAACCATTAGTAATACACGAGTTTAGCTTTATGATATTTATATTTAACTTATACACAAAATTTCTTTTAATTCATATTTAAGTGTTAAAATTTTAATATTATAAATCTTTCTTTCATGACATAGAATTATAGACAATACTACATTATTAGTTTAATATCAATTTAACTTTTAAATAGTTTTTATCTAATCTATAGTTAAATGTATTGATGTTTGGATTTTAACATAATATGTTTCAGATATTACGTTGTTCTTATAATTCGTAGTAAAAGTCTAGAATCTAAACAAATGATAAATTTAGTAGCCTCTATTACATAATAATATTTTATAATCTTGGTCCATTGCAATGGACTCTTGACTTATGAAAAGTATAATTAACTAATAACTTTAATTAATTAATATGAAACGGAAGTTTATAGTCTCAATGTCTCAATTTCTTGATTAGACGATTACTCTAGTTTAGTGCAATTTACTATTCATTTAACTAATTTTAATTCAATTAATTTTCTTGATTAGAGGATGAGTCTAGTTATGGTCATTAATAAATAAACTACCATCAAATATAAATATTTTCTACAAATCAAATATGATTTTATAATTTAATGTAGTGGGAACATTTAAATAAATTAATATGATGGAAACCAATTTTTGATAAATAATTAATACAATGTAATTCTTAGTGAATTAAATTCATATTCAATTATTCATTTGCTCGGTACAGATATGTAAAAAATCTCAAGAATCGTACCATGAAAATTTTTGAGATGGTTCGGTTGGGGAAAAGTCAAATAGTCAACGGATATTTTCGGTTCAGATATTTTTTGGTTCGGATATCGGTATGAGTTCGGTAATCTCTAAGTCCCGTGCACACTCCTATAAGCTACTCAAAACATCAATATATATAAAAGTGTATAAACTCTTTAAAAGTGTTTGGTGAACCTTTTTTAAATAAAATCTTATAAACTCTCAAAATAAAATGTTAGGAGTTTATATAATAAGTTGCATTTAGAAAAAGTGGGGAATTTCAATCTGTTTTTTTCTTTCAAAATAAGATCTTTGTATAGCAGCCTACTTTAGTTTTGGCCATTTTAATTACAAAATTGTTATTATTAACATGCATCTTAAAGCCTCTATCATCCTTTTTCTATCCAAACAATTTAATAAATTTATTTTCAAAATAAGATCTAATGTTTTAAGCTCTAAAAGTATCTTAATATAAAATTTAAAGGCTTATTGATCTTTTTAAAAGCTAGGCCAAACATTCTCTAAGAAAATGCTTGACTAAACTTATAGCACTTTAAAAGCATTGGGTAATTTTTTATTAACAAATGATCTTATAAGTTTCCAAAATAAGATTTTGGAGGTTATAAGTTGTTTTTAAAAATATTATAAACTCTAAAAACATCTTATAAGATGTAAGAGCATATGAGATTTTTTAAATAAACTCGACCTAACACTCTCTATATTGACAAAAACTCTTATGAGACGGTCACACGGATAGAGATGGCAATGGAGTGGGGCGTGTAGGTACTTGAAGACCCATGCTCACCCCGTCCATCCCACGGGGCGGGGTAAAACGGACCTCTCCTTGTAGAATAAAAAAAATATTTCTATATCATAAAATACACATAATTCAAATATAAATAAAATAAAAAGAAACAAGAAACAAAAAATAAATTATTATGATCTTGTAATATACTTATAAGCATATTTATAAGTTTTTTATTTTTAAAATTGTTTTGTTAATACATATTATTCATAAAAAAATATTATTTTTAATGTATATATGTTAGGTATAATATTAGGTACATAATTACATTGTCAAATATATTATACATGTAAAACATATATTAAATATATTTTAAAAGGTAAAAATAATAAGGTGGGACAGGGTGAATACCCGCGGGCGGAAGCGAAACCCATGCCCGTCCCGCCTCGAGTCACAGGGTGGGGCGACCCAAACACCAGGGGGGCAAGGTTAGGTAGGGCGAAATTGCCATCCCTATACAGATTTAATTTTATAATCCATTTAAATTTGGATCTTGATTTGTAAAATTGGTTGAATCATTTTTATAAAATTATATCCGTGAGACGGACCATACGGTCTCACATGAGACAATTGTTTCGGTAAATTAGCCCTGGCAAAAACTGGCCAGTAGTAGAGTCCTACTCGATTTGTGACAACTGACAAGTAGATCAGAAAGACATGAGATCTTGCCATGAACTATTTCTCAAGGATATCAAATAAGTCCTACATTCAATTTATATTCCTACGCTATATAAAGTTATAAACCCATAAATTCATCATAAAGCTGTACTTTATTAGTTAATTTAGCAATCACATTCTACATTTTGATTCTCTTGATTATTTTTCTCCATTGCAAATTATTTTACGGATAACCCCCACACTCCTAATTCATATTTTATAGATTTTGGACAAAATTTTGAAAAGATTCTAGTACCCTATTGCTGGATTATTGGGTCCTGATTTGTTCTATTTTTTCGGGAGCAAATCAAGTACTGTAATCATTTAATTAAATGTGATCAATTAGGAAATGATCCACTAAGATATCAAATCAAATCATATAATATCTAATTACTTTTCTCAAAAGTAAATTATATACCAGGGCAAGATCAATGTATCCCCTTTTGCAAGATATTTATTTTATATATTTATATGTGAAGTATGTTGCTCCACGATGTGGAAGCTACAATGCCACAAGATAAATTATTGAGGCTTTTTTCTTGTTCTTTTTTTTTTCTTTTATTGAAGAATAAATAATTATGCTTAGTTCCCCAGTAATCTTGTCTAACAAGAAATTGTGGAATCACCTGTCAGATCCTATATTGTAAATTAATGTCTTATTTTATTTAATATCATAATGTATTACATCAAATTTATAAATATTTTTGTTCACATTTACGTAGGTATATTTTATATGTACTCGAAAATCAAAATATATCATGAAATATAGAGTGGAATTAAAATTTTCAAAAAGAAAATTACTAATATAAAAAGATAAAGACTTGATCGGATTAAAGAGCTAGTTACAATTACATCAGTGTAAAAGAATATGAATGTTCAATATAAAGATGATTCCTTTACAAAAATAATGATTTGATGATATCAAATTAAACTTACTAGCGCAAAAATAGATTGAATTACAAAAATATCCCATTAATTAAAAACCCCGATAAAATGGTGATTTTGTTTAAATTAGGAACTACTACATATCCGTTAAAATCAAAATGAGCATGATTCAAGGCATGTCAAGATAATAAGTTGTGAAGATAAACAATGTCAAAAAAAAAATTAAAGTAGAAGAAAAATGTTTTGGCTATGATTGGTGGTGAAAAAATTTCTAAGGTTATAAATGGTTGTGAAAAAATTTCTAAAATTTTCATTTTGTGGGTGAAAAGTTTGGTGGGAGTGTGATTGTTTGCGGAAGAAATAAAGAATTTTCAAAGAAAATCTTATTTATCTACAAAATTAACTCATTTTTTCTCTTTCTCTCTTACACTTTACAATATCCACTTATACTATTTATTTCTCTCACCTCCCTCTATTCAGATAAAGCATTCCGATACTTTCTTAAATTTATCACTATTTTATTATTTTTCTCTTAATCTTGATAATAAAATGATATCCATGTTGCCTATTTTTGGATGAAGTTTTTATTTTATTAATTTTTTTACATTATACCCATCAAAAAAAAAATGTTACATTATATTTTACACTTATTTTTTCCACAAAATTATTCAGAAACAATCAACATATTTAAAATATTTTTCATCACATCAACACAATCATTATTTTTTCTCCACACATCCAACTTTCACTTTTAAAAGAAATTCACACTATTCTCTCATAAAAAAATGGACGTAATGAAAGCACAACCAATCACGTCATTACCTTCCTCCAAGGCCGACTAAAAAATTTAAAATTAGAACGGTCACTTTGGGGCTGCAGTTGCATAAACACACGATAACCAGGAACTTTCTCAAAATAAGCATGGTAGAGATTGTACAAATAAGTTTTGTGTCAATGAAATCAGTAGGAAATAAAAATATGAAAAAAACAAAATAAAATTTTTTCTTTCTAAGAATTTTGTGTTGGAAAATGATTTTGTTGAGTTTGGGTGTTAACCCAACTTTGGCCAATTTTTTTAGTGACTAGTTATTTAATTCTAGAGAAATTAAATATTAAAATGATAATCTACGTTTTGAATTGATGAATGTAGTATATTTAACTTCTCAAAACCAATTTGTGGTGAGTGAGAAATAAAATACACAATATAGTCACTTGAAAGTGGGATATTGGATGTTGAGAAGATGAAAAGTCACCCATTCCAAATAGGAATTTGATATTGATTAAATTCAATATATCAATAAGTGGGTGTGGAAGAGTGTGCAAGATGATAGAACTATACACATGTGATATGTGGTGAGTTGGGCCACGCACGTGCGCTTGCGGTGCCAAGCCCGTGCCTCGTATCCCGTGTTGCGACTGTACTAAATACATTAGTTAGTGGTATGCCCACTACTTGTAAGTTACAACTCACTATATATCATGATCATTGATCTTACCACTACTTGGAGGTTACAATCCACTGCCAAGAAGTTATTGCCCACTTCTGCAGAAATTAATCCCTCATCTGATTGGGAGTCCTATAAATAGGACTGTATTGTAGTTGTTCAGTACACAAGCAATTCTTTTATTTTTATATTCTGTCATTTTGCATAGTATACTCAGTTTTTCATAGTTTAGTTCGTTAAGCCTTGAAATTCGCATCACTTTTTCTTTGTTTGACAGTTAGCTGAAAAATGTTGAAACTGTTAACACACTAAATACATTAGTTAGTGGTCTGTCCACTACATGTAAGTTACATCCCACTATCTATCATGGTCATTGATGCTTGCTGCCCACTTATGCAGAAATTAATCCCTCATCTAATTGGGAGTCCTATAAATAGGATTGTATTGTAGTTGTTCAGTACAAAGTAATTCTCTCATTTTTATATTCTGTCATTTTGCATAATATATCAGTTTTACACAGTTCAGTTCGTTGGAGCCTTGAAATTTACAGTGCTGCTATTTCAAGAACGTTGTTGTTTTATCTTTTAGGATAATACGTCTATTCCATCGGCACTATATGGGACATATTTATTTTACGGATAGAGTCTAACTCCCCTCAGTATTTCTGCAATTTTTCCTTCTGTTCTATTTCACTGTAATAGATAGTCTGCTCTTGTAATTCATTTTTTACAATTTTTCTTTTAACACTGAACTTATATTTGTCATTAGTTAATTTGATACGTGGATATAAAAGATGTTGGAAATTTTGAAGGAAAATTACATATTTGACCTTTTAATAGTAAAGGGTATTTTAACCTTTTAAATAGTAAATGCCAAATTTATTTGACCTTTTCAATAGTAAAAATCAAATATTTTATTTGATGAAAGGTCATATTTTTTCCTATAAATATGGCTTGATTTTTATTTGAAAAACACACAAAAACTTACAAAGTTTCCATACATCTCCAACTCTTGTAATTTTTTGTGATAATTTTCGGGCATAATTTTTCAGTTCGCCGGAATAGGTAATTCGGTTTTCTCGTCTTATCCTGGGAAACAGACGTCCAGAATAGGGGACGAATCTGTTTTAAGGATAGTGTGTTGAACACACGATTCAACCTATTTTTATTTTGCTTACTTTGCAAATTCTATCGATCCGGATTTTTCGATTCATATAAATTGTACTAGAAGAAATACTACTATTTTCCTACAAAAGATTCTGAAGCCAATTAGGAAAAGCAGTGTGAATCTAACTTTTTTGATATCATCCTTATTTTTACTTACTGGTAGAGAGTATAACTATAGTTCTTAACTTCTTTTTCCCAATCGTAGCTCCCCGCTCATTCTTCCCCCTCTTTTTTTTCGTACGAACACATATCTTGGGATGGAAGGGTTTATGGGAACTGAAGACCTCTTGTATGTGTCTCGGTGTTTTAACTGCTCAACCACTATTCGATTTCATCAAGATGGTTTCTCTTTAAGTTTTACTTTGATTGGTTTTTAACGAGGCCCCATTTTTTGCTATCTGATTGTCATGTGATCAAATTTGTGATGAACCTAGCTCTTTCTTTTTTTAATCTATTATCGATTTAAATAAAAAAACTATATGTGTTCGCCTTATTTTTAGCTTCACCGCAAGTGTACGGTGTAGTTTATAGAATAGGGTAAGCAAGGTCGTATCCACGGAGACTAATAAATTAGTGTGCTAAGTATTGAACTAAGATAGCCTTATTTTTATTTAGACGATCGAAATTGGATAATTGTTGTGGAAGTAAAGACAAGAATAACCACAAAAACACAAGATGAAAATAAATATGGAATTATCAAGGGAATGAAATGGATTCCCGGGTTATGGTTTCAATTAATATTCCTCTTGTTTTACGATTTAATGAAAACCAAAGTTAATATTAATACACCTATAAGACGATCACAATGGTATTTTATCCTCCCTCTCGAGATGTATATAAAGTTTAGATTGAAATATCTATGCTAGAATCTCTACTCAACATAAGATACACAACTCCCAAATGCACAAAAGATCAAATGTCCTCACAAATATCTACAAACCTCTCGATTTATGCAAATATTCGTGTCAAGTACTCAAGATCTAATATTAAAACTCATCTATCGAATTATGAATCAATATATCAAACATGCTAAATCATTGGCCAAGTGATAAAACAAGAATAAGCTCAAAGTACTCAAATATGCTTCAAGACAATAACTTCAACTAATATTAGAACATTCAACAAGAGTTCATTAATCTACTTCTAAAACCCGGATATCTCAAGAAGTTTAGCTACTCATTACAAATAAACAACCCATACACAAATTGTTCATATTCATGACAAGCTAAAATGAAAGATTAAAGTACAAAGAATGAGAAAACTTAGGGAAATGGATAATCTCTCGATTAATCTTCAATCCTCAAGCTCCGATTCGACCCGATTCTTCCCTTGATTCTTCCTTGATGAAATTGATGTGTTTCTTGTATTCTTGGGTGTATTCCCAGCCTTTCCTCCCCTGGTGTGCGCCCCAAAAAGTGGTATTTATACCCTTTTAGAAGCCTAGGTCAATTTGCTGTCATTTTTGGAGTTTTCTGCAAGAACGCACGGGTCGTGCGCCCACTCACGGGCTACCCGTGCTCAAATCCGTAGGAAAATCAATTCTCAGCGACCTACGCACGGGTTGTGCATCCACGCACGGGTTACCCATGCTCGAAGCCGTAGGCATGCTCAAAACTTTCATGTGCCTTCAGGTGTGCACGGGTTACCCGTGCGTCGACGCACGGCCCGTGCGCCACCCAAACGTCCGAATTCGCTTGCGGGGTCTTCATAAGAGTTGTAGCCCTCTCTTAGCTTTCCATAGCCACTTTAATCTGCTCAATATCAATTTTATAGAGAGAGTTATGGCCAAAATACTAAACCCTGCCAGTGCTGGAAATTCCAGACGTATTTGGACGTTTCTTGAGATTAATCCCCTCGTTGTTTGCTCATCCATGCTTCTTTTGACACACGACTCATTATTATGACTCTAGAATCAATATAGTTGGCTTCCAATTGGGTGTAATCGCTCGATTCTTGATGATTCTAGACCACAATGCTTGTATTTGTCACAAAATCACTCCAAATATCGTTAAATTCCTACGAAACAAGCAAAGTGTAATACATTTTCCACAAAGAGCGAATATATACCATTTCATATGTGTTATTGCATGTTTATAAACAATTATAGCCATAAATATACCCTAAAATACATGCAAAACTCACACTCAACAAACCCCAAAACTTAAACTGTTGGCCGTCCCGGTCAACGCTTTTAAAAACTAGACAAAACTTAGTTGGGAGTAATGAAAAGTAGGACGCACAACAACTACATAAAACTCGTATTGTTCATCATAGGTGTCAAGCAACGAATCAACTAAGCCTCAAACATCTAACATAGAGCACACATCAAAGAAACCATGGTAAATGTTAAGAATTACGCCTCACAAAGATCAAGTGTATACTCTCATCTCAAATGAATATAGGACGTGTTTACGCTCAATTCAATTCAATGTTGCAGAATTACCATAGGCTTACAAATAGTCTCATATCTCCGCCACTAGAATGTATGCAATTTGTGAATCAAAAAGGACTTCTCTCTTTGGTTGTAATGAAGGCTCTTTGGTTAGGGTAGGAAAATATAGATAGAGTGACTCAAACTCGAGCATATATACCGGTGAGCATATAAATCATCTACGTTAAAGCTTAATATGCTACCCAAATCATCTCTCATTTTCACCAACTCTTCTTATCTCCATCCCCTTTCTTTTGTAAACATTATCACCTCACATTACAATTCCTAGCCTTCAAGTTCATTCAATGAAAACTCACATCATAAAGTCAATTTTTTTTTCTGACTCTTTTATGAATTTTCAACCTTTCTTTTCTCCTCATTTTCTTCTCTTTTTTTTTGTTCCCATCAACCAATTTTACACAATTATCCAACTTTTCAATTCCAACCCATTCATCCTCATTCAATCCCTTTACTCAATGATATACGCTCACGTGTAGGATAACAAATATATCAAGTTAAGGCTTGAATTGTTGCTATCAAGAAATTAGGCAATAGGCTCAAGTTGGATAACTAGGGATTTCAATATCATCTTAGGTAAGCAAAAAGGCTTGAAGGGCTAACAAAAATGGCCTTTGATCATTTTCACAATTCTCAAACAACATGTGACCTTGACAGAGATACCAGAGCAAGTTCTAGAATTCTAATAACATGAATGATACACTAAAATCAATCAACAAGACTGCATATGATGAAAGCAGTAAAGGCTCAAAAGCTCACAAGCTTGCAAATACGTAATTCAAAGCATCAAACCATGTTCTCAATATCCATATGCTCAATATCATCTATTCATGGCTCAATCAACTCATGCTCAACACCCAATCCAAACAATACAAATTTTTAAAAATCAAGCACAAGTTACAATCAAGAGATCAACTCACTCCCTAAAACCTATGAAAGCAATAAACTTGCTAAAACAATAAACGTGTTTCTAATGTAAATGCAACCTAAAATGCTCTACATGCAACTATATGAAAACACACAAAATTAATGCATTTTTTTTATCCACACATTTCATATCAAAATAATTATCTCTCCCCCCAAACTTAACTGAAATTATATCGCACGTAAGAGAAGATAGAATTTCAATATAAAACTGTGTGGATTTACCTAATTCACTGTGCGGGTGGTGGTGGATAATGGCCCTCCTTGGCATCTCCTCCTATCGCTAGGACTTCTTCTTTCAACCTTCACTTCAAGTTTTGTACCTTAATATTGTCTCAGCTGAAGGACGCACGGGTCGTGCGCCTTGTGCACGGGTCACCCGTGCTTCATGCCGAAGCCATATTATTCCTCCCTCCAGGCACGCACGGGCGTGCGCCTAGCGCACGGGTCACCCGTGCGTGATGTCGTACAGCAACACTCAGTTTTTTTTTGTTTTTTTTTGCGAAAAGAAAACAAACAAAAACAAAAATCACACCACAAACCGTTGGGTTGCCTCCCAACAAGCGCTATATTTAACGTCTTTAGCTTGACGCCTAATAATTCGATTCGTACCACCTTTGAATGCGTATATTAGCTGCTTTGGATCATGGTCAAGAACCGTTTTTCCATTGTTTGCATCTAGAAATGCATAATTGGGATTTTCAAGCAAGTATTGGAGTCTTGATGTTGGAACACTTTGATTTGAATTACATGCATTTTGTCCGTGTGCATACGCATAGTTCATGCTTGTCTCATTCTGGAACAACTTTCTTATGATATCTCGCATGAACTGCTTATTCGTACACGCATGAGTTGTGTGTTCCTTGTCCTGTTTTTGTTCCTTTTTGGCACCACACACTATTTGACCATACATAGACACACAATCTGTGTGTGGTTCCGAACTTTCTTGCTCTTCCAGGATCTTCGACTCCTCGTATTCGGTACCATTACTTAGATGAATGGCACTATATTGTTCCTTTGAGTTGACTTCGGTGGTGCTCGAAAAATGGCTCTTTTGGTGTTGTTCACCAATAATCGTAGCTAATAGGCCCACTTGAGTCTCAAGATGTTTTTATCGAACTAGCCATCTGTGTCACTTGCAACTATATCTTGTCCATCTTAGCCTCTTGTGCATCGAACTGGTTCCTTGTCTCACTTATAAATGAAGTCTTTTTATTCATGAATGAAATGAGGGCATCTTCCAAAGATGGCTTTGCCTCTGCGTTGGTAAACTCATTCGTTACATTGAAGCTTGATGGTGGTGGAATCACATTCTCCGTGTTAGCATATGAAAAAACCTTCATAATTCCTCCAATTTGAACAATATTGCGTAGGAGTAGGATTATTCTCATAACTGTAGAAATTACAGTTGCGGAAATAATTGACTCACTCCATCCGAGCGGGTGCACCTATACCAATTCAAAAAAACAAATCAAACATTGTAGAGATAGAATTTACAAATGAAAAATGAAATAAAATAAAAAATGTCTAAATTAAAAATAATTCTATCTATCGCAATATTAACACCAAAAATTGTATTAGTCCCCGACAACGGTGCCAAAAATTTGTTCGCCTTATTTTTAGCTTCACTGCAAGTGTACGGTGTAGTTTATAGAATAGGGTAAGCAAGGTCGTATCCACGGAGACTAATAAATTAGTGCGCTAAGTATTGAACTAAGATAACCTTATTTTTATTTAGACGATCGAAATTGGGTAATTGTTGTTGAAGTAAAGACAAGAATAACCACAAAAACACAAGATGAAAATAAATATGGAATTATCAAGGGAATGAAATGGATTCCCGGGTTATGGTTTCAATTAATATTCCTCTTGTTTTATGATTTAATGAAAACCAAAGTTATTATTAATACACCTATAAGACGATCACAACGGTATCTTATCCTCCCTCTCGAGATGTATATAAAGTGTAGATTGAAATATCTATGCTAGCATCTCTACTCAACATAAGATACACAACTCCCAAATTCACAAAAGATCAAATGTCCTCACAAATATCTACAAACCTCTCGATTTATGGAAATATTTGTGTCAAGTACTCAAGATCTAATATTGAAACTCATCTCTCGAATTATGAATCAATATATCAAACATGCTAAATCATTGGTCAAGTGATAAAACAAGAATAAGCTCAAAGTACTCAAATAGGCTTCAAGACAATAACTTCAACTAATATTAGAACATTCAACAAGAGTTCATTAATCTACTTCTAAAACCCGGAAATCTCAAGAAGTTTAGCTACTCATTACAAATAAACAACCCATAGACAAATTGTTCATATTCATGACAAGCTAAAATAAAAGATTAAAGCACAAAGAATGAGAAAACTTAGGGGAATGGATAATCTCTCGATTAATCTTCAATCCTCAAGCTCCAATTCGACCCGATTCTTCCCTTGATTCTTCCTTGATGAAATTGATGTGTTTCTTGTGTTCTTGGGTGTATTCCCAGCCTTTCCTCTCCTGGTGTGCGCCCCAAAAAGTGGTATTTATACCCTTTTAGAAGCCTAGGTCAATTTGATGTCATTTTTAGAGTTTTCTGCAAGAACGCACGGGTCGTGCGCCCACGAACGGGCTACCCATGCTCAAATCCGTAGGAAAATCAATTATCAGTGACCCACGCATGGGTCGTGCATCCACGCACGGGTTACCCGTGCTCGAAGCCGTAGGCATGCTCAAAACTTTCATGTGCCTTCAACCACTCACGGGCTACCCGTGCTCAAATCCGTAGGAAAATCAATTCTCAGCGACCCACGCATGGGTCGTGCATCCACGCACGGGTTACCCGTGCTCGAAGCCGTAGGCATGCTCAAAACTTTCATGTGCCTTCAGGTGCGCACGGGTTAACCATGCGTCGACGCACGGCCCGTGCGCCACCCAAACGTCCGAATTTGCTTGCAGGGTCTTCATAAGAGTTGTAGCCCTCTCTTTTAGCTTTCCATAGCCACTTTAATCAGCTCAATATCAATTTTGTAGAGAGAGTTATGGCCAAAATACTAAACACTGCCAGTGCTGGAAATTCCAGACGTATTTGGACGTTTCTTGAGATTAATCCCCTCGTTGTTTGCTTATCCATGCTTCTTTTGACACACGACTCATTATTATGACTCTAGAATCAATATAGTTGGCTTCCAATTGGGTGTAATCGCTCGATTCTTGATGATTCTAGACCATGATGCTTGTATTTGTCACAAAATCACTCCAAATATCGTTAAATTCCTACAAAACAAGCAAAGTGTAATATCTTTTCCACAAATAGCGAATATATACCATTTCATATGTGTTATTGCATGTTTATAAACAATTATAGCCATAAATATACCCTAAAATACATGCAAAACTCACACTCAACAATATGACTCACATTCACTTCCTAATTCTCTCATAATAAAATCGAGGTAAACCGGAAAAAACTGTCATTAATGTTCAATCTAATTACAATATATATTCACTTTTTAAGCAAATGGGGAAAAGTGAGAACTAATAAGAGTACAAAGGAGCTAAAGTGGAATTTACCCTAATATAAAAATAACCTCTTTATACTTTAAGAAAGTATATGTAATTTATTGGTAAAAAAAAGTATTTGCAATTTTGAAAGATAACTGGATTTCTTTTATAATAAGACTAAATTTTAAGAGTAATTTTTATTATATATCCTAAAATCATTTATATATGCACATCATGGTTTCTTCTTTTTTTTAGGAATCACATCGTATATTTCAATATATCTTTTTTTCTAGTATACTTGCTAGTCCTCTCCAGACGCATTATCACAAAGAACAAAAGAAGAAATAAAATAAAAATAGACTAACAATGATCAAATATTAGGATCAATTTTGTGCTCCAGTGGTTGAGTCTTGTATTATAAAGGTGATTGGCCCGAGTTCGATCCTATACAAGTGTATGTCCCCTCCCAGGCTCCCTATTATCCCCATTGTACTAAAAAAAAATCAAATATTGATAATTCTCTCCTTGATTTTTGAACATAATGATACATACAGAAGTATAAAGTAGGGTCTTGCACGATGCTTGGAGATTACCAAAATCGAACCAATATCCGAACCGAAAATATCCATTAACTTTTTTGACTTTTCCCAAACCGTACCATCTCAAAAGTATTTCTTGTTCGGTTCTAGAGATTTTTCAAGTACCTATACCGAGAACCATACCGAACTATTGCGAACCGAAGATGCAAATCTAGAACTGATTTTAAAGATTTATATATATATATATATATATATATATATTCATGTATATTATTTCTAGTTTATATATAGTTTTATATTGAATCGGCTACACATTATTTGAAATTAAATTGAATATTAAACATAGTTCTAACTACAAATGTTATGAATTTTTAAAATTTTTATATTAAGTACTAAAAACACTTTAACATTAATAATAAAGTAAATTGTTTAAAATTATTAGTTAAATTATTAGTAAATTACAATTAAAAGAGAAGCATACTCTAAACAAGTAATAGAACTACATTATGGCAATATAGCCTTCTTAAAAAATTATATTTTAATTTTTTACCAAATCACATAAATTATAAATATAATTATACTGATTATATTAAGTTGTTAAACATGAGATATTGATGTAATAAACTTATACAGAATTTTATTTTATACTTGATTTATGAAAATTATTAGTTAAGACAATGACCCAAGATAATATAATAGTTCTGTATTTTATGGTTTTAGAATTTAGATTTCTATTATCTATTATGGTTTCAGCATCTTTTGAAACTACACTAAAAAAAAGACTGAAAATATATTCATTTGGTGATTTTATACTGGTTCTTTTTCGATTCTGTGTTTTATTTATGACTAATATCCGAATCTCTACAAAATCGTACCGTACCATTCTATTAGAACCGAATCTCCATACCGAATTGTCCCAAACTTTCAGCACAGTTCGGGATGGAGATTTTTTTTCGTGGTTTGATTTTAGAGATATTAATTTTTTTAATCTCTTGGAGACGATATATTTTGTAGAGATTTCCAACCCGACCGTCCCGTGCACCCCACTACAAAGTATGACTAGCTACATAGGAACGAGGATAAAAACCTTGACAACAACTTTTGTTTGTCTAAGGTATAGTCTCCTACATCTCCGATTTGGAATCTTTGCACAAAAGGGCCATTGCAGATCTCAACCCTACCAACCATATCTCCTTCTTCTCCATTAAAAAACCAAATTAAATATATCCAAGAAATAATAAGTGATCTCCAAGATCTTGAACAAAAAAGATGTTTAATCCTTTACAACCAAATAATAACGACACCCAGGATTTTCGAGTCCCAACCCCATCAATCCCCCAACAAAGAGATTTATTAATCCCACATGATGGGATTAAGAGTCATGGATTTCTGGGAAACAGTAGTAGTGGGGTTCAAGATCAGAAGAAAAAAGGGAAAAATGATGATGAAGTTATAAATGTAAAGAAATTTGTGCATAGGGAAATTGAGAGGCAAAGGAGGCAAGAAATGGCTAATCTTTCTGGTTCACTTCGAACCCTACTTCCTCCTCAATACATCAAGCTGAGTGTGTGTGTGTGTGTGTGTGTTTGTGTGTTTTTGAACAAAACAACAAGTTGAGTTAGACGTATGTTTATCTTGGATCTCAAATTTTGGTAAGAAAAGACCAAAAATAAAAAAAGGAAAAAAATTAGAAAATTTAATATAAAGAATAAAACCTTATTAGTTCATGAAGTGAAAAATATATTTTTTCCTTGACAATTTTCTGAGTAAAATGTAAAGACAAACATATATAGTGTTTGCCATCTGAAAAAAAAAATGATTCTCAACTCTCTAGATTAAAAAAAAAATTAGTATTTTCTCCATCTAGAAGTTGAGAATCATTTTTTATTAGAGTTAGCAAACACTCAATCGATCCCATAGTCATAATATGTAACGACCATGGGTTAACCCAAACGGACTTTCTTTTCTGGGCTTTTTCCCTTGGGTTTTTCATCGGCGTCGCCACTCATGGACTTTCCACCTCTGGAAGTAGGTTTCATGACTTTCCCCACACTCAAACATAGGACCTCCAGGCTAAAGTCTCAAGTTCTAAGAGTGCGAGTATCACCAATTGGGCTAGCTCCTGCTCAACTGGTGGTACTCACACTCTTAGAACTTAAGACTTTAGCCTGGAGGTCTTAAGTTCAAAACCTACTTCCCGGGTTGGAAAAGTCAATTAGCGGCGACGCGGATGGAAAGCCCAAAGAGAATAGTTAAGGAGAAAAGACTCATTTGGGATAGCCCCCTATTATGACATAATACTTCAATCCCTTTTCGTATTCGTCGCCATTAAGGAAAAATACATGATTTAATTTTGTTTACAAACTGAAACACTTGTGTTTGTAATTCCATACTCGTAAGAAATTAAATATTTGAAAATTTCGTTTCATTTAAATAAATAAAATAAAATTGACTAATATAAAGAATAAAACCTAATTAGTTGAAGTGAAGAATATATTTTCCTAAATAATTTTCTGGTAAAAAAAATCTCTAAAGACCAAACACATATTGGGAGTGTTTTGCAAACTCTTCAAAAAAAATATGATTATTAGCTTTTAGACGCAAAAAATAACTATTTTTCTCATATTCAAGAACTTGAGATTTTTTTTTTCAGAATTTGCAAACACTCACATAGTCATAATACTTCAATCCATCCATATGTTTTGTATTTGTCGCCATTTTCATTTATTTTGGTTTACAGACTGAAACCCTTGTGTTTGTAATTCCATACTCATAAGAAATTAATTATGTAAAATATTTGTTTTATTCTATATAAATAAATTCGTGTTTTAGCTAGCTAACAATTTCTTAACGGTTCTATTATTTTTTAGGGGAAGCGATCAATGTGTGATAGTTTACAGCAGGCTGTGAATTACATAAAAGACATGCAAAATAATATTTATCAACTGAGATCCCAGAGAGACAATATGCTCAAGAAAAAATCTGCTCATGATCAGATTGGAAAGAGCAAAAACAGTAAATTAGATAATTTGTCTAATTTTACTGTAACAGTAAACCATTTCCCTGATGGGGTAGAGATTTTGATTGAAACTGAATTTGAAGCAAAACAAGGGTTTCCTCCTTCAAGAATACTCAGAGAATTGCTTCAAAGAGGATTCAATATTGTTAGCTGTGTTTCCACAAGAACAGATGAAAAAAGGTCATTGCATAGGATTCAGTTGGAGGTAAATTAAGTTCGGCAAAAACTTTTGTAAGACGGTCGCACGGTGCGACGGGTGATACTTTTAGTGTAAAAAGTGACACCTTGTCCAAATACACTAAAATTAAGTGTATTCACACAAGTATCATTTTTTACACTAAAAGTATCATTCTTTACACTAAAAATATAACTTTTTACCCTAAAAGTGCATTCCGTCGTACCGTGCGACCATCTTACAAGAGACCTGTTCATTAAGTTCAGATCTTTTTAATTCTCTTTTAAATATCACTACAAGAAAAAACCAATTTGATTGTAGGTAAGTATTAAATTTAGTAAATAACTACAAAGTGTAGGTAAATATTTACCAACCAAATCTAAAACTGTTGGTAAATACCTACAATATTTCTGTTGATAAATTTGAAAACTATTGATGATTTGTCGGTAATTGGTCGGTATAATTTTGGGGAAAATAATATTTTGTATCATGTCGATTCTCAGAAAATTTAGTGACAAAATTATTTAT
This sequence comes from Rehmannia glutinosa, assembly GCA_016081115.2. Taxonomy (NCBI): domain Eukaryota; kingdom Viridiplantae; phylum Streptophyta; class Magnoliopsida; order Lamiales; family Orobanchaceae; genus Rehmannia; species Rehmannia glutinosa. Next base: position 419,113 of record JABTTQ020002851.1, read on the forward strand.
GTGCATATATTATGTCGGTAAATTGGAAGTAACTTTGTAGTGATATGATTTTTTTTTTAAATTATAAATAAGTCTATAGACTTGTTTATATACTGTATATTTCCAGGCCAGTAATCTCACATTCAAGGATCTATCCGGGCTGCAAGAAAGACTGACACATGTGATGAACTGCACCAATGGTAGCTGCTAATTAAGACATGGTGATGCATTGTTAATTTTCTCATGGGTTGATGGGGAAATTGTGTGGTTTGGATCTTCTGTTCTTACGGTGTTACATCTGGTATTTCAGTATATGTATATAGGTGAATGACACGTATACAGTAATAACATCGTTTTATATACATGATATTTATATGGTGTTTGAACACTAGATGAAATATAGTAGGAAATAGGAGATCCAGTGTACAAACTATGCCGTTAGAATACGTGTTGGTTACTTAGAACTTTGATCGATGAAGATTTACTTGGTTAATTAGCACTTTGATTTTGCATAGACATGTCACGAGATAAAACTAATTTACCTAGTGAAAAATTTATAAGTAAATATTAAGATAATTGTAAAGTGAAGGTAAAATTGTTGTAGATAAATATTTACCAACAAAAATTGGCAGCTAGTAATTGTTAAATGAATTTTGTATCTTTGAGTGATGAGGATCTGATGTATTTACAGGAAAATACGCGGGTCTTCACAGGCTTCTGAAGGGGCCAATTTAGGTATTTTTATCCAAATTATTCAAATAATATTTAATTCGCGTAAAATTAATCTATGGCCCAATTTAGATATTTCTATCCAAATTATTCAAATAATATTTAATTCGCGTAAAATTAATCTATTGAGGTTTTTTGTCTCTCGGTCTCTCTCGGTCCACAATCCATTTCTGTTAGACTTAGTCTTTTGGACCTATCCGTATTATAGCCCATATAAGATTGGAGATCAACTAATTGATCAATTTAATTGATTGATGATATAGATCAGCTTGCACAAGTGATTTGGATAGTTAATTTCATGATAATACTTGCCTGCTACTAATCCATGCTGGCCTAAAGATTTGATCATTGTAACTGAAACAAACTGATCATCGTTATTTGGTTCATGATGAACTAATGCAATGTTGGAAATGCTAAAAACTTTTTGAAGTCCTTTATGTTTTAAGGATATCGTTTAGAAACCATTATTTTTTTTAAAAAATTACACATATGGTCCGATTTTCAATTTATATATATGTATATCCTATTCCAGAATTGTTGATTTAGCAAATGAACTGATATTCTGATGGTATGGATTAAATATTTAAAGTGGTTTGTTTGGACTATATATAGCTTTGATGTGGCTATCAACATGGACAATTTATGTCCACGTAGTCCGTAGATACAGATTGGAGGGGAAGAAATGATTAGTTGCCAAAACGAGAATATCAACAATATATAAAATAAAACCTTTCAAAAAATAAAACAATATATAAAATAAAATAAAAATATATATGATATTTTAATAATTAAAATATAATTAATGTCGACATAAAATAAAAATAGTTTACAACTTCTATTTAATTAAATTTTTAATAAAATAGTTCACAAATTTTATATAATTTAATTTTTCCACATAAGCTATATATATATATATATATATAAAATTACAAAAATTCAAGAATTTCTTAAATAAAAATGAGAAATATATTATTTTTTTTATAAATGAGAATAGTATAATAAAAAGGAAAAAGATAATGAGATGTTTACAAGCCAAACAACTGGCTAAAATGGGGTCTCGATAAAACTTATCAAAGTAAAATTCAAATTGGGAAACCTTTGATGAGCAAAAGAATACCCACCAGAAAATTAAACAAAACGACATAAAACAAAAAGTGATTACATTGGGAGATAAACTAAAATAAGAAATCCTACCATAATAAAACTCCTAACATAATAAAATTCCTAACTTAACTAAGACACATTAGAAGATAAATTAAAATAAAAAAATTCTAAAAGCACAAATCACTACTAAGATATAAGATCTTAAATCCTAAAAGATAATGAACTCAATATCATATCTCCATCATTCTTTATGAGGTCGAGACAATTCATCCTCGAATCGGAAAAGAGATCATTAGTAGAAGAATTGTAAAATCATGGAGGGGCACGAGGAACGAGATGGAAAAAGAAATGGAATATCATAATGTATTTGAGTTAAATAAAAAATAAAATAATCCGGCTTGAATTCTAAAAAACCATCAACCATTATTTTGGTAGAATCTAATACAAGTATAGGATGATTTTCGACTCCGAGAATTATATTTTCCATTAATGCGCACACCAACAAACATTTCCACAAGTCTTGTCAATTTTGTCAAACGAGGTAATAATTCTTGCTTAATGAATAATATTTTGTCCATATGAGGAGAGAATGATAGTGTTGGAAGGGGTGAAACATCAACAATATCTTCGATCTCTCCTGGAGGAAGATAATATTCATTTTCTATTAATGAATTAACATCCTCAATTTCTTTATCGAAAATTGGTGTCATCATAGCCATCATTCTCCTCGTCAACATTGTAGAGATTTTTTCATAGCCAACCTCTAGGATGGTATCTTCATCTTCTTCGTCAAAAATTGGTAGTCCATCATAATCACAATCATCCTCGTTTGACAAAGCATGTATAGACGGATAAAAACTATAACCACATATATCCACACCGAATACTCCGCCACGACCTCGTTGCTTATCTCTCTCGGCCGACGTCGACCGGTTGTGAGCTGAGCAATGATGGCATCAAAAAATTCATGCTGCTGGGTATGGAGTGAGATCATCTATTGCGCCAATAAGTCGATCTGTTGACGGATCTATGCAGTGTCGTTTATGTGTTGTGGATCTTATTTGGACAACATATTTTAGGGAACTTAGACTGGTCTTTAATTACCAACTGAGCAGGTGTAAGCTTAACAACAACAAAGAATGCACACAAAAACTATACTCGCGCCATGAAGAACATAAGAAGTTTTGGAAAAGAGATAAATCCAAAATCTTTATTAATATTCAACCACCTAAAAATAATAATAAGATAAATATTTATAATATCAAACTCCTAACTTAACTATGACACATTAGAACATAAACTATGACACATTAGTACACAAACTAAAATAAAAGAATTCTAAACGTACAAATCACCATCTAAAATTATATAAGATCTTCTTAAATCCTAAAAGATAAACTCGATATCTCCATCAGGAGGGGTAGGTGTCTGGGTTGAAGATCTATGTTTTTTCTTTCATTTCTTTTTTTAGTTAATAGGTATATAAAATTTAAATATTTCGGTATATTAGTTGAAGCTTTGAAATTAAATTTCAATAATACATTGTTGGTGTAAATATTATTTTCTTATTACTATTATTTTATAGATAATTTTTATTTATAAAAATTAAGAATTGTTTAAACTTTGTAAACTATTTAAATTTCTTATGCATATTTTTCATTTTCCATTATTATAAAAAAATTGTAAAATATTTTAATTTTGGTGCATATATTTTATTTTCTATAATGTTTTAAATCATTTTAAACTATATTTTTATCATAATTTATCTTTTGATTATATTAATAATTTGTTTATTGAACTTATATTTTTTATTTCTATTTTATTTTTTTTTACCTCCATTTTATTACATTTGGCAAGGGAAACAAAGTTTTTCTATATATATTTGTCCAACTAAACCCTAAAATGTAAATTCCCCTCCAAAAAACCCCTTAGCCACATCAACAATTCATATTCGCAGGATTGACAATTTAACCAAATGTGCAATTTTGAAAAAATAGTGGTTGCTAAATAGACTTAATAGTATCTTCCTTTTCATTCTCAATAAGTCTACACAACTTAACAAACTCATTAATGACATAGCTTTTATTGGTAAGAAAAATAGCCCAAGTATATCTAGAGAAATCATCGATAATAACGAAAGTGTAATGTTTTCCACTTAGACTTACCGTACCAATATCCCCATACAAATCAAGGTGAAGCAATTGTAGGGGTTTGGTTGTGGAAATTTCATTTTTGGGCTTAAAACTACTTTTAACTAATTTGTTCTTTTGACAAGTGTCACATAAGCCAAGATTTTCAAAATTCAATTTGGGTAGTCCTTTCACATGTTGGTTTTTGTAAATATTTTTCAAATTCTTGTATCCAACATGTCCAAGTCGCCTATGCCATAAACTAGTTAAATCATTATTGACGACTAATCAAGAAACATTTTGACTAACCAAATCACTTGTACAAATTTTGTAAAGATTGCCTTTTCTATTTGCTTCAATAATAATTTCACCATTTTTAAGTATAAGACATTTTTCTTTATTGAAAGAAACATCATAATTGGAATCACAAAGTTGGCTAACACTTATCAAATTAAACTTAAGCCCTTCTACTAAAAGAACATTACTAAGAGAGAAAGAAGAGTTACCAATTTCTCCATTTCCAAGAATTCTTCCTTTGCCATAGCCGAACATGACCATACCCTCTTCTTGGAGCTTGATGTTGGTAAAAAGTTCTCTCCTCCCGGTCATATGGCATGAACATCCGCTGTCCACGAGCCATTTTGAATCTTCCATTGTTGTTATAGCCTCTATTACCTACAAAAGAATTTCTTTTAGGTACCCTATAATTTTGGGGTCTATGGGGGTTAGTCTTGAGACCTTTGGGTCTCCAAACATGACTAGAGCTATTTCTCAATTTGTAATTATTAGCATAATGTCCAACTTTGCCACAATAAAAATAAGTAGGAGTATTAGAGCTACTAGCACGTACAAAAGTTGGACCTTGGTTATTTTTCTTAAAAACACTTTGAAATGGTTTATAACCAAGTCCCAATTTGGAATGCTCACCTCTTTGTGCATCTAAAATTTTTGTAACTTTATCTGTGCTTATGTTAAAACGATGCACATCATTTTTCAAACATTCAAGATCTTTTGTGAGCAATTCCTTTTCGGTTTCAAGAGTATAAACTTGATTAAGAGTAATAGCATGAGCTTCATCAAGAGATTCACAAGAAGTAGATAATTTATCCTTTTCAATTTTAAGCTCTTTATGCTCCTTTTTCAATGTCTTGTATTTAACAATCAAATTTTGAAATTCAATTTGCAATTCATCAAAATCACATTGCAATTCATCAACTAAGGAGGAGGTAGAAGAATTAGAGCGCACTCATTATTTTCATCGCCATGGCCATAAGACCATGTTCAGTTTCTCCTTCCTCGTCGGTTGTTTCAAGTAATTCATCCCAAGTTTTGACCTCCGCATTTAGAGCCTTCTTTTTCGAAAAATGCTTCTTTTTCTTTTGTTCCTCCTCATCGAGTTTTGGGCAATCGGCAATGAAGTGCCCGGGTTTTCCGCATTTAAAGCAAGCATTATCTCTCGGTTTTCTTGCCTTATTTTTGTTCACAAATTTTGCAAATTTTCGAACAAGTGCGGCCGTCTCCTCATCATCATCATCATTATCATAGTATGCATTATTAGAAGAAGAAACAAGACCTTTAGGAATATTTTGCATACCCGATTGATTGATGATTGGTTTGGAATTTTTCCTCTCCTTGAGATAGACTTCATAGATGTGGAGATTCCCAATGAGCTCGTCAAATTTGAGTGTCTCAAGATTTTGTGCCTCCGTGATAGCCGTCACCTTTTCGGACCATGAGCCGGGAAGAGCATTCAATACCTTAGTCACCTTGTCTTCTTCGGAGATGACTTTACCGAGGGCCACAAGAGGATTGACAATGTTGTCAAGCCTTTCCACCATCTTAGAGATGCTTTCACTATCATACATGTTAAAGTTTTCGAAATATTTAACAAGCTTGGTCTTTCTTGCTTGCTTGACCTTCTTTGTCCCTTCATATATAGTCTCCAATTTTTCCCAAACCTCATGTGCCGACCTTATGCCTCTTATGCGATTGTACTCGGTGGCGGTAAGAGAACAATGCAAAATATTTAAGGCCTTACCGTTTAGAGAGAAAGCTTTTTGGTCGTTTTCATCGAACTCCTTGAAAGGCTTAGGAGCCGAGGTGCCATCCTCTAATTTCTTGGTTGGTTGATCAACTCCTTTAATAACCACATTCCAAATGTCGAACCCGCACCCTTGTAGGAAGCACTCCATACGGTCTTTCCAAAATGCGTAGTTGTTGGCGTCGAATAGTGGTGGCTTGTTGGTGGAGGCGCTGGTGGTGAGATGAGCATCATTTGTAGCCATGAATCTTTCCTCTTTACTCGGAACGAGCTAGCCAAAGAGTTTGGCTCTGATACCACTTGTTAGTCCAAGTGGCTACGATAATCTAGAGGGAGGGGTGAATAGATTATTTCGATTTTTCAGATTTTGCCCTCTTTTTCGAATAATCAAGCAAAGATGAAAGCTAAATACGGAAAATAAACAACACACGTTGATTTAAAGAGCTTCACCCCACCTAGGGACTACGTGCTCTACCACCTCAGTATATCCGGGATGGGTTTCGAAAAAGAAAAAGAAATTTTATTAATTACCAAAATTAATACAACACCTTGAGGATTACCACAACCCTCTTACAACACCTTCAAGGAGATTACCACAATCTTCCTTCACCACCTTTGAAGAGTACCACACTCTTCAAACACCTATCACCTAGATCACCCAAGTGTATTCTTACCACAAGAATACTCACAAGGATGTCTTGTGTTGAATGATGACCAAAATCAAGATTACAACTCAATAGTGAATGATACAATATGAGTACAAGTGTAATCAAGAATTGAAAGCCTAGACCTCAAATGTGTGCAAGTGAAAGTGCTTAGGCTAATACAACAAGATATATAAAAGTTTGCTTATTTGCTTTTTGCTTATGTAGTATGTTGTGTGTCTTGTTGTTTGAATGAAGCCTCTATTTATACGAGAGGTCTTGGCTTTGATTTCCAGACATAGGATCCTCCTTGGGGAGTGATTTGCTGCAAAAGAAACCATTTAAAATCATCAATATAGCTGTTAGAAATCAATCCCACAAAATAGGGGAAAGCTGTCTGAAAATGCAACGGATAGTTTGCTGATAAAACAGGGATTCGATCGGTCGCGCAGAAATAAGATTCAAATTTGTTTACTGCGATTTTTACATAGGGGGACCGGTCGAAGGGGGTGCGACCGGTCGCTCTTGATCTTGACCGGTTGGGGTTAATTAAAAATCGAAACAGAGAAGACATCAACTTCAGGAGGGCTCCCAGGTACCGGTCGCCCAGGGGTCGACCGGTCGCCCCTACCGTTCGACCACCCCGGTCGATCGGTCGCCCTCCCTAATTTTTTCTGCATCCATTTTTCTGTTCCAAAACTCAACTCAGGTACGGGTTGCCCTATGGGCGGCGTGGTCGAGCTGAAAACAGATGTGTTGTCCAACTTTTTATCGAAAATAAACTCCAAGAAATACTCCGAAAAATAGTAAAAACATTTTAAATCGATCGGAAGTATTTAGACAACATTTAGGGACATTGTTTTGGTTTAAAAACACATTTGAACAAAATCATCAAAATCATGATAAAAATATTTATCTAACAGTTACACCCGTTTATGTCTGAATTCGATTTCCATCTTTGTTAGAACTCATCTCCTGAATCTCGTACTAACAAATATGACATGTAAATTATTCCCGACAAATAAAAGCAATTTTAAATAAGCACTCAAATTCATAAAATAGAAAACATGAATAAATTAAGAAAATAATTAGTCATATTTAAAATGAATCCACAGTTTCGATTATGCCCCTAAGATCCGAAAGATTAGTCAAACATTGATAACAAATTCAGAGACAAATTCGAAATCAATATTATGACATTGTTTAAGCACAGAAAAGATACCTAGACATAGAAAGAAAATCCCTTCTTGTCAGGATGAATTCTCCTCCTAAGCCTTCGAAACTCTTGTGCTCCCATAGATGCGAAAGGCCTTGTGGTGTTCTTCGCGACTTAGCCTTCCTCTCTCAGAAGATCTTCGATTATTGTGTTCCTGTGTAATTTGATGTATTTTCTCTGTATGAAGTGATGTTGGATGATGTATGATGATGAAAATTCGTTCAGGGCTTGGTCCCATTTATATAGGTGCTTGGAGAGGTCACTTGTAGAGTTGGAATGAGAAAAGAACTCCAAAAAACGCGTTTGGCAGAGTCTCACACGGCCTGGCCGTGTGGCACCGTACAGTTGTATGGATTTTTGCCCTTTCCCACACGCCCGTATGGGCTCACACGGTCTGGCCATGCGGGCTTGGTTACGTCCCCTGTTTTCGCCCCTTTTTCACACGGTTGTGTCATCCCACACCGACATTTTCACATGGCTGTGTGACACCACATGGTCCGGCCGTGTGACGTGTTTGTGTTCATGTGTTTTTTCGAATTTGTTCCTGGGGTCTTCATGCAAGTTGTAGCCCTTTTCTCTTATCTTTCCATAGCCACTTGAATCATCTTAATATCAATTTTGTAGGGACGTTGTGGCCAAAATACTAACCCTGCCAGTGCTGGAAACAGTTAGCGCATTTGGACGTTTTTGAAGGAAATTTTCTTTTGTTCGATCGTCCATGCTTCTCTTCTTCCCATATTTGCTCGTACCTTAGCTCTTGACCTATACTTTGGAACGTGATATCTCTTTTTATCCAATTTAGCTTCATTTCCTGTAAAATTCACAAGTGTACGCAGTTTCACGCCCAACAAAGGAAACCAACCAAAACGCACTGAATATGTGTGCAAATGCATCAAATAAATATCATTTTAAATCCTCAAATGCACGTATATTTTACACGCATCAAAATCCCCTAAACTTAAAGCATTGCTCGTTCTCGAGCAAATTAAGAAAAATAAAATCAAGAGGTAAAACGAACACACAAGAACACTATGAACATTCAATCTCATTTGACTCCATACTTAAGTAAATCATGCAATTCATAATCAAGAAGTCATCATTCATAAATTCGACATAGTCAATACTCTCTTGGGTACTTGACATCGCGACTCACAAGTAGGTAGTGTATCACTCGACTCTCAGAATTGTTTGGACAGTGTTTACGCTCAAATTCAATTCAACGAAAGTAGAACTACCATAGGCTGCAAATCGTCTAACATCTCGACCACTTTTGTGTGCACAATCTAAGAATCAAAAAGGACTTTTTATTTGGTGGTAATGTAGACTCTTTGGTAAAGGTAGGGAAAATTTGGATTAAGTGACTTGAATTGAGCAAATAGAATTTAAGTATACAGAATTGCAATTCACCAATCCAATCTTAGCATAATACTCAATTTATTTTTCAATTCGACTCCACCCTTAATTATCCTTTTTCTTTCTTAGGCATTTTTGCCTTCTTTTCTTTTTTCTTTAGCCTCACGCTCTCATTTTTTTTCACAATTCTCAGAATTTTTCTTTTGTTTTGCTCGATTTTCTCGATTTTTCAAAGATTTTCTTTTTTTCTCGAGCTTCATTCTTTCTTCATTCACCCAGATACTGCTCATCCCTCTTTCTTTTGCCAACTTTAATCTCCAAACTTGGAGACGGTTTTTTGGATATTTCTAAATCTCCTGACCGTCCCGTGCATAGTCCTAGTACAAAGTATGACTAGCTACAGATGGACGAGGATAGAAACCTTGACAACAACTTTTGTTTGTCTAAGGTACAGTCTCCTACATCTCCGATTTGGAATCTTTGCACAAAAGGGCCATTGCAGATCTCAACCCTACCAACCATATCTCCTTCTTCTCCATTAAAAACCCCAATTAAATATATCCAAGAAATAATAAGTGATCTCCAAGATCTTGAACAAAAAAGATGTTTAATCCTTTACAACCAAATAATAACGACACCCAGAATTTTCGAGTCCCAACCCCATCAATCCCCCAACAAAGAGATTTATTAATCCCACATGATGGGATTAAGAGTCATGGATTTCTGGGAAACAGTATTAGTGGGGTTCAAGATCAGAAGAAAAAAGGGAAAAATGATGATGAAGTTATAAATGTAAAGAAATTTGTGCATAGGGAAATTGAGAGGCAAAGGAGGCAAGAAATGGCTAATCTTTCTGGTTCACTTCGAACCCTACTTCCTCCTCAATACATCAAGGTGAGTGTGTGTGTGTGTGTGTGTGTGTGTGTGTTTTTGAACAAAACAACAAGTTGAGTTAGACTTATGTTTATCTTGGATCTTAAATTTTGGTAAGAAAGGACCAAAAATAAAAAAAGGAAAAAAATTAGAAAATTTAATATAAAGAATAAAACCTTATTAGTTCATGAAGTGAAAAATATATTTTTTCCTTGACAATTTTCTGAGTAAAATGTAAAGACAAACATATATAGTGTTTGCCATCTGAAAAAAAAAAAATGATTCTCAACCCTCTAGATTAAAAAAAAAAACTAGTTTTTTCCCCATCTAGAAGTTGAGAATCATTTTTTATTAGAGTTAGCAAACACTCAATCGATCCCATAGTCATAATATGTAACGACCATGGGTTAACCCAAACGGACTTTCTTTTCTGGGCTTTTTCCCTTGGGTTTTTCATCGGCGTCGCCACTCATGGACTTTCCACCTCTGGAAGTAGGTTTCATGTCTTTCCCCACACAAACATAGGACCTCCAGCTAAAGTCTCAAGTTCTAAGAGTGCGAGTATCACCAATTGGGCTGGGCTAGCTCCGCTCAACGGTGGTACTCACAGACTCACACTCTTAGAACTTGAGACTTTAGCCTGAAGGTCTTAAGTTCAAAACCTACTTCCAGGATTGGAAAAGTCCATGAGCGGCGACGCGGATGGAAAGCCCAAAGAGAATAGTTAAGGGGAAAAGACTCATTTGGGATAGCCCCCTATTATGACATAATACTTCAATCCCTTTTCGTATTCGTCGCCATTAAGGAAAAATACATGATTTAATTTTGTTTACAAACTGAAACACTTGTGTTTGTAATTCCATACTCGTAAGAAATTAAATATTTGAAAATTTCGTTTCATTTAAATAAATAAAATAAAATTGACTAATATAAAGAATAAAACCTAATTAGTTGAAGTGAAGAATATATTTTCCTAAATAATTTTCTGGTAAAAAAAATCTCTAAAGACCAAACACATGTTGGGAGTGTTTTGCAAACTCTTCAAAAAAAAATATGATTATTAGCTTTTAGACGCAAAAAACAACTATTTTTCTCATATTCAAGAACTTGAGATTTTTTTTTTTTTTTCAGAATTTGCAAACACTCACATAGTCATAATACTTCAATCCATCCGTAATTTTTGTATTTGTCGCCATTTTCATTTATTTTTGTTTACAAACTGAAACCCTTGTGTTTGTAATTCCATACTCATAAGAAATTAATTATGTAAAATATTTGTTTTATTCTATATAAATAAATTCGTGTTTTAGCTAGCTAACAATTTCTTAACGGTTCTATTATTTTTTAGGGGAAGCGATCAATGTGTGATAGTTTACAGCAGGCTGTGAATTACATAAAAGACATGCAAAATAATATTTATCAACTGAGATCCCAGAGAGACAATATGCTCAAGAAAAAATCTGCTCATGATCAGATTGGAAATAGCAAAAACAGTAAATTAGATAATTTGTCTAATTTTACTGTAACAGTAAACCATTTCCCTGATGGGGTAGAGATTTTGATTGAAACTGAATTTGAAGCAAAACAAGGGTTTCCTCCTTCAAGAATACTCAGAGAATTGCTTCAAAGAGGATTCAATATTGTTAGCTGTGTTTCCACAAGAACAGATGAAAAAAGGTCATTGCATAGGATTCAGTTGGAGGTAAATTAAGTTCGCAAAAACTTTTGTAAGACGGTCGCACGGTGCGACGGGTGATACTTTTAGTGTAAAAAGTGACACCTTGTCCAAATACACTAAAATTAAGTGTATTCACACAAGTATCATTTTTTACACTAAAAGTATCATTCTTTACACTAAAAATATAACTTTTTACCCTAAAAGTGCATTCCGTCGTACCGTGCGACCATCTTACAAGAGACCTGTTCATTAAGTTCAGATCTTTTTAATTCTCTTTTAAATATCACTACAAGAAAAAACCAATTTGATTGTAGGTAAGTATTAAATTTAGTAAATAACTACAAAGTGTAGGTAAATATTTACCAACCAAATCTAAAACTGTTGGTAAATACCTACAATATTTCTGTTGATAAATTTGAAAACTATTGATGATTTGTCGGTAATTGGTCGATATAATTTTGGGGAAAATAATATTTTGTATCATGTCAGAATTCTGTAAAATTTAGTGACAAAATTATTTATGTGCATATATTATGTCGGTAAATTGGAAGTAACTTTGTAGTGATATGATTTTTTTTTTAAATTATAAATAAGTCTATAGACTTGTTTATATACTGTATATTTCCAGGCCAGTAATCTCACATTCAAGGATCTATCCGGGCTGCAAGAAAGACTGACACATGTGATGAACTGCACCAATGGTAGCTGCTAATTAAGACATGGTGATGCATTGTTAATTTTCTCATGGGTTGATGGGGAAATTGTGTGGTTTGGATCTTCTGTTCTTACGGTGTTACATCTGGTATTTCAGTATATGTATATAGGTGAATGACACGTATACAGTAATAACATCGTTTTATATACATGATATTTATATGGTGTTTGAACACTAGATGAAATATAGTAGGAAATAGGAGATCCGTGTACAAACTATGCCGTTAGAATACGTGTTGGTTACTTAGAACTTTGATCGATGAAGATTTACTTGGTTAATTAGCACTTTGATTTTGCATAGACATGTCACGAGATAAAACTAATTTACCTAGTGAAAAATTTATAAGTAAATATTAAGATAATTGTAAAGTGAAGGTAAAATTGTTGTAGATAAATATTTACCAACAAAAATTGGCAGCTAGTAATTGTTAAATGAATTTTGTATCTTTGAGTGATGAGGATCTGATGTATTTACAGGAAAATACGCGGGTCTTCACAGGCTTCTGAAGGGGCCAATTTAGGTATTTTTATCCAAATTATTCAAATAATATTTAATTCGCGTAAAATTAATCTATGGCCCAATTTAGATATTTCTATCCAAATTATTCAAATAATATTTAATTCGCGTAAAATTAATCTATTGAGGTTTTTTGTCTCTCGGTCTCTCTCGGTCCACAATCCATTTCCTGTTAGACTTAGTCTTTTGGACCTATCCGTATTATAGCCCATATAAGATTGGAGATCAACTAATTGATCAATTTAATTGATTGATGATATAGATCAGCTTGCACAAGTGATTTGGATAGTTAATTTCATGATAATACTTGCCTGCTACTAATCCATGCTGGCCTAAAGATTTGATCATTGTAACTGAAACAAACTGATCATCGTTATTTGGTTCATGATGAACTAATGCAATGTTGGAAATGCTAAAAACTTTTTGAAGTCCTTTATGTTTTAAGGATATCGTTTAGAAACCATTATTTTTTTTAAAAAATTACACATATGGTCCGATTTTCAATTTATATATATGTATATCCTATTCCAGAATTGTTGATTTAGCAAATGAACTGATATTCTGATGGTATGGATTAAATATTTAAAGTGGTTTGTTTGGACTATATATAGCTTTGATGTGGCTATCAACATGGACAATTTATGTCCACGTAGTCCGTAGATACAGATTGGAGGGGAAGAAATGATTAGTTGCCAAAACGAGAATATCAACAATATATAAAATAAAACCTTTCAAAAAATAAAACAATATATAAAATAAAATAAAAATATATATGATATTTTAATAATTAAAATATAATTAATGTCGACATAAAATAAAAATAGTTTACAACTTCTATTTAATTAAATTTTTAATAAAATAGTTCACAAATTTTATATAATTTAATTTTTCCACATAAGCTATATATATATATATATATATATAATTAAAATTACAAAAATTCAAGAATTTCTTAAATAAAAATGAGAAATATATTATTTTTTTTATAAATGAGAATAGTATAATAAAAAGGAAAAAGATAATGAGATGTTTACAAGCCAAACAATCAAGCTAAAATGGGGTCTCGATAAAACTTATCAAAGTAAAATTCAAATTGGGAAACCTTTGATGAGCAAAAGAATACCCACACTTAAAATTAAACAAAACGACATAAAACAAAAAGTGATTACATTGGGAGATAAACTAAAATAAGAAATCCTACCATAATAAAACTCCTAACATAATAAAATTCCTAACTTAACTAAGACACATTAGAAGATAAATTAAAATAAAAAAATTCTAAAAGCACAAATCACTACTAAGATATAAGATCTTAAATCCTAAAAGATAATGAACTCAATATCATATCTCCATCATTCTTTATGAGGTCAAGACAATTCATCCTCGAATCGGAAAAGAGATCATTAGTAGAAGAATTGTAAAATCATGGAGGGGCACGAGGAACGAGATGGAAAAAGAAATGGAATATCATAATGTATTTGAGTTAAATAAAAAATAAAATAATCCCGCTTGAATTCTAAAAAACCATCAACCATTATTTTGGTAGAATCTAATACAAGTATAGGATGATTTTCGACTCCGAGAATTATATTTTCCATTAATGCGCACACCAACAAACATTTCCACAAGTCTTGTCAATTTTGTCAAACGAGGTAATAATTCTTGCTTAATGAATAATATTTTGTCCATATGAGGAGAGAATGATAGTGTTGGAAGGGGTGAAACATCAACAATATCTTCGATCTCTCCTGGAGGAAGATAATATTCATTTTCTATTAATGAATTAACATCCTCAATTTCTTTATCGAAAATTGGTGTCATCATAGCCATCATTCTCCTCGTCAACATTGTAGAGATTTTTTCATAGCCAACCTCTAGGATGGTATCTTCATCTTCTTCGTCAAAAATTGGTAGTCCATCATAATCACAATCATCCTCGTTTGACAAAGCATGTATAGACGGATAAAAACTATAACCACATATATCCACACCGAATACTCCGGCCACAGCCTCTGTTGCTTATCTCTGCGCTCGACGTCGACCGGTTGTGAGCTGAGTAATGATGGCATCAAAAAATTCATGCTGCTGGGTATGGAGTGAGATCATCTGTTGCGCCAATAAGTCGATCTGTTGACGGATCTATGCAGTGTCGTTCATGTGTTGTGAATCTTATTTGGACAACATGTTTTAGGGAACGTAGACTGGTCTTTAATTACCAACTGAGCAGGTATAAGCTTAACAACAACAAAGAATGCACACAAAAACTATACTCGCGCCATGAAGAACATAAGAAGTTTTGGAAAAGAGATAAATCTAAAATCTTTATTAATATTCAACCACCTAAAAATAATAATAAGATAAATATTTATAATATCAAACTCCTAACTTAACTATGACACATTAGAACATAAACTATGACACATTAGTACACAAACTAAAATAAAAGAATTCTAAACGTACAAATCACTATCTAAAATTATATAAGATATTCTTAAATCCTAAAAGTAAACTCGATATCTCCATCAGGAGGGGTAGGTGTCTGGGTTGAAGATCTATGTTTTTTCTTTCATTTCTTTTTTTAGTTAATAGGTATATAAAATTTAAATATTTCGGTATATTATTTTCAATTAGTTGAAGCTTTGAATTGGTGTAAATATTATTTTCTTATTACTCTTAAATAATATTTGATTCTAAATGTAATTTTTTCACAGAATGTTAATTAGCACATCTAAAATCAAATATTTCCTACAACATTGTTGGATGTTAGGTGACACGAACTATTGTTAGTACCCATTTGATGCTTGAGTTAGAAATTGTCCAGGGAAACAAAAAAAAAACAAGATTGCTCTCGGATTATAAAATATAGGACTTTCCCCTCTTTAGTGGGCCTTTCTAGTAAATGGGCTTTTAAAAGTCCATATTTTTAGGCTTAGTTAATATATGTCCATTATACAGCCCAACTCCTAATTTATTATTTATATAGCAACCTGTTCTTTCTAACAGTAGGGCTGTAGCCTGCAGGAGTTCATGGACCACTTAAACGGGCCGAAGGTATTGGGCTGCCCTTTTCATGGTCACAATATAACTTGTCGAAATACATTGTTTCATATAGAATTAGATCGTCGCCCACGACATAAAAAAAATAAAATAAGAAAAATATATACTACATTATTCTTGTCACCAATTATTAATCTAAGTAGAAGAACTGCTTTTTATTTGACTACTTTCGAATATAACGCAATTAATAAATTAATAAATATATAAAAGTGATGATGTAAGAATATTAACTTTTAATTATAATTCTGAAGACAATAATTTTGGATACATAAAGTTGTATTTTTTGAAACCTCACCTAAATCTTTTTAATTTTAATTATTCACATATCAAGTCATATCCATGTTAATTTCCACATCTAATTAAACAGCAGTTCAGTTGAGTATCGAATAATTTAAGTTGATTTTCACCCCTGCATAACTAACTCGAAAAGAAATATCATATATTTCAAATCCCAAAATATTTTTTATCGTATTAGATTTATTATCATCATTTATATTACTTTATACATATATTTTATATGTGATGAATAATCAATATATCGTGATAAAAAAAATACAATTAAATTCACAACTTAAAAAGAAAAACTTAAAGCCTCATTTGAATTTGTTGATGGGATTAAGAAGATTGATTTAACTGAGTAAAAAACTTAAAGCAATTCTTAGTTTTTGGCTTTGAAAAATCACTTTGTAATATTTGTAAATGTAAACTTATGATTTGATTCTACTTCATTTAATCAGAATCTAAAAGCAGAGAGAGAAGTGTTTTAAATTTCTGCTTCTGGTTTGACTTTTACAAATAAATAATGTTGTAAAAAGCGCTCGGCGCTAGTCGGGCGGTAGACTGGAGCCTAGCGCCTAGGGGAGTCTAGCACCTTTACAACAGAGCAAACAAATAAGCACTTTTACAATATTTCCACCAAACGCTCCCTATGTGTAAAAATAAAAAGCTAGTCAAGCTCAGTATGTGTTCAGCTCGAATAAAGGCTTAAAGCTCGTTTAAGCTTGGGTTGATTAATAATCAAATCAAGTTCAAACACAATTTTTGAAGCTCAATAAAAGTTTAAACAAACTTGAACAATACTGTGTTCAACTCGATTCGTTTACTTCCATATACACAATCACATCACACGGCGCAGTCATTGGCCCATTGCAAACAGCATAAGAAAGGTTGCCCACGTGAAGCCGGGCCGGGCCTTTTTGAAGCCATGAGATGACAGTGACTTACATATATAGCTTGATAGCTCCATATACATCCACACACTACTTTTTGTCATTTCTTTTGGCAGTTGTTTGGTTCGTTTTCACCATTTTTTATCACTCTCCTCCTTTATTACTCTATTTTTGGCTTGGTACTAAATCACTATCTGTCGGATCAATCTTGTGCTTCAGTGGTAGAAGCTTTTGCTATCAGGGCAACTGGCCCAAGTTCAATCTCACAATAGTGTGTGTGTTCTCTCCCCTCTTCTCTCCTACTAAGTACTCTCCCAACTGTACTAAAAAAAATATATGTTGATCAAGTTTTCAATTTTAAATTTACGATGTGATAAGGTATAAGCGTATCAAGTCAAATTAAAAATATTAATTTTCAAACTTATTTGAACTTTTATTGAGTTTCAAATTTTGAATTAATTTTGAACTTAATTTTATTCTGAATTTTTTTTTAATTAGTACATATTCTGGAAGGGGAGGGGCGACGGGAATCGAAACCCAGACATCTTGTTTCGAGAGTCTTAACCACTAAACTACTGTCCGATTCCCACTTAATTTTATTATTAATAGAATTAAGTTTGAACTAGTTTTAATCAAATTTCGTAGGAATTTAACTCTATTACCTTATGATCAGATATATATTTAAATCAAATATGAGGTTTCACTTAATTTTATGAAATGAAAAAAAAATTGTGTTTATTATGGTTCGCTATATTTAATAATTTAATAATTTTATGATATGCATATATATTTGATACGGGCTAAATTTGCATTATTAAATAGGATCAATATAATTTGGGAGGTGTGCGACCAAAAATGAATAATTAACCTAAGCTCATGTGTTAACTAGAGTTTTAGTTTGACTTGGTAAATACGCAACCCTAATTGTCAACCTATAAATATCTCACAAAAAGGGTGTCTGGGGTTAGAATTTCAATACACACATTTGATATACTATTCTATTTTATATTTATTCTCCCTCTAGAGCGATCCTGACTTGAGCGTCGGAGATGGTACGCCGTAAAAACCCTCCTGCTCCCTTCTCAGTGTTGTTTTGCAGGCATCAAGGTGTAAGTCCAAGCGGCTACGATAATCTTGTTGGACCTCTGGCGCTACTCGGATTGACGATCCGTCCCCCACAAACCAACACGAGTCTTTTTCTAGCGCTTTGTCCTCACTCACGCGCACTCGGAAAACTTCCCAAGGGGTCACTCATCCCATGTCTACTCCAGGCCAAGCACGCTTAACCTCGTAGTTTCTATGTAATGAGCACGGAAAAAGATGCATCATCTGTTGGTATAGGTAGTCCAAATCATATCCTTTTAAGCTATCCTTTAACTATGCAATCCAGCGCTCATGAGTTGAATCACAGGCCGCGCCCGCGCTTTTTAAAGCCCATTGCGGGCGGGATCTTTGGACCAAATCCCAACAATCCCCCCAACACCGCCATCTTCTCGGCTCAGTGTTTGGCAACCTCCATTGTCCGCCAAACTTCCTCGATTCTAACGCCAACTTCTCGATTGAAGCGTCGCGTTACGCTTGACCTCTCGATCCGGCCACCAAAGAACCTACACCTTCGATTCGATCTGTTTATCTCGATTTCGCCCAATGCACTGACCCTACCATTGATCCTGGTCCACCTAACAACCTACACCCGGTTCGATGCTTTTTACGAGCTCGGCCACCTGGCAACCTACCCTTCGATTCTGGTCCACCCGGCAACCTACACCTTCAGTTCCAGTCCGTTTTACCTCAGTTCTAGCCACCTGACAACCTACCCTTCAGTTCTGGTCCGTTTACCTCCATTGCGCCAGCATCTCAGTTCCACCGCTCCTGGCAACCTCTACTGCAGCGTGCTCTAAGGGAATTCAAACTCGTAACCTGCTCTGATACCAGTTGTTGGACCTCGAGCGCTACTCGGATTGACGACTGTCCCCACAAACCAACACGAGTCTTTTCTAGCGCGTTTTGTCCTCACTCACGCGCACCCTGGAAAACTTCCCAGGGGGTCACCCATCCCATGTCTACTCCAGGCCAAGCACGCTTAACTTCTCGAGTTCAAGCGTCGCGTTACGCCGATCTCGATTCCGCCACCCAAAGAACCTACACCTTCGGTTCGATCTATTTATCTCGATTCGCCACCGACAACCTACCATTGATTCTGGTCCACCCAAAGAACCTACACCTTCATTTCGATGTTTTTACCCGAGCTCGGCCACCGGGCAACCTACCCTTCGATTCTGGTCCACCAAAGAACCTACACCTTCGATTCTAGTCCGTTTTACCTCGATTCTAGCCACCGACAACCTACCCTTCGATTCGGTCCGTTTACCCTCCATTGCGCCAAAGATCTCGTTCCACCGCTCCGGCAACCCTCTGCTGCGGCGTGCTCTAAGGGAATTCGAACTCGTGACTCGCTCCGATACAGTTGTTGGACTTCTAGCGCTACTCGGATTGGACGATCGTCCCACAAACCAACACAAGTATTTTCTAGCGCGTTTTGTCCTCACTCATCCCCGGGTCACCCATCCCATGTCTACTCCAGGCCAAGACGCTTAACTTCTCGAGTTCAGCGTCGCGTTACGCCGACCTCTCGATTCCGCCACCCAAAGAACCTACACCTTGGTTCGATCTGTTTATCTCGATTCCGCCACCGACAACCTACCATTCAGTTCTGGTCCACCCAACAACCTACACCTTCAGTTCCAGACTGTTTTACCTGAGCTCTGGCCACCTGGCAACCTACCCTTCGCCGATTCCACCCAAAGAACCTACACCTTGATTCTAGTCCGTTTTACCTCGTTCTAGCCACCGACAACCTACCCTTCGATTCGGTCCGTTTACCTCATTTGCGCCAAAGATCTCGGCCCACCGCTCACGCGCACCCTGGAAAACTTCCCAGGGGGTCACCCATCCCATGTCTACTCCACTCCAAGCACACTTAACCTCAGAGTTTCTATGTAATGGACACCAGAAAAGAAGATGCATTTGTTGGTATAGGTAGTCCAAATCATGTCCTTTTAAGCTATCCTTTAACTATGCAATCCAACGCTCATGAGTTCGAATAGCAGGCCGCGCCTCGCGCCTTTTTAAAGCTCATTGCAGGCAGGATGCTGGACCAAATCCCAACAAATCTAGAGGGGGGTGAATGGATTATCTCCATCTTTTCGATTATGCCCTCTTTTTCGAATCAAATACGCCAAGGCAAGAATAAAGGTGCGGAAAGTAAACAACACATGTCGATTTATAGAGCTTCACCCCACCTAAGGACTACGTTCTCTACCACCCCAGTATGTCCGGGGTGAGTTTCGAAAAAGAAAAAGAATTTGATTAATTACCACAGTTAATACAAATTCAACTTACAACAACACCTTGAAGAGCACCACACTCTTCTTCAACACCACCTTTGAGATTACCATAATCTCTCTTGAAGATTACCACAATCTCCAACGGCACCTTGTGAAGATCACCACATCTTCAATCTTGAAGAACACCAAATTCTTCAACACCTCAAGAGCACCACACTCTTGAAATGTTTCGTGTTTTCTTCTCTTCAGGTACCGGTCGACCATTTGCTCGACCGGTCGACCTCAAAATTGAAATGTTGTCCGATTTTTGTCGAAAATAAACTTCAAGAAATACTCCCAAAAAATAGTAAAAACATTTTAAATCAATTGGGAGTATTTGGACAACTTTTGTAAATATTGTTTTGGTGTAAAAACCAATTAACACAAAATCATTAAAAGTGTTGTCCAATTTTTATCGAATAATAAACTCTAAGAAATACTCCAAAAATTGGTAAAAATATTTTAAATCATTTAGGAGTATTTGGACAACATTTATAAACATTGTTTTGGTATAAAAACTCATTTAAACAAAATCATCAAAAGTGTTGTCCAATAAACTTGAAGAAATACTCCGGAAAATTAGTAGAAACAATTTAAATCATTTTAGGAGTATTTGGACAACATTTAAAAACATTGTTTTGGTATAAAAAACAAAATCATCAAAATCATGATAAAACCATTTATCAAACAATCTCCCCCTTTTTGATGATTACAAACCAAAATAATTTTACGAGGTCGATTTTGAAAACAAAACAATTTTACCGGTTTAAAGAAAAACTATCCGTTCTGAGTGACAACATTCCACGCAACATAAACACAAGGATGGGAGTATAGATATACAAAGCATTTAACCAAATGCTCCCCCTATCAATATGCATATCAAGAACAAGTATAGAAGCAACCAACTAGAAGCTAAAAGCTTAGCTTGTACAAAACAAGCTTGAATTATTTGAGCATAGAAGCTCCCCCTGTCACAAAACATCATTAGTCAAGTATAAAAGTCCACAATACATCAAATGGACTAAGTAATATTCACAACTTTTGGCTTTTGAGAGCCCTAGCTTATAGCTTTTCTTGCGAGCTTATTTTCGCTTCTTTGAACATATGAGCGTTTTTCTTGTTTCTCCCCCTTTGAAATCATCAAAAAGAGTGTTAGCACGATAAAAACATCATACAATTATATCAAAGTGCGCAATTTTATCGATTTATCGAGCGTTTTAAAAATTGAAGATTAAATTCCAAATAAAAAGGGAAAAATTGATCATTTGATTTGGAAAAGCTCATTTGAGTGTCAAGACATGATCTCAATAAATATATAAGACTTTTGAAAGCATAAGAGTCATGTATAAGTTGAAATTTTCTTTGCGACAATTTGATGGCTCAAAAGCTACTCTAGAAAACCATAGGCAAGTGCACCTATCGTTTTGTAGTATAGATTATTGAGTACCGAGTGTCATTCCCACGAGGATTGTAAGTACTAATAATTACCGTCTTTTTGTTATTTAATCTAGCAATTTTCAGAGTTTTGTTTGTTTAATGAAAATGAAAAATAGAGAATTTTAAAATAATTGCAACTTACAAAAGATCAAATAAAAATAGATTGTAGAATTAAGAAATCAAGAGCTAGAAATGTGTTTGAATGTAAATCCCTCTAGAATGTTTTTGTGATTTAACAAGATAAAAATACAACCATAATCCCTTAAGCAAAAACCAACCTCTTTTAGTAAAATCTCATGTTTCATGGATGGGTAGAAATTCCCGATTTAAGTTAAACCTCTATCGAGCGAATAACTTCTAATCTCAAGTTGATTAATCAAATCTCTTTCTAGTTAAAAACCCCCAAGACAAAGATTATAACGATTTGTGAATTCCCATATTAGGTTTGACCCTAATCCAGAAGATTTATGTCGTCCTATATCTAGGATTGCATGCAACTCTTTTCACTTATATAGGTTCTATTTCACCATGAATCTCTCGATTTTCCGATGAAGAATAAACTTCAAATCAATATCGCGCTAATACCAATATGAATGAATAAAGCATAATATAAGTGAATCATACAAAACATGAAGATTTTATTAAAAACATACAAGCCTTAATCACAAATTCATTCTAGAGTTCATTACATTCAAACACTAGAAATTTAGCTACACATGGCTTTGACAAAAGAGTGTACTACACAAGAAGACTTGAATAAAATGAACATGGTGTACTTAGCTCTTATTCAAGACCAATACAAGACTTCCTCCTTGGTTGATTGCAATGATGTTGAGCTCCAAGCCTTCTCCTCTATTGCTCTTCAACTTCCAACTCTACCTCTCTTTTATCCTCTCAATGTATTTTGCTTTGAAACTTAGAATATACAATGAATATACAATGAATCTCTCTATCAATGAATACTACATGAATTATCTATTTTTCCCAACTCAAACTCTTGGCTTTTATAGGAACCATCTTTGTGAAAGAACGCATCAATAATGCTAACAAATGCTCCACTTCCATGGTTGTTGGTTGAATCATTGTGTGCACATTCATGGTTGAGTTGGTTGAATCATTGTGTCCACATGACAATTGAGGGAATAATAGAGTTTGGTGCATCAAAATGAGGTGTAAAAGTTGCTCAAAGGTTGTCAAAAAGCAAAAAGGGAAAGTCTTCATAATTTCCGCCAAAGAAAAACCAAGTCTGGACGAAAAGCACGCCCGTGCTTTAAAAGCACGGGCAGGCCGTGTTTTCGGATTTTCCCGAACACGGCCGTGTTTGGTATGCCGGGGTCGAAAAATTGCTCGTTTTTGACTGAAAAGGCCCCGAAATGACGCGTTTAGCTTGGGATTTTGAGTGTTTTTGCATCCAGAAACCCCCGGGTATGTTTTGACATGAAACCATGGCCCAAAATTCACCAAAAACAGCTCCAAATCATCAATCTACACCAATAAAAGCACCTCGGAGTAATGTGAACTATGTACAATCAAAAATTTATGAAACTAACAATAAAATAACTCAAATCATACTTAAATATACACATAAAACATGCATAAAAAGACCCTTATCACAATTCATCGAACACTTTGTGGGCGTGAAAAATAAAAGAAGTTGTATAAGGCCCTTGTAAATGAATCAAGCCAAAAAAATTCATCACCAAATCAGTTCAAACACCATTCAATACATCATAATTAACAAGCTCATCCCAATCATATGAAACTTCCATCAATAAAATTGCAAATAAGCCAAAACTCAAGGGTTCAACCCAATTGAGCAAAGGAAGTAAAATTCTTATCATTCAATCAGTAAAGACGAGCAATGATGATGATAATCGAGCCTAATTAAGTCCAAGATATGAAATATATGCAAGAAAATAAATTTGAAGTGAAATTTGTGTGCATTTGGCGAAGAGGACGAAAAATGAATATTTTGAGCCAAAATGGCTAAGTCTGAAGACAGAGACGTTTTAAACCAAAAATTGGCAGTGGGCGACCGGTCGACGGTGAAGGCGACCGGACGAGGTGAGGTCTGACCGGTTGCCCTCACCCCAGTCAGCCCACTGTCTCAACTTATTTTCCAAAATCCGAATTGTCAACCAAAAATCCGATTTTTCGCCACTAAGTTTTAAAAACGTGCAAAATGAAAACGTAAACCTCATTCAATATGCATTATGCCTAACCGAGCTCGTATAGATGCAAAAGTCTCGGAAGATAGTGGTTTTGTAAAAATATCCACCAATTGATCTTGAGATGGTACGAAAGATATCTCAATTTTACGTTTAGAAACATAATCCCTTAGAAAATGATGTCGGATCTCAATATGTTTAGTACGGTTATGATAAACCGGGTTTTGAGCAATAATTATAGTGGATATATTATCACAAAAGATAGGAATATTTTCAAAAGACCATTTGTAATTCGTTAAGGTTTGTTTCATCCAAAGGAGTTGAGTACAACAAAAAGCTGTGGAAATATATTCGGCTTCGGCCGTTGAAAGTGAAACACAATTTTATTTCTTTGAAAACCAAGAAATTAGGCAATCACCTAGAAATTGACATGATCCAGAAGTACTTTTACGATCATCAATATTTCCCGCATAATCCGAATCACTATAACCTTTAAGAGAAAAATTTTATTATTTGGATAAAATAAACCATATTGAATAGTGCCTTTCAAATATCGAAAAATCCTTTTAACGACACTCATATGAGATTCTTTGGGATTGCTTTGAAAACGAGCACATAGTCATACGGCATGAAGAATATCCGGTCTACTTGTGGTTAAATAAAGTAAACTACCAATCATACCTCGATATTTGATTGTTACCCAATATTCATTTCTCAACTTTTGTCTATCTTGATATTGTTGCCATAGGAATAGAGATTGTTATTCCTTCTTCAATACCTAACTTCTTCAAAGGTTCTTGTGTATGCTTTGATTGTGAAATATAACCACCTTCTTGGCATTGTTTAACTTGAAGTCCAAGGAAGAAATTATGCTCATCTCAAGTTCACCTTGCATCAACTTAGAAAAAGTCTTGCACAAAAATTCATTAGTAGCACCAAATCAACTCAAATTTGCACTAATAAGCAATCTTGCCCTTTTTTCAAAAACAAAGAGAGTAGCATCAACTTTACCTCTTGTAAAATAATTTTGCAAAAGAAAATAGCTAAGTCTATCATACCATATACGGGGGGTGCACATTTCAAACCATACAAGGCCTTTTTAAGTTTATAAACATCATTAGGCCTAGAAAAATTTACAAACCCCGGAGGTTGTTTTACATAGACTTCTTGAATAAAACCATTTAGAAAAGTGGATTTAACATCCATTTAGTAAAGCTTGAAATTTTCTTAAAATAAGAATAGGTAAGTAAGATGCGAATAGCTTCAAAAACATGTTATGGGTGCAAATGTTACATCAAAAACAATACCTTCTTTTTGACATTACCTTTGAGCTACTAACCTTGGTCATTAAACTTGTTCCAAAATACCAAAAATTTATGCAAAATCTTAACAAGATATCTTTGCACAAGAGCATAGTAATATTGAATAATAGAGATACAATAACAAGTAACACATACTATGCTTTTAAACAAATAATCAAGAGTTTCATTAAAACATGTAAGTTCAAATAAACTTATAGAAAGCTATATAAGATCTATTTTGAAATTTGAAAAAATCAAGAGCATATAGTTGAGACCTCATTTAAAAGAAACATTTGAACAATAGTTTTGGCAAGAATGAATATGAGCAATCAAATGCATAATTTTGAGATAAGGATAAAAATCAAATGTTTTTATCAAAACAAATTATAATCCTTTATAAAACTCGGATAAAACAAGCTTTATCAAATAGTACCTTTCAACAATCGAAAAAATCCTTTAATGGCACATGTATGAAATACTTTGAAATATCTTGAAAAATAAGCACATAGGCATATGGCAAAAAAAAATATCGATTCTAAGAGAAAAATAACAATGGTGAGCATAAATTGATATCTTAATCATTTCTTGATGGATTATGAGAAGATATCCAATTAATAAGAGATATAAATCCTACACAATTCTTAAACAAGTTTTGCACAAAACAACATGATACAAGTATAGGATAAAAACAATATGCGTCACAAGTATGATTATGCTATACGCATCCATATAAAACTTTAGTCTAAGTAAATACACAAGAGTTTAAAAAAACATCATGCAACGTCTCCTTTTCAAAAGATCTTAAAAACACAAATATTTATTGAAGACCTTGATTTTTTAAAAAAATATTCGAAAACTTATTTGACAATTAAAGCACAAATAAAAACATGCAAAATAAAATGCATATTTAAATAGGGAGATACAGTTTACCAATTACGTCATTTCCATATGTTGTGTCTTTCCCATTGTTGATTATGTCTTCCCTTTTGAAAATCATCTTGTTGATGATAGCTCCTCCAATTGCTCCATTTCCAAGTATTATGTCCTTCCCATTGTTGATAATGTCTTTCTCTTGGAAATTTATTGTGGTGATGTCTTCTCCTTTGATTAAATGAGACGGTCATTTGATATCTTCTTGGCGGCATAAATTTTCCTTGATTATTATTCTACCGGGTATCTAATACGACATTATTTTGTAGTACCCTCAAGTGTTTGGGTCCTTTAGGATTAGCTTTGGGACTTTTAGGTCTCCACAATAATTAGAGCTATTTCTAGCCCGACAAGTATTTGCCGTATGACCCTTTTTACCACAATAAAAACAAGAGATAATTCTAGGAGCATAATGACCTTGATGCATAGAGCCTTGATTCTTTTTCATATGATTTACAACATAAGGCTTGTGATCAAGTTCTTTATCACAATTATGAACATCAACATAGGTCATTTTATTGGTACTCAAGTTGGATTTTGATAAATCCTTTTTCATGCAATTAATATCCTCAACAAGAGTACTATTTTCTTTTTCAAGGTTTCTCACCTTATCAAGAGTGGTGGTGTGAGCACATGATAGTGATTCATAGGAAGTAAATAAACCATCCTTATCATTTTTCAAAACATTGAATTCATTTTTCAAATTTTTGTATTTAACAAGTAAGCTTTGAAATTCATTTTGAAGCTCATCATAATCATTTTTCAAATCACTATAATCATTATGTAATTCATTATCATAGGAAGTAGAAGGTTTAGAACTTACCTCATTTTCTTCGAAGCCCATAAGACAACGTTCGTTTTCATCGTCGTCGGAAGTTGTAGTAAGCTCATCCCATGTTGTTGGGTTTGATGTTGTATCCATTTAAGAAGTGGATGCTTTTGAGTTGCTCCTTTCATTTGCATATACTTCTTCTAACTTTCTCCATACTTCATGTGCCGATTTAATTCCTACAATATGATCAAATTCCAAAATGGTAAGTGAACAGTAAATAATATTAAGAGTTTTACCATTTAAAGAGATGATTTTCTTCTCATCATCATTGAGCTCCTTGAGGACTTTGGAGGTGTGTGATGTATCTTTTATCGGAATAGATTCTCCATTGACGACCGTGTTCCAAATATCGAATCCGCAACCTTGTAGATAACATTCCATTATTTCTTTCCAAAATGTAAAATTTTTGGAATCAAATAGTGGTGGCTTGATGGTGGAGGCACCGGTAAGGTAGACTTCATTCGTAGCCGATGATCGTTCCTCTTTACTCGCGATGTGGAACGAGCTTGCCAAAGAGTTTGGCTTTGATACCACTTGTAAGTCCAAGCGGCTACGATAATCTAGAGGGAGGGTGAATAGAATATCTCCATCTTTTCGATTATGCCCTCTTTTTCGAATCAAATACGCCAAGACAAAAATAAAGGTGCGGAAAGTAAACAACACACGTCGATTTATAGAGCTTCACCCCACCTAGGGACTACGTGCTCTACCACCCCAGTATATCTGGTATGGGTTTCGAAAAAGAAAAAGAATTTCATTAATTACCACAATTAATACAAATTCAACTTACAACAACACCTTGAAGAGCACCACACTCTTCTTCAACACCACCTTTGAGATTACCACAATCTCTTTTGAAGATTACCACAATCTCCAACGGCACCTTGTGAAGATCACCACAATATTCAATCTTGAAGAACACCAAATTCTCCAACACCTCAAGAGCACCACACTCTTGAAACACCTATCACCTTAGATCACCCAAGTGTATCATTTCCACAAGAATACTCACAAGGATGTCTTGTGTTGAATGATGACCAAAATCAAGATTACAACTCAATAATGAATAACACAATTTGAGTGCAAGTGTAATCAAGAAATAAAGCCTAGACCTCAAGATTGTACAAGTGCAAGAACTTAGGCTATTACAACAAGAATGTAAAAATGAAAGCTTTAGAATTTTGCAGATTTCTTGTTGTGTTGTATGCTTGTGTGTTGTCTTTTGTGTCTTCAAATCATCCTCTATTTATAGGAGAGTATTCATAGACATAGGCTCCTCCTTCTATATTTTTGTCTACAAAAAGAGGATCACAAGATGTAGAAATATTGTAAAAAAATCAAAAAAGCAAATCTTGCTGATAAGAATTTCAAACGACACAATTTTGCTGTCACAAAATTACATAGGGCGATCGGTTGCCCTGTATAAGATTTCGAACGTTTGAAATAAAATAGTGCGATCCAGGACAGGTTGTAGGGGGGTCCGACCGGTCAGGGGGTGCAACTGGTCGGAGGGGGTCCGACCGGTCGGCCCTACCCTTGATCGGTCGCCCTCCCTTATTTTTGAAGTTCAGTATATTCTGTTTCGTGTTTTCATCTTTTCAGGTACCGGTCGACCGTTTGCTCGACCGGTCGACTTCAAAATTGAAATGTTGTCCGATTTTTGTCGAAAATAAACTTCAAAAATACTCCAAAAAATTAGTAAAAATATTTTAAATCAATTGGAAGTATTTGGTCAACTTTTGTAAACATTGTTTTGGTGTAAAAACCAATTAACACAAAATCATTAAAAGTGTTGTCCAATTTTTATCGAATACTAAACTCTAAGAAATACTCCAAAAATTGGTAAAAATATTTTAAATCATTTAGGAGTATTTGGACAACATTTATAAACATTGTTTTGGTATAAAAACTCATTTAAACAAAATCATCAAAAGTGTTGTCCAATAAACTTGAAGAAATACTCCGAAAAATTAGTAGAAACAATTTAAATCATTTTAGGAGTATTTGGACAACATTTAAAAATAATGTTTTGGTATAAAAAACAAAATCATCAAAATCATGATAAAACCATTTATCAAACACAAGACGGAATGAACATATTGGTGATCGTGTTTTTTCGGTTGGGTATGTAAATTTCTCGCCCCTACAATTAGCGTCGTCTGTGGGAAAAAATCGTTAAGACGTGAGAAATCATTCACATTTTATCAAGCATCTGGTGTATATTCATGTTTTACGGTCACCGGGGCAGATTGTAGTCCATCCAGAGTTCAAATCACCATCCCGGAAGGACACTAGGGGAAGCATTGATTTCAAAATCAGAAGGCTCGGCTACATGAAAAAAGGTTCCAACCATTTTACTTGAGGAAGCAGGCGATAGAAGCATCCCCAAACTCGTCTGGTTTGAAGCAGACTTCAAAGTTGGGCGGACAAGGTATTTCTTGGTTTGAACGAGCTTCCGATCCGGGCGGAGAGAACTTATTTATGGGCGATGGGCGATCGAGTTAGTCCGGGTTTGAACGGCTTTGAAGATGGGCGGCAGGCTATTTCTGGTTTGAACAACTTCCAAGCTGGGCTAGAAGAACTTATTTACGGGATGATGGAACTGTCCGGAACTCGTCTGGTTTGAACGGCTTCGAAGATGGGCCAGACGAGCTATTTTCTAGTTTGAACAGCTTCCGAGTGGACCAGAAGAACTTATTTACGGGCTATGAAACTGTCACGAACTCGTCTGGTTTGAACGGCTTTAAAGCTGGGCCAGACGAGCTATTTCCTGGTTTAAATAGCTTCCGAACTGGACCAGATGAACTTTGATGGACGGATGCCCCTGACGAGAAGTACTCGGCTCGAGTGGACCTTCAAGCATTGATGGACAGATGCATTTGATTCATTATACGCATGGCTGCCCTTGACAAGAAGTGCTCAACTCGGGTCAATCTTCAAACATGATGGGCGGATGCCCTTGATTCATTTTATAGGCGACTGCCCTTAATTGACAAATTTGATGACAGGTGATTGCTTATTAACCAACCATTCGATGTTAGGAACTTCAATCGAGATAGGTCATGATTGGCAAAGATGAGAATGACTCTAGTCTTATAGTTCATGATATTATAAACTACCAGAGTGGGGGAGCTAATTGATACGGGCTAGATTTGCATTATTAAATAGGATCGATATAATTTGGGAGGTGTGCGGCCCTAAATGAATAATTAACCTAAGCCCATGTGTTAGCTAGGGTTTTAGTTTGGCTTGACAAACACGCAACCCTAATTGTTAACCTACAAAAAGGGTGCCTCAGATCAGGTTAGAATTCCAATACACACATTTGATATATTGTTCTATTTTATATATATTCTCACTGTTGTTTTGTAAGCATCAAGGCGTAATGAACATATTGGAGATCAGATTTTCTCGGTGGGGTAAATTTCTCGCCCAACAATATCCATTATCCAGAAGGTAACTATTCAAATTGTACAATGACTCTGAACTTTAATAGATGGAAGTATACAATATTCCTGCTGAACCAGTGTTATATAAATAATTTTTTTAGTAAAATTAAAGAATTCTTAGCACTAATAATAAGTTTTCAGGATCATGATATAAAAAGAAAAATGAAATATTTTTCAAAAAGAAAAAAAAAAGAAAGAAATAAATAAAACAAAAATAAAGTGCATTACTTATAGGAAAAAGGACAAGTGCAGGTGTTTCTTTCACTTGAGTTGGACACCACTATTAGCATAAAGATATTGATATTGATAGTCTTATATATATGTATATATAACACCCTTTATCCAAATTGACATTTTGTATTATCTGTTGTGTTTTATCTTGTATTCTACTTCATAAATATACATTAAATGTATACGATTCATTTTAAGATTAAATTTAAGAAAGTCTTTTATTATGACGTGAAATACGAGATGCACCGGTGGCGGACGATGGGGGACAAGGGGTGTCCCCCAAAATCTTTCAAAAGTTCATTTTTTCCTCCCCAAAGTTTTCCAAAAAAAAAAATCTTTAGTTAAAACAAATGAAATAATTTACAATTGACCCCTTCCCCAAAAACAAATTGATAAAAACTTCAAATTGTTGTCTTTTATAATATAAAAAACCATTAATTATGGTTAGTATATGAGTTTTTTTTTTTCTCATTGTTCAAAGCTATAAACTCGGTCCATTTTTTTGATCCCCCAAAACTGAAATCCTGTGTCCCCCACTGACGAGATGCACATGATCTGAATTGCCAATTTTTTTTCCTTTTTTCCATCTTAAATCAACAAAACAAACAAAGGATTGGTAAATAAAGACAAAATTGGGATTAATCACAAGAAATATTCATCTATTTTCCTCATCTAGCTGTTGTTGGATCCATTTTGAGAAACTCTGTAGAGTGTTCATATCAGCCCTGTAATGCTTCTGAGTAAACTCAAGAAAGGCAGGCCACTTGAAATCAGGATAAATTCTGGGATTATTGGAATCCAGCAATGCAAATGGTGGACTAACCACCTTATCCTTGTTTGGACAAAGAAAGAAAGCAAGAGATTTCCTAGGACACTCATTGTTTACCACTGCCCTGTGCAAACAACTTTTGTACTTCCCATTTGAAAGTGCCTGTCCAAAGGAGGAACATTAAAAAAAAACCAAAAAAAAAATTGTCTCAATCAGAATCAGATGTTTAGAAACAAGAAAATCTGTAGTAGGATTAAGGGATGATTACAAAAACACCCCTGAAGTTTGGGCTAATTACCCAAAAAAAAACTTGAGTTTTGATTCTGTGTTAAATTTAAGGAGGTAACTGTAATATTTTTATAAATATTAGGGGGATTTTGAAAATATTTTTTGCTTATAAATGTGAAAATGTAAGACGAAATCAAACCTCAACAGGGTTTTTGTAATTTTTGAAAAACTCTAGATTTTTTTTGTAATTAGCTCGAACTTTAGGGTTTTTTTTTGTAATTATCCAATCCCTAGGATTAATTATAAAAAAAATACTCTCGAAGTTCAGTGTAATTTTTTGAAATTACAAAAAACACCTTGGCATTTGTCTCGATCTTACAAATTGCACCTATAATGAAGGGGCATTTATTAAGTAAATTTAAACTTTAAGAGTTTTTTTGTAAATTTGAAAGATAACTGGGTTGTTTTTATAATTAGACTAAACGTGAGGTACTTTTTGTAATTTACCCAAATCCGACTAAGTAGGATTCTTGTTAATGTGTAATTAAAAGTAAATTTTGACATGTATCACAATAATTACCATGAAAGTGTCACCTATGTTGACAACAAAAGCATCCAAGTTGGGACTAATCGATTTCCATTCGTTGTCGACAAACACTTGGAGTCCACCAACATTGTCTTGGTGAAGTATTGTAAGTGATGTTGGATCACAATGTGGCCCAGTGCCTAAGGTCATGTTTGGTTGTTGGCATGGTGGATAATAGTTTAGTCTCATTATAGACTCATTTTCTTCGAAGAATTCTTTGAAATGGTCACGCCCAACTCCGAGGCTCATACCCAAAAGTTCCATTATCCCTAATGAGAGTGTGTTCATGGCATTACATAGTCTTGGTAAACTTTCCTGCAATTTATATGTCATTCATCAAATGATTGACAATTTCGACAGAAAAAGTATACTAGATACGCGTGTAGTACACTTAGTACATTGCTTTTGCGTTGACAAAAAAAGTAAGAGTGAGTGAATTGGTTGATTCGTATAGGAATCTAGTTTTTAATACAATTTTTGATTATTTTTTTTTTTGGGAAAAAATGAATATGACACTCAAATGATTGACAATTTTAATAGAAAAGTGTACTAGATACATAGTACACTTAGTATGTCCATTTTTGCGTAAATAAAAAAGTAAGAGTAAGTGAATTGGCTGATTAGTATGCCTGATCATGAAAAAATCTAGTTTTTTGTAATAATGTTCTCCGTTTTCTTTGAAAAAAAAATGAAATTGGTAAAATTTGTGACATTTTTCATACCCCAAGTGCTCGAAATCTTCACCCAGTGTCCTATGGAAGTAGTCTTCCACAATGTGGGATGAGCCCTTTTGTGCCGAGTATTGAAAAGAAAGAGTTTCCTTCCATGGGAGCTTGGAGGAGAACCTTC
Source organism: Rehmannia glutinosa (assembly GCA_016081115.2). Lineage (NCBI taxonomy): Eukaryota > Viridiplantae > Streptophyta > Magnoliopsida > Lamiales > Orobanchaceae > Rehmannia > Rehmannia glutinosa. The sequence goes on from JABTTQ020002851.1 coordinate 452,482, forward strand.
CGGTGAAACTACTAGCGTACCCACAATGTTCTCCAAGTTTCCTTTGAGCTCTTTGCTTCTCGTGAAGGGGTTGCTCAAAGAAGTGGTCCATGTAACGATGAGTGTCCGATACAAGCTTCGCATCAACGCCATGATTCACCACTAGAAAGAAACCGTGCTTTCGGCACGCCTGGCCCACGAGCCTGGAGGCTCGTGCGGAGGCAGTAGGGTTTCCAGAGAGGAAACCACCTAGGTCAACGAGCGGCACGTGGAGCTCTGGTGGGTTGGCACGTGGCTGTTCGTGATCGGGCCACACGAATTGCGGTGGCACGTTGATTTGGTGTTGTAACACTGTTGCATCGAAAATGGGTGACCTTTTTAGGTCATTATTGTGTTTGGTAGGTCGAGGTATGGGTGATTTGCTCGTGATGGTACAATCTATGGTCATTGCATGAAGGGATTTTAAAATTTTAGGATTTGCGAAATACTATGTTTTTTTTATGGGAAGATTTATGGACAAATATATATGGAGGGAAAAGAAAGGATGAGATGAAAATTTAAGAGTTATGATAGAGGAAAAGCCAAGGCCGTTCTTTGGGAAAATAGGTGAACAAAACTTGGTATATTTATAGTCTCCTTTCCTATGTCTCTAACACAAACAACAAAATGGATTATTTACAAGGGAAGGGCTTCATGAGAACTACTATTTGCAAAAAAGGGCTCCGTATTTGAATGAATTAGGCAAAATGGTCCATTCATCTTTTGTCATTTTAGATGTCGATAGAAAAGCGTTTCCCGATGGCTTTTGACGTTTCTTTTGGTAGGGACGATGGCTAATAAAATTTTAAGATTTCAGTTTCCAAAAAAGTAAAAGAATGCTAGATGGATATAGTTTCCAATTAATGTCAAATGCTCACTCAGACGTGTATTATAAGGACGATTGACTTGAGTTCAATCATATACGAATATGTGTGTTCCCTCTAATATTTTCCCCTATTGTACCAAAAAAATAAAAAGTACAAGGCAAAAACGTGTGTAAGACGGTCGCACAGTGCGACGGGTGATACTTTTATTATAAAAGTGATACTTTACTTTTTACACTAAAAGATAACTGTCAGATTACAGAACCAGTCTTACAAGAGGCATCGCCAAATTACAATTCAACATGCCCAAAATCTCCCAAGAAATTTCCCTAGCTACAATAGTTATATCGACTCAAACTAAGAATTATTGTGTAAAAAAGTAATGTAGAAATTAAAGTTAAATATCACTAACATCCAAATTAAACATCATAAATTTTTTGAATTGGTTAAAGTTAGTGTGTTTTCCTAGTGAAAGAGACCAGGTGGGTATGTGTGGTCATGATCATAATTTTGTGTTCCACATGATAGTCTTTTAAGTGGCCATCTATGTTCCCCAACCTCTTTACTTTCAATGTTATGAAGTGTTAGCATTTTGTGCCAATTTACATATTTATAAATATATTTAGAGTATACAACAGCAATGTTTTATGTCAATATTGTCCAGTATAATACCATAAAAATTTGAAAAACCATCTAGGTTCATAAGACGCTTTCCAGATATGGCTAAAGGACCTAGTTTACCCATTCTATTCAATTTCCCAAGGTTTTTGTTACTATTGACTCAATAAACCAAAAAATGAAATAAATTGTGTGTTATGATTAGTAAAAGATCGTTGGGCTACATATATATGGGTCATGGACAAAAATTTATCCAAGATTAGGAGCATAGAGACTCAAAAACTAAGTCCATGAAGCCCAATATGAATATCTTAAATCTCGTAAGTCCACAAAACCATAAATAGTCCATGTATTATACTACATAGGCCAGGCTACTAGCTCTGGCCTTTGAGTATAAATACCTATATATTCCACTATTTTAAGTTACGTAAATCTAATTTAACAACATTTGATTTTCTTTAAAGTTCTATACTGATTTAGCGTTAGAGTGGTATTCCACGGTAAGGCCATCTCCAACGGGCACTCCGTCAACGGCGTCAACTCCAAAATGGCGTTGAAATCTCCTCCAACGGCTGCGCCAACTCAGGCGCTATTTTAGTGTACAAATTAAGAGTATTATTTTTAATATTTATGTTAATAAAAAAATAAATTTTAATAATTAATAAAATAACTTTTGTATTGAAATAATTTGGAATATTCCTTTTAATGCAAAATTTGAAGTAGAATGATTGGAGATGGATTTTGAGTTTGGTGCATAAATTGCACTATTATAGTGCAAAAACTGCACTAAAATAGAAAAATGGTTGGAGATGGCCTAAACGCAAAGACCCCTAACCGCATGTTCATGTTGTCAGGGGCTCGATCTATTACTTACTTTCCGAAAAGTCGCAATAAGTCAATTCCCGATCATGACTAGAATAGGTTTAAGATATTACTACTTAGCCTTGACCACATTAATAAAGTTTTTATTTGTTTTTTTTAAATAAGAAATGGGAGGTGTATGGGCCAAACATGTCTATCTTACCAAGTTCATCAATTTCCAAGGGTTTTGTTTCTACTATAATGTGGAAGAATAGGGATTTGCATGAGTGACTAGTAATGTGTAGATCAAAGTTCAGACATATCTTGAAAGTCATGTGATACTTCCAACATTTAATCAAGTATTATTTTTCTTCTTCTTTAAGTTCGCTCTGATATATTTAAATTTATGAAACGTACATTTTATAATCACATAATTGATTGATTTTTTTGTCCGAACTAGTTCACATGATTCGGATAAGTTAGATAAGGTGCATGTATCATAATCAAGGCGAATCTTAAATTCCTAAATATTTTTGTCTTATTTTGATTTAGAATTGAGTTTTGACAAATTAAATTATGCTATAAAAAGTTTTTAAAAAAATATGTCTTTTAAATTCTATTTTAAGACGTGTAACAACTTTAGACTTGTCAATTTTTAATGGAAAGAAGTATAATGAAGTTGTCACAACTTAACCAACATGCTTCTACTTGTCTAATAAGTTTTGACAAATTATGCTTTAAAAAGAAACAAAATTTATGCCTTTTAAGCTCTATTTTAAGACGTGTAACAACTTAATAAATTTTTTAATGGAAAGAAGTATAATGAAGTTGTCACAACTTATCCAACATGCTTCTACTTGTCTAATTCTTTGACCTTTTTCGCTCGGAAATCCTACCTTATATCCCCCCCTTCAATTGTCGTTTGTCACTATTAGATTCGTAGACAAATGTATTTCACCATTTGTGCATACATACAAGAAGACTGGCAGAACTAACTTTACCGTGAATTTTTATCTTAGATTCTTAAATTTAAAAATCATTTGACTATTTGTCGTGTAACTGGAATTCACCAAGTCACATCAAGCATCGTTAATAGTGGGATCAATATTGGTTGCTCCTAAAATACTCCTTCCCCGCGAAATAGTTTTCCGACCGAACTCTTTCACGAAACTTGCACAAAGGGGGGCTGGAGATGTGCTCCGACGTGCCCTCTCCGATGCCTAAGTCAGAAACTTAGAAGAGAAGTAAGAGGCGAAAATATAATAAAAGAGATAAAAGTGTGATTAGGTCAAGAATGAACCTGAACTTGGACTTTTATAGCTTAGCCCGAATTAGGATCTCCGTAAAAGCCGGGATTCTGTTACGATTTGGTAGCAGAATCATGATTAAGATAGGATCGGATCTTCAAAACCCTAATTTGTCATCAAAGGACTTCGGACCTGAGCTGACCTACTGCACCTGAGGTCATCACATTGTCTATACTTGTGCTTGTTCTTTGTGAATCTCCTCATACGTCCTTACAAATCAGCCTTCCCTTTACTCAAAGAACCGAAACAGTTCGGCCTACTAAGGTGTAAATTTCGGCCCAAATAAGTGCGAATCCAACGCGAAGCTTAACGGATCGCCCCAACTCGCGGGTCGCAGTTGAATTGGTCTAACACGTAAGCCTAACAGATCAGCCCAACATGTGGGCTTAACAGATCGGCCTAACCCATTGGCTTAACAGATCGGTCACGTAAGCCTAACAGATCGGCCCAACCCGTTGGCTTAACAGATCGGCCCATGAGTAGAGTTCCTTAACTCGGCCTAAACTATATTCATTCTTATCACATATAGTGGTTACATATGTAATTTAGTAACAAATAAGGTCGTTGTGATCTCAAGTTGTGGTACTTAATTTTGTGAGGACATGAAATAATAATGCACGTCAGGCTTAGGTATGGAAAAATGATCCGTCCCGCCCGTATAAATGCAAGACACGAGATGGGCCCACTAGACCTATGCACGTGGCAGTTCGGGTCCGAGTAGTAGTGTTTCCTCGCCCCACCCCATATGTAACAATATTATACAAATGGGGCAGGGCGGGGCAATAGTAATGGGTCCATCCCCGCCTCATTATCATCCTCAGTCAGGCTTCAGAGTTAGCTAGCTCCAAGCAATGACCGTCCAATACCTAAGTTAGTTCGAGTCTTTAGGTCTGGTAGAATATGAATAACAAGTGAGTAGTAAAAACACTAATTAGCTCATGAGAGTCAATTCATATCACATTTATACTCATTTTCATTTGGTCGCACGTTGTAGGACATGTGTCGAAATCGTGACAGTTGTTAAGTCACCTCAACATTCAGAGTTATTGGTCATATTTCCAGTGTAGCGGACCTCGATTTGGGTCAGGTCGGGGTTCCATTCACATTAGAACTGACAATGAGTTGGGTCGGGTCAGTCTGACCCAAGCCTAACATGCCAAGCCATAAAATTGGATTGAGTCGGACAGACCCTAAGATTTCATCGGGCCGCATTTCTTATAGCTCAACCCAGCCAAACCCAGCAAGTGTATTTTTAGTCAGGCCATTTGGGCTGGGTCAAAGTAGGTCCGGTATTTTTCGAACATCTAAAAATGAAACTTAACTGAGCCCTATATGTGGGTTGGTTGGGTCGGCCCATCAGGATGGGCTAATTTTGCCAACTCCAATTCACGTAGACTTGGAGCTCCGAACTTTTTAGTCATTCTGCTCACTTCTAAGAGTTATTTTGTAACCATTGTTGTGTGTCAAAATTTTTGGTCCTATAGCTATAGGGGTAGTGAAATTGGTCTCTTAAAAATTACGTTTTGCAAAAACTGCTGCAATTAAAGAAAACTCGCAAATCAAATTATTTTTCGTTAACATTTTACCCAAAAATGTCATGTGACTAGCACATGAACCCCCAATTTCCGAGCTCATATAGCAATTTTTGACAAAAATAGAACTCAATTCGTGATCTTTTTAATTACAATATTATTTTTGCAAAATATGAATTTTATAGAACCAATGTTTTCACCTCTATAGTTAAAGGATCAATATTATAATACTTCCATTGTAGTATACTACACTCAATGTAAACAATTTTTCCAACTAAAATTACTTTCAGATTCTTACTTTTACCATTGTGACTTAAGGATGACAATAGGGCGGGGTAGGGTAGGGCAGAGCGAGTACTTGAAGATCCATACGACGATCCTATATGATGGTTGTGTTTGATAAATGGTTTTATCATGATTTTGATGATTTTGTTTTTATACCAAAACAATGTTTTTAAAGGTTGTCCAAATACTCCTAAATGATTTAAAATGGTTTTAATATTTTCCGGAGTATTTCCTCAAGTTTTACTTTAGATAAAATTGGACAACACTTCTAATGATTTTTTGTTTATATGTTTTTACTTCAAAACAAGGTTTCTAAATGTTGTCTAAATACTCCCGATTGGTTTAAAATGTTTTTACGAATTTTTTGGAGTATTTCTTGAGGTTTATGTTCGTCAAAAATCGGACAACATTGTATTTAGGAGGTCGACCGATCGACCAAAGAGGCGACCGGTACCTGGGAGCAAAACATCGAAATAAAAACTTTGATATTTCATTTTTTGGTCAGTGCAACCGGTTGCACATAGGTTCGACCGGTCGAGGTGCACTTCGACCGGTCGCCCTGTGTAAATTTGCTGCTATATGTTTCAAACTTCTATTTCTGTGCGACCGGTCGCACTATGCTTTGACAGCAAAATTCTAACCGTTGTGCAGCAGACACTTTTTCCCTAAATTGTGGGATTGATTTCTAACAGCTATAATCTTGATTTTAATTGCAATTTTTTTGTAGATATCAGATTCTAAGAGGAGCCTATCAAGTATCAATCATCTCCTATAAATAGAGGAAGATTTGAAGCACAAATATATGAGAGAAAACTACAACACAACAAGATACACTCAAGAATACACTTGTTCTTACATTGTCTTATTTCTTGTTGTAATTTGCCTAGCTATTCACTTTCACATCCTTGAGGTCTAGGCTATTCTTGATTACACTTTGCACTCAAATTGTAATATTCATTATTGAGTTGTAATCTTGATTTTTGGTTATCATTCAACACAAGATATCCTTGTGAGTGTTCTTGTGGTAAGAGCACACTTGGATGATCTAGGTGATAGGTGCAAGAAGATTGTGGTGATCTTCTTATTGAGGTGTTGAAGAATTTGGTATTCTTCAAGGTTGAAGATTGTGGTAATCTTCACAAGGTGCCGTTGAAGGAAGATTGTGGTGATCTTCAAAGGGAGATTGTGGTAATCTCCAAAGGTGTTGTTGAAGAAGAGTGTGGTGCTCTTCAAGGTGTTGTAAGTTGAATTTGTATTAATTTTGGTAATTAATAAAATTCTTTTTTCTTTTTGAAATCCATCCCGGATATACTGGGGTGGTAGTAGATTAGGCCCTAGGTGGGTTGAACTATTATAAATCGACGTATGTTGTTTACATTCCGCACCTTTATTATTGTGTTGAGCATTTGGTTCGAAAAAAAGGGCGAAATCGAAAAGATGGAGATAATCTATTCACCCCCCTCTAGATTATCGTAGCCGTTTGGACTTACAAGTGGTATCAGAGCCAAACTCTTTGGCAAGCTCGTTTCACATCGCGAGTAAAGAGAAACGATCGTCGGCTACGAACGAAGCTCATCTATCCGGCACCTCCACCACCAAGTCACCACTATTTGATTCCAAAAATTTTATATTTTGGAAAGAAAGAATGGAATGTTATCTACAAGGTTGCGGGTTCGATTTATGGAACACCGTCATAAATGGAGAATCAATTCCAATGATAGACACACCACACACCTCCAAAGGCCTCAAAGAGCTAAATGATGAAGAGAAGAAAACCATCTCCTTAAACGGTAAAGCTCTCAATATTTTGTATTGTTCATTTACTAATTTGGAATATGAACATATTGTAGGAATTCGATCGGCACATGAAGTATGGCAAAAGTTAGAAACCATCTATGAAGTATTTGCAAATGAAAGGAGTCAAACAAAAGCATCTATTTCTCAAAGGGATACAATGTCAAATCTAAGGAACAAGCCTCTTACAACTTCCAACTATGAAGAAGTTGAACATTGTCTTATGGGCATCGAGAAGAAAACGAGGTATGTCTTAAACCCTCTATTTCCTATGATATTGTTATTCAAAATGATTATAGTGATTTGCAAAATGATTATGATGAACTTCAAAATGAATTCCAAAGCTTACTTGTTAAATACAAAAATTTGAAAAAGGAATTCAATGTTTTGAAAAATGATAAGGATAGTTTATTTACTTCCTATGAATCACTATCATGTGCTCACACCACTACACTTGACAAGGTTAGAAACCTTGAAAAAGAAAATAGTACTCTTGTTGAGAATATTGATTGCATGAAAAGGGATTTATTAAAATCCAACTTGAGTACCAATAGAATGACCGATATTGTTGATTGTTGTGATAATTCGAAACTAGAACTTGATCATAAACCTAAGGGTGTCAATCACATGAAAAAGAATCAAGTCTCTAAGCACGTTGGTCATTATGCTCCTAGAATTATTACATGCTTCTATTGCGGTAAAAAGGGTCATACGACTAATACTTGTCGGGCTAGAAATAGCTCTAATCATTATTGGAGACCTAAAAGTCTCAAAGCTAATCCTAAAGGACCCAAACACTTGAGGGTACCACAAAATAATGCCATATTAGGTACCTGGCGAAATAATGATCGAAGAAAATTCATACCGCCAAGAAGGCATCAAATGACCGTTTCATTTGATCAAAGAAGGAGAAATTATTTTCGACAAAGCCAATTTCCAAGAAGAGGATATAATCAAAAATGGGAAGAACACAATCCTTGGAAATGGCAAAGACATCATCAACAAGATGATTTTCAAAGAAGAAGAGACTATCAACAATGGGAAGGCAACAACCCTTGGAAATGGAGTAATCAAAGAAGTCATCGTCAACAAAGTGACTTCTCAAAGGGAAGATATCATCAACAATGGGAACGACACAACCCATGGAAACGGCAAAATTGGTAAACCGTATCTCCCTATTTATATATGCATTTTATTTTATTTCTATGCATATTTTTATTTGTGTCTTAATTGCAAAATGAGTTTTCATGTATTTAAATTTTAAATTAAGGTCTTCCAAAACTTATGTGTATTTTTAAATTTTTTTGAAAAAGAAGACCTTATATGATGTTTTTAAAACTCTTGTGCATTTTTGTAGACTAAAGTATATTATCATCTCTTATGGAATTTTATGGCATGAGCTTACTTGTGATATCTCTTAGCCTACACTTTTATCATTATGATTTGTGCTAGATTTGTTTTAAGAATTGTGTAGGATTTACATATTTTCACAAATGGCCATTTTGTCAAGAAAGGCACAAATTATCGAGGTACGTTTACTTGTGTTATTCTTACTCTTATAGACTCGATATATGTATTGCCATGTGCATATGTGCTTGTTTTTCATAGTATTTTATACAAGTGCCATTAAGAGGATTTTTAGATTTTTTGAAAGGCACTATTCGATATTTGATTGCACATATTTGCTTTGTCAACTTTTGTTCAAATACTTCTTTTAAATGAGGTCTCAATTATATGCTATCGGATTTTCAAATTTCAAAAGAGACCTTTTGTAGCTTTCTTAAGCTTATTTGAACTTGCATGATTTATTAGACTCTTGATGATCTTCTAAATGCATAGTATGTGTTTCTTGCTTCATGGTCTATATATATAGTGTCTCTTACTACTATGCTCTTTTGTAAGATATTTTGTGATTGATGATTGAGACATATTTTTACACTTGGGCTATTTTTATTCTTGATTATATAAGCGATGCCGTTAATGAGTTTGTTAAGTTGTGTAGATGAGAAATGAAGTACTCCAAATATTGGTTACCTCAAAACATTTGGATGTATATGTTCTATTGTGAACACCATAGACAAATTGGATGCCCTATGATGATAGTAATGAAGTAGACAAAAAGGGTATTCCGGAACAAACTCGATGACCAAGGCAACATTGGTCGAACTAAGGCAAGGTTAGTAGCTCGAAGGTATTTTCTAGAAGAAGGTAATTGATTTTGATGTAACATTTGCACTCATAGCACATTTAGTAGCTATTTGCATTTTACTTGCCCATTCGTGTTTTAAGAAAATTTCAAGCTTTATCAAATGGATGTTAAATCCAATTTTCTCAATGGTTTTATTCAAGAAGAAGTCTATGTAAAACAACCTCCGGGTTTAAAATTTTTCTAGGCCAAATGATTTTATAAAAGGCCTTGTATGGTTCAAAACAAGTAACCCCATGTATGGTATGATAGACTTAGCTATTTTTGCTAAATGATTTTACAAGAGGTAAAATTGATACTACTCTCTTTGTTTTTGAAAAAGGGCAAGATTGTTTGCTTGTGCATATTTATGAGAATATTTTTGGTGCTACTAATGAACATTTGTGCAAGATATGGTTTTCTAAGTTGATACTAGGTGAACTTGAGATGATCATGATAAGGGGATCTCAAATTTGATCATTGGAATTCAAGTTAATCAATGCCAAGAAGGTGGTTATAAATTCACAATCAAAATATGCAAAAATATCTTTGAAGATATTAGGCATTGAAGAAGGAAGAATCAACTCAAACTCTATGGCTACCAATGTAGAGATTAACAAAGGTTGAGAAAGACATATCGATTAACAAACAAATTCGAGGTATGTTTTCTTGTATTATTTCTATAGACTCAACATTCCATATGCCTTATGTCTATATGCTCGACTTCAAATTATCCCAACGAATCTCATTAAAGTGTCGTTAAAAGAATTTTTCGATATTTGTAAGGCACTTCTTCTTATGACTTGTTCATCCAAAGCTTTAAAACGTTCTTATTTTTTTAGGATAACAAGTCCGGTGAAAATTATTCAAAATATAGTTCATCATCATTGAACTAAACATATTGAGATTCGAAAAACTTTTTAAGGGATTGAGCTTTCAACAAAAACTTGAGATATGTTTAATTCCGTCTCAAGGATAACTCGCGGACTTTTTAATCATTAACCGCCGAGTACTTTACCTCATTTTGAGCTTGATCATGACATAATGTATATTGAATGAGGTCTACGTTTGCATTTTGCACGTTTTTAAAACCTATGGGCGAAAAATCGGATTTTTGGATCAAACTTCGAATTTTGAGATAGAACTCAAACAGTGGGCTGACTGGAGCAAGGCCGACCGGTCGCCCATGCCGTCGACCGGTCGCCCTTGGTGAAATTTCAGTTAAAATGAGTTCTGTTTCCAGTATTTGGCATTTTGGCCTTTTTCTTCTCTATTTCGTCTCCTTCGTCATTTGTACACATATTTCACTTCAAATGTGTTTTGATGCATGAATTATACATTTTGGGGTTTATCTAGCTCGGTTATCATCATTGATGCTCATCTTTACCGATCGAATGGTAAGAATTCTACTTCCTTTGCTCAATTGGGTTGAACCCTTGAGATTATGACTTATCTGTTATATTGTTGATGGTAGTTTCATATGAATTTGATGAGCTTGTCACTTATGATGTATTGTATTGTGTTTGAACTGATTTTGGTGATGAAAAACTTGGCTTGATTACGTTTACAAGGGCTATATACATCTTCTTTAAAACTTGACGCCCGCCAAGTGTTCGATAAAATGTTTCAATGAAAAATTCATCACCTACATGATTCTCTCGATTTCAAAAGTCTTATATATTTATAGAGATCATGTTTTGCTTATCAAATGATCTTTCATAAGCTTCTACAAGTCGTATGATTCGACTCTTCCCTCATATTTGGTTTATAAGCTTCAATGTTCAAATAGCTCGATACATCGGTTTAGTTGCGCACTTTGATATGAATATATGATGTATTTATCGTGCTAACATTCTTTTTGATGATTCCAAAGGGGGAGAAACAGGTTATAAGCTCATAAAAGCTAAGATAAGCTTAACGAAAAGAAGCTATAAGCTATGGCTTCATAAAGCCATAAGTTGTGGATCATATTTAGTCCACTTGGTGCATTATGGTTATGTATGAATCATGGTTCATTGGTTGTAGTATGGATTTATATACGGTTCTAATGATGTATCTTTGATAGGGGGAGCTTTTAAGATTTTGATACTTAAGCTAAATATTGAAAAGCTAAGCCTTTAGCTTTTGTTTAAAGTTGCTTCTATATTACTTTTGTTGTGCATATTGATAGGGGGAGCTTTTGCTATATGTGTTTGAATATCTCTACTCCCATCCTTGTGTTTATTGCACGGAATGTTGTCGCTCACAACGGATAGTTCTCTTTAACCGGTAAAATTGTTTTGTTTTCAAAATCGACCTCGTTAAAATTGTTTTGGTTTGTAATCATCAAAAAAGGGGGATTGTTTGATAAATGGTTTTATCATGATTTTGATGATTTTGTTTTTATACCAAAACAATGTTTTTAAAGATTGTCCAAATACTCCTAAATGATTTAAAATGGTTTTAATATTTTCCGGAGTACTTCCTCAAGTTTTACTTTAGATAAAATTGGACAACACTTCTAATGATTTTTTGTTTATATGTTTTTACTTCAAAACAAGGTTTCTAAATGTTGTCTAAATACTCCCGGTTGGTTTAAAATGTTTTTACGAATTTTTTGGAGTATTTCTTGAGGTTTATTTTCGTCAAAAATTGGACAACATTGCATTTAGGAGGTCGACCAGGTCGACCAAAGAGGGACGTGCACTGGAGCAAAACATCAAAACAAAAACTTTGATCTTTCATTTTTGGTCGGTCAACGGTTGCACATAGGTTCGACCTGGTCGAGGTGCACTTGACCGGTCGCCTGTAAATTTGCCGATATATGTTTCAAACTTATTTTCGTGCGACCGTCGCCCTATGCTTTGACAAAGAAAATTCTAACCGTTGTGCTGTGATGACTTTTCCCTAAATTATGGGATTGATTTCTAATGACTATAATCTTGATTTTAATTGCAATTTTTTTGTAGATATCAGATTCCAAGAGGAGTCTATCAAGTATCAATCATCTCCTATAAATAGAGGAAGATTTGAAGCACAAATATATGAGAGAAAACTACAACACAACAAGATACACTCAAGAATACACTTGTTCTTACATTGTCTTATTTCTTGTTGTAATTTGCCTAGCTATTCACTTTCACATCCTTGAGGTCTAGGCTATTCTTGATTACACTTTGCACTCAAATTGTAATATTCATTATTGAGTTGTAATCTTGATTTTTGGTTATCATTCAACACAAGATATCCTTGTGAGTGTTCTTGTGGTAAGGCACACTTGGATGATCTAGGTGATAGGTGCGAGAAGATTGTGGTGATCTTCTTATTGAGGTGTTGAAGAATTTGGTATTCTTCAAGGTTGAAGATTGTGGTAATCTTCACAAGGTGCCGTTGAAGGAAGATTGTGGTGATCTTCAAAGGGAGATTGTGGTAATCTCCAAAGGTGTTGTTGAAGAAGAGTGTGGTGCTCTTCAAGGTGTTGTAAGTTGAATTTGTATTAATTTTGGTAATTAATAAAATTCTTTTTCTTTTTGAAATCCATCCCGGATATACTGGGGTGGTAGTAGATTAGGCCCTAGGTGGGTTGAACTACTATAAATCGACGCGTGTTGTTTACATTCCGCACCTTTATTATTGTGTTGAGCATTTGGTTCGAAAAAGAGGGCGAAATCGAAAAGATGGAGATAATATATTCACCCCCCGTCTAGATTATCGTAGCCGCTTGGACTTACAGGTTGGTAGACCCGTCATTGGTCGGGTCGAACGTGCAGATGAATTTTTTGTTGTTATATGATAAAATGCACAATAATTCAAATAAAAAAATTGTTTGATAAATGGTTTTATCATGATTTTGATGATTTTGATTTTACACCAAAACAATGGTTTTAAAGGTTGTCCAAATACTCCTAAATGATTTAAAATGGTTTTAATATTTTCCGGAGTATTTCATCAAGTTTTATTTTCGATAATATTGGACAAACACTTTTAATGATTTTATGTCAAAGGTTTCTTTCATTGAAACTATGTTTCTAAATGTTGTCCTAATACTCCCGATTGGTCTAAAATGTCTTCGCGAATCATTTTCGATAATCGGTTGCACATAGGTTCGACCGGTCGAGGTGCACTTCGACCGGTCGCCCTGTGTTAATTTGCTACTATGTGTTTCAAACTTCTATTTCTGTGCGACCGGTCGCCCTATGCTTTGACAGCAAAATTCTAACCGTTGTGCAGCAGACATCTTTTCCTTAATTTGTGGGATTGATTTCTAACAGCTCTTTTCTTCAATTGCCTTGCAATTTTTTACAGAATTCATGTCCCCAAGAGGATCCTATCATGTACAAGACATCTTCTATAAATAGAGGAAGAATTGAAGCAACACAACAAGAGAGAAAACTACAACACAACAAGATACACTCAAGAATACACTTGTTCTTACATTGTCTTATTTCTTGTTGTAATTTGCCTAGCTATTCACTTTCACATTCTTGAGGTCTAGGCTTTTCTTGATTACACTTGCACTCTATTGTATTATCAATTATCGAGTTGTAATCTTGAATTTGGGTAATCATTCAACACAAGATATCCTTGTGAGTGTTCTTGTGGTAAGAACACACTTGGGTGATCTAGGTGTTAGGTGTAAGAAGATTGTGGTAATCTTCTTGTTGAGGTGTTGAAGAATTTGGTATTCTTCAAGGTTGAAGATTGTGGTAATCTTCAAAGGGGGATTGTGGTAATCTCCAAAGGTGTTGTTGAAGAAGAGTGTGGTGCTCTTCAAGGTGTTGTTGTAAGTTGGTGTTGCTCACACCACCACTCTTGACAAGGTTAGAAACCTTGAGAAAGAAAATAGTACTCTTGTTGAGGATATAAATTGCTTGAAAAATGATCTATCTAAATCCAACTTGAGTACCGATAGAATGACCAATATTGTTGATTGTTGTGATAATTCGAAACTAGAACTTGATCATAAGCCTAAGGGTGTCAATCACATGAAAAAGAATCAAGTCTCTAAGCACGTTGGTCATTATGCTCCTAGAATTATTACTTATTTTTATTGCGGTAAAAAGGGTCATATGGCTAATACTTGTCGGGCTAGAAATAGCTCTAATCATTTTTGGAGACCTAAAAGTCTCAAAGCTAATCCTAAAGGACCCAAGCACTTGAGGGTACCACAAAATAATGTTGTATTAGGTACCCGGCGAAATAATGATCGGAGAAGAGATATACCGCAAAGAAGACATCAAATGACCATTTCATTTGATCAAAGGAGAAAACATTTTCAAAGCCAATTTCCAAGAAAAAGATATAATCAAAAATGGGAAGAACACAATCCATGGAAATGGCAAAGACATCATCAACAAGATGATTTTCAAATAAGAAGAGACTATCAACGATGGGAAGAACAAAAATATTGGAAATGGAGTAATCAAAGGAGCCATCATCAACAAAGTGACTTCTCAAAGGGAAGATATCATCAACAATGGGAACGACACAATCCATGGAAATGGCGTAATTGGTAATCCGTATCTCCCCATTTAAATATGTATTTTATCTTATTTCTATGCATGTTTTTATTTGTGTCTTAATTGCAAAATGAGTTTTCATGTATTTAAATTTTAAATTAAGGTCTTCAAAACTTATTTGTATTTTTAAAATTTTTGAAAAAGAAGACCTTATATGATATTTTTAAAACTCTTGTGCATTTTTTGTATTATCATCTCTTATGGATTTTTATGGCATGAGCTTACTTGTGATATCTCTTAGCCTACACTTTTATCATTATGATTTGTGCTAGATTTGTTTTAAGAATTGTGTAGGATTTACATACTTTCACAAATGGCCATTTTGTCAAGAAAGGCATAAATTATCGAGGTACGTTTACTTGTGTTACTTTTACTCTTATAGACTCGATATATGTATTGCCATATGCCTATGTGCTTGTTTTTCATAGTATTTCATACAAGTGCCATTAAGAGAATTTTTAGATTTTTCGAAAGGCACTATTCAATATTTGATTGCACATATTTGCTTTGTCAACTTTTGATAAATGAGGTCTCAATTATATGCTATCGGATTTTCAAATTTCAAAAGAGACCTTTTGTAGCTTTCTTAAGCTTATTTGAACTTGCATGATTTATTAGACTCTTGATGATCTTCTAAATGCATAGTATGTGTTTCTTGCTTCATGGTCTATATATATAGTGTCTCTTACTACTATGCTCTTTTGCAAAATATTTTGTAATTGATGATTGAGACATGTTTTTACACTTGGGCTATTTTTATTCTTGATTATATAAGCAATATCGTTAATGAATTTGTTAAGTTGTGTAGATGAGAAATGGAGTACTCCAAATATTGGTTACCTCAAAATATTTGGATGTATATGTTCTATTGTGAACACCTTAGACAAATTGGATTCCCTATGATGATAGTAATGTAGTAGACAAAAAGGGTATTCCGGGACAAACTCGATGACCAAGGCAACATTGGTCGAACTAAGGCGAGATTAGTAGCTCGAAGGTATTTTCAATAAAAAGGTAATTGATTTTGATGTAACATTTGCACTCATAGCACACTTAGTAGCTATTTGCATTTTACTTGCCCATTCGTGTTTTAAGAAAATTTCAAGCTTTATCAAATGGATGTTAAATCCAATTTTCTCAATGGTTTTATTCAAGAAGAAGTCTATGTAAAACAACCTCCGGGGTTTAAAATTTTTTTCTAGGCCAAATGTTTTTTTTTAAAGGCCTTGTACGGTTGATAGACTTAGCTATTTTTGCTAAATGATTTTACAAGGGGTAAAGTTGATACTACTCTCTTTGTTTTTGAAAAAGGGCAAGATTGTTTACTTGTGCATATTTATGAGAATATTTTTGGTACTACTAATGAATATTTGTGCAAGATATTTTTCCAAGTTGATGCAAGGTGTACTTGAAATGAGCTTGATGGGGGAGCTCAATTTCTTGATTGGACTTCAAATCATTCAATGCCAAGTAGATGGCTACATTTCAAAAGAACTCTTGAAGGAGTTAGGCATTGAAGAAGGAAGAATCATCTCAACCTCTATGGCTACCAATGAAGAAATTGACAAAGGTTGAGAAAGGCATGTCGGTTGACAAATAATTTCGAGGTATGTTTTCTTGTTTATTCCAATAGACTCGACATTTCATATGCCTTATGTCTATATGCTCGATTTCAAAAACTATCCCAACGAATCTCATTAAAGTGCCATTAAAAGAAATTTTCAAATATTTGAAAGGCACTTCTTCTTATGACTTGTATATCCAAAGATTTAAAACGTTCTTATTTTTCGGGATAACAAGTTCGGTATTTATTATACGGTTATTCGTATTCAAAATATGGTTCGTCATAATCGAACTAAACATATTGAGATTCGAAAAACTTTCTAAGGGATTGCGTTTTTATCAAAAACTTGAGATGTGTTTAATTCCGTCTCAAAGTTAACTCGCGGACTTTTTAATCATTTACCGCCGAGTATTTTACCTCATTTCGAGCTTGATTATGACATAATGTATATTGAATGAGGTCTACGTTTGCATCTTGCACGTTTTAAAACTTAGGAGCGAAAAATCGGATTTTTGGATCAAACTTTGGATTTTTTAAACAGAACTCAAACAGTGGGCTGACTGGGGCAAGGCCGACCGGTCGCCCATGCCGTCGACCGGTCGCCCTGCCCCTGGACCGGTCGCCCTTGATGATTTTCCTTGTTAAAAATGTTCTGTTTTCCAGACTTAGCCATTTTGGCTCTCTTGGTTCATTTTTCGTCTCCTTTGCAATTTTCACACACATTTCACTTCAAATGAGTTTTGATGCATGAATTATATATTTTGGGGACTACATAGCTCGGTTATCATCATTGTTGCTCATCTTTACCGATCGAATGGTAAGAATTCTACTTCTTTAGCTCAATTGGGTTGAACCCTTGAGTTTGTGACTATATGTATTTTTCTTGATTGTTGATGATTGATATTTGTTAAATTGTATTTGGTGATAAAAAACTTGGCTTGATTTCATTTACAAGGGCTATATATATCATTTTCTAATTCTGACGCCCGCCAAATGTTCGATAAAATGTTTCAATGAAAAATTCATCACCTACATGATTCTCTCGATTTCAAAAGTCTTATATATTTATAGAGATCATGTTTTGCTTATCAAATGATATTTCATAAGCTTCTACAAGTCGTATAATTCGACTCTTCCCTCCTATTTGGTTTAAAAGCTTCAATGTTCAAAATAGCTCGATACATCGGTTTACTTGCGCACTTTGTTATGAATATATGATGTATTTATCGTGCTAACATTCTTTTTGATGATTCCAAAGGGGGAGAAACAGGTTATAAGCTTTTTAGCTCAAAGAAGCTAAGATAAGCTTAACGAAAAGAAGCTATAAGCCATGGCTTCATAAAGCCATAAGTTGTGGATCATATTATGTCCACTTGATTTATTATGGTTATGTATGATTCTTGGTCCATTGGTTGTAGTATGAACATATTTATGTTTCTAATGATGTCTCTTTGACAGGGGGAGCTTTTAAGTTATTGATACTTAAGCTCAATATTGAAAAGCTAAGATTTTAGCTTATGTTTAAGTTGCTTCTATATAACTCTTGTTGTGCATATTGATAGGGGGAGCATTTGTAATATATGTTTGAATCTCTCTACTCCCATCCTTGTGTTTATTGCACGGAATATTGTCGCTCACAACGGATAGTTCTCTTTAACCAGTAAAATTGTTTTGTTTTCAAAATCGACCTCGTTAAAATTGTTTTGGTTTGTAATCATCAAAAAGGGGGAGATTGTTTGATAAATGATTTTATCATGATTTTGATGATTTTGATTTTACACCAAAACAATGGTTTTAAAGGTTGTCCAAATACTCCTAAATGATTTAAAATGGTTTTAATATTTTCCGGAGTATTTCATCAAGTTTTATTTTCGATAATATTGGACAAACACTTTTAATGATTTTATGTCAAAGGTTTCTTTCATTGAAACTATGTTTCTATATGTTGTCCTAATACTCCCGATTGGTCTAAAATGTCTTCGCGAATTTTTCGGAGTATTTATTGGAATTTATATTGGACAACACTTCTTGTATTAATGTGTTATTTCATCAAAACTATATTTCTAATGTTGTCCTAAATACTCCCGATCGGTTTAAAATGTTTTTACGAATTTTTGGAGTATTTCTTGAGGTTTATTTTTGATAAAAATCGGACAACTTGTCATTGAGGTCGGTCGACCAAACCAAGAGGCGGCCGGTACTGGGAACAAGTTTCGTGAAAGAAACTTGAGAACTCTCAAAATTGGTCAAGGTCTGTAGGTTGCACATAGGTTCGACCGGTCGAGGTGCACTTCGACCGGTCGCCTGTGTTAATTTGCTGCTATATGTTTCAAACTTCTATTTCTGTGCGACCGGTCGCCCTATGCTTTGACAGCAAAATTCTAAACGTTGTGCAGCAGACATCTTTTCCTTAATATGTGGGATTGATTTCTAACAGCTCTTTTCTTCAGTTGCCTTGCAATTGTTTACATAATTCATGTCCCCAAGAGGAGCCTATCATGTACAAGACATCTTCTATAAATAGAGGAAGAATTGAAGCAACACAACAAGAGAGAAAACTACAACACAACAAGATACACTCAAGAATACACTTGTTCTTACATTGTCTTATTTCTTGTTGTAATTTGCCTAGTTATTCACTTTCACATTCTTGAGGTCTAGGCTTTTCTTGATTACACTTGCACTCTATTGTATTATCAATTATCGAGTTGTAATCTTGAATTTGGGTAATCGTTCAACACAAGATATCCTTGTGAGTGTTCTTGTGGTAAGAACACACTTGGGTGATCTAGGTGTTAGGTGTAAGAAGATTGTGGTAATCTTCTTGTTGAGGTGTTGAAGAATTTGGTATTCTTCAAGGTTGAAGATTGTGGTAATCTTCACAAGGTGCCGTTGGAGATTGTGGTAATCTTCAAAGGAAGATTGTGGTAATCTCCAAAGGTGTTGTTGAAGAAGAGTGCGGTGCTCTTCAAGGCGTTGTTGTAAGTTGGTGTTGTATTAATTTGTGGTAAATTAATAAAATCTTTTTTTCTTTTTGAAATCCATTCCGGATATATTGGGGTGGTAGAGGATTAGGCCCTAGGTGGGTTGAACCTCTTATCGACGTGTGTTGTTTACATTCCGCACCTTTATTATTGTGTTTGAGCATTTGGTTCGAAAAAAAAGGGTGATTTGTGAAAAGATGGAGATAATCTATTCAACCCCCCTTTAGATTATCGTAGCCGCTTGGACTTACAAAAATAACACTATAACATAAATGGCATTAGGTAATACAAAATTATAACACTTTTTCATAAGACACATTAGGTAACACGTGTTCATAACACTTTTTATATTACAATTTTTAGTTAACACTTCTGCAGCACTTTATCAATGTGTAACGTTTATATGTAACAGTTTTAAATAAGTATCACTTTTTTTTTTGTTATTTCTTTTGTAATACAAATAGGTATCACGTTAATTAAACAATACTCTAAATAACACTGCATTTTATTAATTGTAGCACTTTTTGGGCTATATTTTGGTAACACAAAATTATCTCTTTCATTGAATAAAGCCAATGGTTAATTTAATTAATTGATACCACAAAATAGGTGAAGACAAAGTACTATGTTTTTTTATTGATTTTTTATTTTCTTTTGGTAATGTCTTTTTATTTTTTCTAAATTTTTACGGAGGTAATTAAATTCATCTTAATACCAATTTTGTAATGCTTTTTAATTTTTTAATATTTTAAATTTTTCCGAAAACCAATTTCTTAGGTAACTTTTTTTTTACTTTTTTAGAAAATATTTTCTATTGAAAATTGTTACTGTTGGTAGTTAATTACAATTTTTTTCTCTCGGTAAATAACTTTTTCATAATATATTTATTAACTTTTACTACTCTTAGAATTTTAATATGTTAGTAAATTAATTTCATATTTTAGATATTTTTTATTTTTATCAATAAGAAATTAATCATTCGATAATTTTATTTTAAATTTTTTTGTATTTTTATTTTTATTATGTCCTATAATATATAATATAATATAATTTGTAATATATATTGTATATCATATTCTTTAATACATAAAGTATATAATATGTAAATATATAATATATATGTATATATATAAAACAATGCAAAAGTTGTAATAAGAATTAACTTAGCTTAGTGGCAAATTGGTACCTCTAAATATAACAGGTCTGGGGTTCGAAGCCCTTTGGGTGCAAAAAAAGACAGTGCTGCAAAAGTGTACATTATATTCTTATGTAAAAATTCGGACTGGATCGGGCAGGCCCGATTTTGGTCGAGCCGCGAAAATGCTTGGCCTAGTCCATGCATGAAATCTGTGTAAAAATTTGGGCCGGCCCGGAAAAGTTGGGCTAGCCCGACCCGTCGGGCCATTCGGGTCGGACCAAATAGGCCCGACTTTTTTCGGGCCTAAAAATTCACAGCCCAACCCAACCCAAACCTCGGGCGGGCTGGGTTTTGCCACCTCTACGTAACACTCCAAAAGTATTTTTTTCAAAGTGTTACATATAAAAGAAGTGCTACTAAAAAGTGTTACATAAGAATTATATGTAACACTTTAGAAGTGTTTCTTCAGAGTGATACAAATAAAGAACTTAATGTAGCACTTATAAAAATGTCACTAAAAGCTACTAACATTTTTTGGGTGTTACCTAATTTATGTTGTAGTGCAACATACAAGAAATCAAATTATTATAAACTTGTAATTAATATATTCATGAGCCTATTTATAAGTTTTTTATCTTGCAATTTTTATTAATATATAATATTTATAAAAATTCTCATTATCGATATATATGTTTGAATTACATTAACATTATATATATTTAAAAGTAAAAATATATTAGGTAGACATAAGTGATACTTATACCTGTCCCGTCCCACCACGGATTATGGGGGCGGGACGGGGTGATCCAAGCAGAACGGGCCATGATGGGGCGGGGCTTGCCGTAATTGCCATCCCTGGCTATGGCTGACGAAGGATGCTGACTCCCATTGACATGACATTCCCCTCAATTACTCCCACAATTGAATCCATTTTTTTTGTGAGAAGACTTTACTTACCCAATTCAAAATCAATTTCACCTTTTTATATGTTTAATTAAGATTATACCTTCATCTTATTCAACACCTAATTAATTGTAACCTCAGCTCGGACGGTATATATTAGGTAAATAGAAATCTCAATGAGTCGTTTGTAACACTTTAAGTGAGTACGTATTTACAATTTTAAAAGATAAATGAGATTATTTATAATTAGGCTAAACCTCATGGAATTTTTTTGTAATTATTCGTATCTTAAAGTATCGAGCACTTGATGCACATAACTTACTATTAATCACATATAAAATGTCAAATAATTCTCCAATAACTGATCGACACGAAGAACGACAACATTCTCAAAAAACAGATTATGACTGTGTAAACACCCTTTATTAATTCGTCTTATCTTTTACAGTACAAAGGCACTTTTGGATAGTTCGAAAACATTGCTTGTATTATATTTTAACTAAGTAAAACATTAATGTAATGAAACTCGTGTGAAGACTATATTAGCATGCACTTGACGAGGCACAAATAAAACATATGAAACATTTTAACCTTAATACTTTGAACCGTTTAGTTATGTCCCACATGTT
This sequence comes from Rehmannia glutinosa, assembly GCA_016081115.2. Lineage (NCBI taxonomy): Eukaryota > Viridiplantae > Streptophyta > Magnoliopsida > Lamiales > Orobanchaceae > Rehmannia > Rehmannia glutinosa. The sequence continues at coordinate 474,562 of JABTTQ020002851.1, forward strand.
ATCTGCACTAAAAGATTGACAACTTGTATTTAATTGTCAAGAACAAAATATTAGAAAAAAAACTATTTATCTCCACTACAAATTATAATTTTAGCTGCCGTAGACTACAATGATTTTCCTAATCCATCATTTGGATTGATGAATTTGAAGTTCAGAATTTCAATATTAGCATTAAAAAGAAATTCAGAAAACTTGTTTGCAACACTAAATTAAAATGGCCGATTTCAAATATATATTAAAATCATAATGACTCAAAAAATAGCTCAAAAGAAAAACCTAAAGATTTGAAATTCATTTTATCCAAACAAGCTCATTGGATTTGCTATTATCAATTTGAATTCCTCAATTTCAAATACATTAATCCAAATGAAAGCATAAGCTTTTTCGAAAAAGTACTCCTTTTTACTCCGTTTTTGTAAAATTTTCTTGATTCTTGTTTAATAAACTCGGTAGGGATCCATGCCAAATTAAAATACCTACTTAGGAGATAGGTCTTTAATTAATAATAATATATATACACAAATATATAGGATACACTACAAGAAAACAATCAAATTCCAACGAAATTATTCCAACGGGATAAAAACGTTGGAATTTTCAAAATTCCAATGCTTCAAAGATACGTTGGAAAATTCCAACAGAAAGTCCAATGATAAGCAAAACCATTTGGTACTGTTGGAATATTTTTTCCGTAGGAATTTTCGTTGGTATTTTGTCATTCCAACGGCCATTTTACCAATGGTGCTTTTCCATTAGAATTTCTGTTGGAATCGATAATTCTAATGAAAATTGTCCAAATACCAACAAATATTTTCCGTTGGAATTCACTTGTTTTTTTGTAGTGATAATTACAAAAAAAAAAATCCCAGAGTTTTAGGGTGATTACGCATCCTTACTTTCCTCTCCAATTGGGGTCCTACATCCCCAGCCCCAGTAGCATTCAAAACTAGGTGCCCCCTTCCCTCTCTTATTAGTAAGGATTTCCCGAGAAGATAAGGTAGAGGGTGGACGTAGTTCGAGAGACCTTAAGCCACTCGACGGTAGCTCGGCTCCCGCCTCTTTGTCGTCTATTTGCATTGCTAAGGTCGACACAGAGTGAATGGACTGTCGGTTCCCTCCCCTCTTTCTTGCTAAGCCTTTCTATCTAGTCCATCTCCTCGCTTCGGGTCTCTATAAAAATGTAATGAAAAGCCCTAGGGTGGAAGCACAAAAGGAGAGAGGAAAAGTAGAAAGGGTACCACCTGCTAAGCAAGTGACTTTTCTTCACCCTCTAATACTAAGCCAATGTCATCTATCTAAGCCTACTCAACTGAGTGGGATCAGTTGGTCTCTCCTCAGGGTTTCAAGAAAGTGGCTTTGCTCCTTGACTAAAGGAGAACTCCAGAGCTGCAACTCGATCAGATCACCTCCCGTTGGTTTTATTCGACTCTATGAATAGGAACATCCTAAAACTAGCACCCGTGAGAGCTTGCTTCTTCACAAGCTTATCCCCCACAAAAAAACCGACCCTGTTGCGCTAGCCTTTCGCGTTCTTTCTATTCCATCCCATTCCATTCCGGCCCCCGACACCCTCTATTAGTTCATAGAAACTCCTACTAAGATGAGAAATTCCCCGATAAAACTGCTAGTACCAGGTGAACTCATATTGGCCAAAGTGGAAGAGAATAAAATGGTAGGGAGATTCGGCGGTGACTAACATTTAGAGAGCGTCTATCTCGGGTAATCGTTTTGCTTTACCCATAAAATCAAAGAGTTGTGTTAGCTCTTGGCTAAGCTCGGTTTTTCATAGCGTGGGACTTTCTTCTCACCCATCTCCCCCTCTCACAAAAAGTTTGGGGGGTGAATATCAGCAATGCAGTTCATCCAACGATAAACCTAATCCCAAATTAGAGAGCTATGACACAACCAAACCCTAACGAACAAAATGTTGAATTGAATCGTACCAGTCTCTATTAGCAAGGGTTGTGCAATGGAAGAGGAATGTTAGCACCGTTTGAATGAAATAACTCGATTGACTAACAAGTTGAGGAATTCATTCTGTTCTGGCTGTAAGTGCAATAATATATGCAGTTCTTCTGCCCTTTCATCTTTCTATCCGGCTAGAGAGTTGGGCTACGTTTCGATCTCCACCATCGCCGAGACCCCTCTTGCTTAAGTACTGGTTCCCTTCAGTAAAAGAAAGAACTCGTTGAGACTTGGTCCATTGTTAGGAGAACTTCGTCTCTCTCTCTCTCACCTCAAGGTATGGTTCTCGCTGACTTGGTCGTGGCTTCGAACTCTATTCAGGCGTCATAAGAACGCTGATAATTCTGTCATCAGGAGACGCAGGTCGTGTCATCGGGCATTAGAGCTACATTCGGAGATCTAGGTGAGGAGACGTCGTAGCATAACGGAACTGAGTTCCTTATTGTTTGCCCTGCCTTCTAACTGTAAGGGTCAGAGGCAGATCTCTTGAAAAAATAAAAAATGAATGTCCTTCCCCCAGGTGAAAGAGGAAGGTAGCTTGCTTACTTCACTAGTTCTTTCAGGGGGTTGGCTAGAGAGGCCTTGACTTCTGATGGCGAGGCAGGAAAATGACATATCGCTTAGCTTACTTAGGGAGGGAAAAAAGATAAGCTTAAAAAGCATCCCAGAAAGTGGAAAGCTTGTTCGTTCACTCGTGTTGGTCAGCTTGTATAATAATATAGGTTTTAATAATGTCGAGCATCTTTTCGCTATGCTATGCTAGCTTCTTTGATTCAGAGCATATCAGTTGAAGTAGATTTCTCTTTTTGATCAATCAAAACCCCTTCCCATGCTCGGGAAGACTCTCGAATCAAAGATCAACGATCCAATTCCTTTCTGTTGTTTAAGAAACTTTGACTGGGAAACACACTCATACTGACGGAAGGCATTATATTATTAAGGGTAGCGGACAAGCAGAGGAAGAAATGCACTGGTAGCGCTGACGACCCCCATATCATAAGGGGGAAAAAGTAGACCTTTCTCCTGATCAATCAAGTACCCCCCTGGGAGAGAGCAGAAGAACAAACAGCAAAATCCGATCCAATTTATCGTAATCGATTAGTTAACATGTTGTTAATCGTATTCAAAACGGGAAAAAATCATTGGCTTATCAAATTATCTATCGAGCCATGACTAGTGCCAGGTAAAAGAAAGAGTAGATTGACCGAAAGAGAGAAGTTGATTTAAAGATACTAGTACCTGAATGACAAGTGACGAAAGCAAGAAAGGTAACATGAAAGCATTCCCATAGCTCTATGCCTACAACATAAATAAGTTAGGAACTAGAGTGAACTAAGTTTCAGATCAGTGAATAACCCGAAACGAAAGAAGAGATATTTCTCGCTCGGTGCCTAAAGCGGCTTGGTTGATTTTGTCAGAAAAGAAAGTAGGTTTCTGGGGTTCATTGATTAGTACACCTCCGGTGCTGGTAAGGTCGGGACCGTGGTCGTCCGTCTCCGGTTTGTCGGCCCATAGCAGGATTAACCGCATTTTATATGTTTCGGATCTATTTACTTACTTTTGAGAGACATTTAAATGTTCATTTTCAAAATTATACTTCAGAGTGAGTGGTGGAACCTCTGGATGAATAGTCCCTGCGACAAGGCCTCACTTATCAGGTAAGGGCAGAAGAGGGGATCGATGAGAAAGATCCACTTCTAATGAGCCTCGGAGAGATTAGCTCGGATCGAGCTGTCCCTATCCCTATCAGTCGAGTGCTAATGCCCTCAGCCGGTAAGGAGCCAACCCAGCTCCCGTCCCCGCAAGTGAGTTCTGCTGGTCATAAAGCTTTGCAGGTATTTAATACAATGATCCTAAGTAGTAGGATATGACATGCGACTATATGCTATAACAGTAACAATGATAGACAAAGATAAGATAACGATTTGGCGATTTTCATCCATATATGACTTGACTCTATCAATTTCGGAACCCTCCCAAAAGAAAGAGAAAAGGTAAGGTCCTGATTCCGGGATGGAGCCATATGACGCGAGAGTGTCATGTATGGTTTCTTTGAGAAGGGTGTGATACCACCACCTATCAGGCCTGACGAGCGGTCCACGGAGCTGCATCCCTACTCACCTGGTCCATGCACATCGCTCTCTCCAGGAGGTTGGCCGCCTATCCTAGATCTTCCCATTTCCAAGAAGCTACTGGAGCTGCCATAGCTTATGGCTAGAGCAATTGGAGGGCCCCAGCAGAGAGCAAAGTAAGCATAACGAAGCGCCCGCCGCCTGGGCGGGCGGCAAAAGGGGCGGGCAATACTTGGTAGGCCAATGACCAGTCAGTGAACCGGGCGGGGCACTCAAGAAAGGGGGCACACTAAGCAAGACGAGAAATTGGCCACGCTCCGCTTAAAAGCAAGGACCACTATGGGAGGTCAAACCAACGACCTATGGAAGTCGGGCTCGTCCCCGGACAATATTGATCAAACAATAGAGGGCCAAAGATCACCCTTTTGTTTATTCAATACAATAGTGTAAAAGATCGACAGCGGAGTTCCCTACCGAGACAAACTCTCAACGGATCTCCTGGTGGCTGGCATGCCTCTTCCGCGCGTCTTTCTCGTGGTGGGAAAGAACAACATGGAAGGCCCGGCCGGCCGATCGCCCAGTGGCTCGAGGGCGAGCTTTCTTTATTTAAGAGAGAATGGGAAGTGAGTCGAAAGCCTTCCGTTTCCATTCTTGGTTTTGTAAGTCCAAGCGGCTACGATAATCTAGAGGGGGAGTGAATAGATTATCTCTATCTTTTCGATTTTATCCTCTTTTTCGAACAAAACAAGCCAAGACAATAATAAAGGTGTGGAACGTAAACAACACACATCGATTTATAGAGGTTCATACCACCTAGGGCCTAATCCTCTACCACCCCAGTATATCCGGGATGGATTTCAAAAAGAAAAAAGATTTTATTAGTTACCAAAATTAATACAACACCTTGAAGAGCACCACACTCTTCTTCAAAACCACCTTTGAGATTACCACAATCTCTCTTGAAGATTACCACAATCTTCAACGGCACCTTGTGAAGATTACCACAATCTTCAACCTTGAAGAATACCAAATTCTTCAACACCTAAACAAGAAGATTACCACAATCTTCTCACACCTAACACCTAGATCACCGAAGTGTGTTCTTACCACAAGAACACTCACAAGGATATCTTGTGTTGAATGATAACCCAAAAATTCAAGATTACAACTCGATAATGAATTATACAATTGAGTGCAAGTGTAATCAAGAATAGCCTAGACCTCAAGGATGTGAAACTGATAAGCTAGGCAAATTACAACAAGAATAATGACAATAGAAGACCAAGTATTTGCTTGAGTATATCTTGTTGTGTTGTGTTGTTCTCTCTTTTTGTTGTGCTTCAAATCTTCCTCTATTTATAGGAGATGATTGATACTTGATAGGCTCCTCTTGGAATCTGATATCTACAAAAAAATTGCAATTAAAATCAAGATTATAGCTGTTAGAAATCAATCTCATATTTTAAGGAAAGTTTGTCTGCTGTCAAACGGTCAGAATTTGCTGTCAAAAGATAGGGCGACCGGTTGCACAGAAATATATGTTTGAAAAATACACAGCAAAATAACACAGGGCGATCGATCGATGTCCACCTCGACCGGTCGACGTCCACTCCAACCGGTCCCTCTCATGGATTTTCAAAGAGCAATTGTTCTATTTCAATTTTTGCTCCTGTGCACGGCCGACGGGGGTCGACGGTCGACGCTCGTCGATCGGCCGCCCTGGTTAATTTCCCTTCCGTCTCATTTTTTGTTCCAAAATTCATCTTCAGGTACGGGTTGCCCTCTACGGCGATCGGTTGAACTCGAGACAGAAATGTTGTCCAATTTTTATCGAAAATAAAACTCAATAAATACTCCGAAAATTTAGTAAAAACATTTTAAACCAATCGGGAGTATTTAGACAACATTTAGGAACCTTGTTTTGAAGTAAAAACTTATAAACATAGAATCATTAAAAGTGTTGTCCAATTTTATCAAAAAAAACTTGAAGAAATACTCCAGAAAATATTAAAACCATTTTAAATCATTTAGGAGTATTTGGACAACAATTAAAAACATTGTTTTGGTGTAAAAATAAAATCATCAAAAATAAGATAAAAACATGTATCAAACAATCTCCCATTTTTGATGATTACAAACCAAAACAATTTTTTGAAATATTAGGAGGACAATTTTAAAAACGATTTTCCGGTAAAAACATCTAACCGTTTGGAAGCAACCAAAATTTCCAAAATACATAAGCAACCAAGTTGTAGGTCCCAAGGTGTGTAAGTGTAAGGTTTAGAAGGGGGGGTTGAATAAACCTTACCAAATTTTCGATTTAGTCCTTTTAAATCTACTGAGTTAATTCTACATTTTGTGTCCCGATGAACAATCGAATTAGTCACTCAAGAGAGTTAATCTCTCAATGCACTCGGTGAGCTATTGATGGAGTAACTCAAATTGTTGGCTACAATTTAACTTAGTGTGGTTTTATTTTCAGCGGAAGACTTAACACCCTTAAGTTTGATTAAGCAAGATATTAGAGTTTGATTTAGTACTTGTAAATTATCAAATGGATAGCAAATTTATCAAGAGATATAAGCAATTAAAAGTGCAGAATTTAAATCTTTGAAATGTAAATGACACAAGAAAGTTTTTATAGAGGTTCAAGATGGGGTAATTCTTCTACTCCTCTCTTCTCCAACTCCGGAGGAATCCACTAAGTAATGATTAGTTTACAAAGTGGTAACGGTCCGGATACAAGTCTTGATCACAACGGCCGACTTGATCCTTTGGGACTCGGCCTGGGAGACGCCTTGATCACTCACCGGTGGCTTCTCGACGACTCGGCCTTCTTCACACAGGCAACCGCTTGCTACTACTGACTCACTTGCTCAAGCTCTTTGGATTTGATCACGAAGCCCTCCAAATGCTTAAGACTTAGTTCAACTTTGAACTTTTCTACAATCCTTCCCGGAAAGTAGACCCTTGTTTTCAAAGGTTTCCTCTTCAACTGGTTGAAGCTCTCTTTCCTTCACGAGGTAAGTGTTGGATTGATGTACTTCGAATGTAGGCTTGAGGATTGAGATTGTTTCAGATTTTTCTAGTGTGCTTTTATATCTCACGTATGTGTCATTCATGCATCCTTTCTCAAACAAACTCCTCGGCCTTTTATAGTGAACTTTCAAAAATTTGCCCGTTGAAGAGATAGCTTATTTTTGAAAGTCACTTTGCGTCGTTGGCTTTCGTTCTTGGAATTGCCGTTTCCTCGTATGAATTACTCTTTTCACCTTTTCGAGTTCCGCACGGTGTAGTGCTTCCCATCGTTCATTCCTTTTGCACGCTTCCGGGACCGAGCACTCCAAGAAAGGTAGTATGGAGATATTACTTGTTTAAGTAAATCTCTTGATTTCTCGGCAACGGTTCTTTTACGATTATCTCGACTTGACCGCATTTCCTTGCTTTCCCTGGTGACTTAGAGTCGCCTTCCAATCATTGGATGACTCTTCTTGTCACTTCAACTTGAGACTTGGCTTTTCTTGAGTTGACTTGACCGATGCTCACTCACCGATCTCACCGCTTCTTCAAAAGAGAGTTCCCGTCTACTCTTCTTCGCCATACTCAGCTATCTCACAAACAGAAGTTTTCCTTCCAGTCTTGATTGTCTTCTTGTATGTTAGGGCGTAGTCTTTCTTCAGCTTGGCCACTCTTTTCATTACAATGCATTTTACAAATGAAATTGGGAGCCAACTTTCTATTCTAAGTTTTACATGGCATTCATCAAAATCTAAACAATAAAATTCCTAACAATTTCCCCTTTTTGATGATGCCAAAACTTAAATCATACAAATATGCAAATAACAAAGATACATATAGATAGTGTATTGACATAGAATGTATGCTTGTGAGAATCAATCTTTTTATTGATCATATCATTCTTGTACTTAACACAAATTACAAGGTGTATCGAGTATATAAGTCTTCAAAAAAAAATTAATAACTCTATTACGTAAGACTTACATTGTATGTATTTACATAATAAAATACATGAAGGGTTGGACAAAGAACACTTCATCTCCTTTTGTCTCCTTTCTTTCATCTTGATCAAGATCTTCTTTCTCTTCTTCTCTTTTTTTCTCGTCGTCACCGCTTTCTTTTTTTCTTCTCATATGCCTTCCCGGGCAGCTTCATCTTTCCTTAGTCTTTCCTGTCTCTCCCGCCATAGCCGAGTTTGTCTTTTGTTTTCTTCTTCTATTCTCTTTGCATACTCGGCGTTAGTTTTAGCCACTCGCACTCGCAAATTTGCCACTTGGTCAAGCCACCCAAAGTAGATCCCTCCTTTCTTTCCAGGATCTATGTATTCGATATTCTTGGGCGAGGCCTAGGTCCAAGCTTCTTCCTCCATCGCCGATTCTTCCTCTACCTCTCTGGGCGATATCAGATCTGGGTCTTCTTCTTCCCACGGTGATTGACTAGCAGAGTGACCAAAGCAGAGCGATCGCTTAAGTCTCATTGCCCCACGCCTTCTTCACACAATGTAAGACCCTTTTCCCAAGACAAGTCCAAGCTTGAGCCATGGACATATTTGCAAAATATCCTTCGATTCGAGTGTTTTGAATTCGTCAATCGATCGTGGCTCGTCCCGACATCTCGAAATGGCATACGTGTCTTTGTCAAATCGGAATGCCTCCATGTTCTTTCAAGATGTTCATCACTCGCATCCATTCTTCCTTCCACTTCCTTCATCCCTCGCTTCAATTTCTTTTCTCTTCTCACCATAGATACAAAGTAGTCTTGGAGTGGCGAGTCACTGGGAGTTTTCGCTTATAATGTCACCGTGGACAGACCTGTTGGGGTTTGTGCAATCATCAAGGTCATATTTTTTGATCCTTCCTCAAAGCCAGATTTTCCTTTCTTTAGTTTCAAAATTTCCTCACGGTGATTTTCCTTCTCACCGCTTCTTTCTTCGCTTCCTTTCTTTTCAAACTTCGGATTTTGTCGCTTTAAGGTATTCCTCTTCCCCTTTTTGGCATCATCAAAGGATAGAGGAACCCCCAGAACAACATGCCGCAAGCATGAAGTCGAAGTCTCCTCGATGGTTGAATTTCGCTTCAAGTCCGCTGCGTTGTATGCAGCACGTAAATTCAGACCGAGTAGCGTTGGATTCTCACGAAATCGCTTCATCTCGGCCATGAGAAGGCTGAATTTTCTTGTCATGTGTTCTTCCAAACGCTGTATATCATTTGCATTTCGCTCACGTAGCTAGCCTTGATCTCGGCAGTGTGAGCTTCATGCATATGCTCAATGTGTTCCCTCGCCGTTTCGCGCATCAACATTCTCGCCTCTCTCCACACCTGCCACTTGTTGAACAAGGTTCAAGTATCTCACTGTTCCACACGCATTGATTCTTCTTTGTTGCCACCATTCCCTTATTTCAACCGTTATGCCTCTTAAGTCACTGTAGTGGTGGCATCTCTCGTTGTCCAATCGCATGTCCAAAGAGGCTCGATGCCTCTCCATCTTTTCAACTTCAAAGAAAGAGTGCCTTGAACACTTCTCGCATTTCAACTGATTCTTCTCAGGGTGATGGCCATACAAACGTACGTCGAAATCAAAATCGGTTGAACAATGGTGCCCGAGTGAAAAACAGAGCTGGTTTGTAGTAACGTGCTTGCTCGCTTTTCGACTCTTCGTGGAGTTCGTATCTCCAAAGTGAGAAAGGGAAAGATTCTACAAAAGATTCATCACCGCCGACCGGGATCTGTTCGATGATGAGCGGTGCGCGTGAAGTTCTTTTGGGAATCGATCCATAGTAGCTTGAGGAGCCGGAGCGGTGGTTTCTCGGTTCAAATTGGTTTTTTGTTGTAGACTGGGCTTTTTGCCGAGCCTCACTGCCTTAATGCCTTCGTTGGTCGGTGATTTTTCCTTTTCGGTTGACTTATCCTCGGCCTTATCGCCAGCGTCATCGGACGATGGTGAGATTTCTAGAGGTGGCTCATCATCAAAGTTAAAAGTTTGACGAGTAGTCTTGGGATCGACTTACTCGACTTGGAATACCCGCATTTGAGTCTTTTGGATTTGTCATGGTTGACTCAGCTTTTTCTTCGCCTTCCGATCCGGAAAAGTGACATCGTGGTTGTCCCGGGAATCATGAAGTGCGTTGATCTCCTTCTCGATGGGTCGATGATTGCAGGAGGGATGTTCTCTACTTGACCTCTTTACCCCGGGGACGTCTCAACCTCCCGTGGCCTTCATTTCTCCAGCCAGCTCTCTATCGCTGCGAGGCCTTGGTCCTCCCTTTCGACAGTTGTCACTGCCTTAGGGTCTTTACAAATGGCATCCATTGGAGTCTCAACCCCATGGATTGCACTCTCATCGCCTGCAGTGTTAACTCCTGTGGTCGTCCTTCGTGCCTCGACCGCATCAACAGCGTCATTAGCCTTAGCCTTAGTTGGCATCTCGGTGAGACAGCTCTCAATCGCCTCGAAGCCGTTGATGGCAACATCTTGTTTTTCTTGTGATTGTAATTTCTCTTCTTCGCCTCCTTGCTTCTTTGTGGAGTCATCTCGCAAAGATCCTCCGACCTTGCCGCAGTGGAGGAGTTTCCTCACCGGCCGCACCACCGAGTGATTTGGAGTGGGGTCACTCGTCTCCCGGACTCCGGCGGTTGCAATTGATGGTTCACCAGTTGGGGCAGGTGGTAGCACACCTTCAATAGGGGTTGGCTCGACCGGGGTCCCCACTAGCCCGCTTTCATCGCCACTTCCCTTATCGCTTCTTCAGTGAGTGAGGGAAGTGGTAGCAAAGAACATCGCTGGTTATTTGTTGAACCACTCCCATAGGATCGATTTCACCGTGTGTTCGAGGACTCTCATGGTCCCTCCATTAGTCTTTGCTCGTGAAGAATTCTTGATTCATGCAATGCTTGCTTTGCATTTGTAACTCTTCCGTGGCGTGACATTTTCTCGATCCTCATCACCGCCCGAGAAGACATCAAGAAGCGGATGGAAGTGTTCGTGGTGGGGAGATAGGCGGATGCTTGACTTCTCACGTGCTTCGCTTCTTCTTCCTTGCTTTGCTCTCTCCCTCGCCCTTGTAGATCTGCAGGATGTCTAAGCAGCTTGTCTCATCAAGTCTTTGGGAGCATGAGTTAGTCCAAGGAAATTAGCAGCTTCCTCTTCTTCTTCTATGAACTCGGGCCGTTGAACTGCTTCGACTTGCTTGCTCAACTTCCATTTTCTCCACTCACGCACGATTTTGGATGTCTGGGTAAGGTGGAGATAGGATCATTACATCACTATCTGCTTGGCTGGTTCTTCTTGTGTTTCAAATTTGTGTGGGCTACTGTGTGTGTCTTGAGTTGCCTCTCTGATCGCTTCGCCAGACTTGGCTATTTCATCAACTACATCCGGAGACTCTACTTCTCCAAGTAGTCTCCGTATTTGTGCTAGCCGAGTAATCGACTCACCTGGGTTTCTCCTGCTCTGACCGCTTGACGAGTCTTCTTCCTCTCCTGGTTTGTACTGAGGGAATTTCTCGGTTCGAGGCGGTATCCTCTCGAGTCCTGGGCGCGGGGGCCGGTGTTTGTTTCGAGGAGCCGCCGTCCGGGCTTGTCGGTTCTCCTCCTTTTGACGATCGGAGAAGGTATTTGTGAGTCCTTCTCGACCTCGCGCAGGGCGGGTGACACTACCGGCCGGGGCGGGTGACTCTCTGCAGGGGCGGTGCATGTTTGGTTTTCTTTCCGCAGGGGCGATGTTCTTGGCACCGCAGGGGCGCTTTCTTTTTTGGCCGAGAGGAGGCAACAGATCTTCGGGTCACTGATTCCCCTCACCGGTGTCGCTCTCTTGGCATAAGCTCGCTTTCGAGCACCAGAGAGGTTAGCTCAACATCCTCTTGTTAACATGGAAGGCCTTCCCATGTCTAAGAGGACTCCTTTCACCTCCAATAGCCGCCAATCACTAGGCCATATCCCAGGGATCCTCCAAATGTGCCATCTTCTTTGAAGGACTTGTTCCCACGTTCGCAGAGTCTTTGTCAGAGATAAACCCAAGCCCGGTTTATCTTCTTTTCTTCGATGATTGCACCATCACAATCGGCTTTGCCTTTGATAGTTGGTCAAAGTTTGCCAAATTTGATGTCGATACATTTGGCAACTATGTCCAACAATTTGTGATAATCCTCCTTCGCCAGCTTCCTTGTTTGTCGTGTATATAATTTTATCGCCAAGGTCGACTTGGCTATTTCTTTCCATGCGTACCCAAGTTTACATCAACTTCCTTGATTTCGATTTGCTCCTTCCGCAGTAGTGAGCAATATTCACCAAATCCTGGCGTGATAGTCGATGCTTCCCGTGAACAGATGACTTGATTCCTTCGTCGTGAATCTCAAAGATTCACGAGAATTGTGCGACCTCCTCCACATAGGTCATAGGATATTCCAAAGATTAGAAACGGTTTTAGTCTGGGACGTTTCCAACTTTTCCGCGATTTTCTTCACCAGGGTGTCGTTTGACCCCCGCTTCACCATTCCGTCAAATCCACCGTCGAACCGGGTGTGGATTTGCTTTCCTAGCTTGGTAAAGTCATAAGTTGGTGCCATTTCTCAAGATTATATCAAGAAAATCTTTAAATTGATTTGAATGTTGGTAGGGTTTCGAGAGTAGTTTGCCTTTGCTTTTGAGAGAAAAAGATGAAAGCTTTTTTAGAAGTGTGAGAGAGAAACGGACGGAAATGGTTTAAATATGGTTTATGAAAGGACGTGCAGACGGTTTTTGAATTGTGATCGAAATCAACGGCTTTGATTTCGCGTGACGCCTATTGAGCATTTCACGCCTCGTATTTAATGCGGCAAAGATTTATATCCAATCATAAGTTTAGTGTGCGACTTTTATGTCTCCGTACACACATCATCATTATCTTCGACGTGTTCCTTAAAACATTCCCGCTTAAGTTAAAACGATTGCGTTTTTGTCACTTCGCTCATAAGTTATTGACTTATCTCTTAGCCGATTTAACTCTACTCCTCGCATTTCTTTGGTGACTCACTATCACCGACGGTGTAGTTGTCTTTCCGATACAAATTGTGATCGAGTTGATTTTTGTTTTCAGCTCTTTTTCACTTCTTTTTGCTTTCTAATGCTCTTCTTTGATTTGTCTGAGTGTCACCACCGATTAACCCCAACTCATGCTTGAGTTCTTCAAATCTTGACTCACATAATGGTTTTGTGAAGATGTCGCCTAGTTGTTTATCGGTTGAGATATATTCCAAGATAATGTCCTTCTTTTCAACATGATCTCTTATGAAATGATATCCGACATCAATATGTTTTGTTCTTGAGTGCAAAGACAGATTTTGAGTGATTGCAATGGCACTTGTGTTATCACACATGATTGGAATTTCTTTTTCTTCAACTTCATAGTCTCTCATTTGTTGTCTCATCCATAGGACTTGGGCACAACTGTTTGCCCGCAGCCTATGTATTCCCGCCTCGTTGTAGAGGTGGCTATTGAGTTTTGCTTGCTAAACCAGAAATTAGTCTGTTTCCTAGCATTTGACAGTGCCTAAAGTGCTTTTCATGTCCACTCTGCATCCAAAGATAGTCGGGAATCAATAGCCAATTAGCTTGAATCCACCTTCCTTGGATACCATAGGCCTACTTCTTGGCTTCCTTTCAAGTATCTCAATATTCTTTTAGTCTTTGTCATATGGCTCTCTCTTTTGGAGTGATTGAAATCTTGCACATACACCTACAAACAAAGGTGATGTCCGGCCCGCTTTTCGTGAGATAGAGCAATGATCCAATAAGTGCTCAGATCTTGTTTGATCTACAGGCTTGCCATCCGATCCATGTCCATTTTGATCGATGTGTTCATTGGTATTTTTACGTAAGACTTCTCTTCCATACCAAACTTCTTCATTAAATCCCTGGTATATTTTGTTTGACTTATGAAGGTTCCATCCTTCCTTGTGTTTCACTTGAAGTCCAAGGAAAATGTCGCTTCTCCCATCATGCTCATTTCAAATTTACTTTGCATGAGGTTTGAGAATTTTTCACACAGACTCTTTGTTAGTGGATCCAAAAATGATGTCATCCACATATATTTGAACAAGCAAGATACTCTTCTGTCTTGAATTCTAAAAAGTGTTCTATCTACTTTTCCTTTTGTGAATCCATTTTCGTTAGGAATTGTGACAGGGGGATCATACCATGCTCCGGGTGCCTGTTTCAATCCATACAGGGCTTTCTTGAGTTTGTATACCTTGTCTCCAAGAGTCTTCTGCTCAAATCCTGGAGGTTGTTCAACATATACTTCTTCTTCCAATAAACGTTTAGGAATGCACTTTTTACATCCATCTCGATATACAATGAAATTCTTGTGAGTGCATAGGCAAGAAACATCCTTATAGCTTCCAATCTTGCTACGAGGGCAAATGTTTCATCAAAATCTATCCCTTCTTCTTGGCAATATCCTTTGGCTACCAATCTTGCTTTGTTTCTTACCACGCAGCCTTCCTCGTTCATCTTATTTCGAATACCCATTTGGTTCCAATAACATTTTGATGTATGGGTCTTTGCACTAGTTCCCATACTTTATTTCTCTCAAACTGATTCAGCTTCTTCTTGCATAGCTTGAATCCAATGTGCGTCATCCAATGCTTGTGACACATCTTTTGGCTCTATTTGCGAAATGAAGCATGTGAACATAGCTTCTTGTTGAGTTCGATCTTGTTTTGACACCTTCTCTCATATCTCCAATGACAAGTTCGTGGATGGTCTCTCACCATCTTACATCAAAGTTGGAGTAAGTTAGCCGGATTGATCGACTTGCGGTTGTGTTGTTGTGGTCGCCTCTCGTTATCACTTAGCCGCAAATTTTCCGGCCGTTTTGAGATTCGGCTATCTCATCTTCTTCAATTGATGATTCCGGCTTTCCGCCACAAAGATAGGATTCTTCTCAGATGGTTGGATGATTGACTTATCACCGACTCTTCAATGTCTTCTCCATTTACATTTGGCTCATCGAATACTACATGAATGGATTCTTCTGTAACCATAGTTCTTTTGTTGAGTACTCTTGTAGGCTTTGCTTTCATTTGAGTATCCTAAGAAGATACCTTCATCGGCCTTTAGCATCAAAAGCCTTTAGATTGTCTTTGCCATTGTTGTGGATGAAGCATTTACATCCAAATATCCTGAAATATGCAACGTTTGGTTTTCTTCCAAATCCAGATCTCATAAGGAGTCTTTGTTTGTCTATTTATCATACATCCGTTTTGGGTGTAGCAAGTTGTGTTGATTGCTTTAGCCCAAAATCTTTTTGTAACCCCGCTTCGCTAACATGGTCCTTGCCGCTTCTTTGAGGGTTCTGTTTCCTTCTTTCGCAACTCCATTCTCATTGTGGAGTCCTTGTCGCAGATAGTTCATGACTAATACCATTCTCAATACAATCATCGAGTTATTATTCCATTGACAAACTCGGTTCCTCTATCCGATCTTATTTTGATAATGGTTTGACTCTTCTCATTTTGAATTCTCTTCATCATTTGTGGTAGTTTTTGTAGGGTTTCTTTCTTCTTGCACATGAATATTGTCCATGTATATCTTGAGTAGTCATCTACTACCACCAAGGTGTATTTCTTTCCACTTATCTTTGTTTGGTTCCATGGGCCAAATAGATCCATATGAAGTAGATGCAATATTCTTGTTGAGGATGGGCATGTCTTTTCTTTGAATGACGACTTGATTTGTTTTCCCTTCGACATGCATCACATATACTCTCCTTCTTGTATATCGAGTCCGGGAAGTCCTTCTACAAGATGACTTCTTGCTAGCTTGTTAATTGTTTTGAAATTCGGGTGACTCATCTTTTTGTGCCACGCCCTAACTTGATTCACCAGTGTCTTTTTTGCTAGAGACAGTCTTTGGGTGTTGCGGTTGACCAATCCACAACATACATATTCTTTCTGTCTATTTCTTGCAAAGACAACTTCATTTGATTCAATATCCTTGATTTGGCATACACCCATGTTGAATCCAACATTGTAGCCCTTGTCACGTAGCCGATCGATACTCGAGAGGTTGAAGTTGAGTCCTTCAACATATGCAACATCTGTGATTTCTAATCCATTCCTCTTGATGGATCCAATGCCTCTTATTTCACCAGGAGCTTCATTTCCCCCAAATATGACTTTGGCTCCTTTGACTTCCTTGAATTTTGACATTTCTCTTATTTCTGTCATATGTCCGGAGCGACCACTATCCATGTACCAGGTTCCTTGGCACTCATTGTTCCTTGAACCCGCAATCAAGGAAATTAAGTTTTAGGTACCCATACTTGTCTGGGTCCCGAGGGGTTAGAATTGTAAGATGATCCAACCAACCTATAGCCAAATGATTTGACTCTAAGGGGTTGCCATCTATCGGTGCCATAATCATAATTAATTAAAGCGCAAATTGCTTGGGGATTCTGGTTCATACACTTTGTCTCTTTTCTCGTATGTCCGCATATGTGTTTTAGCAATTGCCTTCCTTGGGTAATTGTGGTGCTTTTGAGTGTAGTGCCTAGGTGTATGTGTGTCCGATGAAAGCTCTTATACTTTTGAAATGGCCTTTGTTGAGTTCTAGGCCTTTTCACTGGGCTTATATTCCATAAGTCTATCCGATGGTTCACATTATTCCAATCAGCTTGGCTTGGATATTTTCTACCATTCCCATCATATGTATTTCTTTTATGGATTTTCTGGGATTTTTGGTAGCTCGCTTTCTTTTTACAGAGTATTTTTTCGTTAGGAGTTTGTCAAGGACTCTTGAATCTATTCTCACTGTTCTTTCAAAGACACTCAATCGGTCGTCATTTTCCTTTTCCTTTGTAACCAAGGCCGTTTGCTTAGTATTGTGCTTTGGAGTGAATGTGTGTGTAACATTTAGAGTTTTGGGTTTTTCGGACTCTTCATGACTTGAAGATCCTTTTTCCAAAATTACTCTTGAGGTTTGACATGGCACAAAGGAATTAAATCCTAAGCCTGTCTTGTCTCCACATTCTCTTTGACTCATAATAAGATCATCCAATGATTTAGATGCCTTAGTGAATGAGGCAATAACATTTTTGAGGTCATTCTCCTCTTTTCTATGGCAGCAATTTTCGCTACTAATTTAGCATTTTCAAATTTTTAAACTTTCATTTTCAATGACTATTTGACTTAGAGTACTCGGCTCCTTAGTCACCTTTGAGTTTTGACTTTTAAGTAGTTGTTTTCCTCATTCAATAGTGTGTGTGAGGATTTAATGTACTCAAAATCTTTCATCATTTTGCCTAATGAATCATAAAGATCAAGAGGTGATGAAGTGTGTGTGTCAGTCACTATCACTAGTGTCCGAGCTTGTTGAATTAGATTGTACCTCATCTTCTTGATCTTGTTCTTTGGCCATTAAGCGCATCAAGCGCTTCTTCTTCGTGAGTCACTTGAGTAGTCACTTCATCGCTCTCTCAATCTCTTGACTTTCATTTGTTAAGAGTCTCTGCAGCCCATCATTGCCTTTTTCTTTTCTTGTCTTCTTTCTCTCAAGACCTTTCTTTCTTCTTCATTCCGTATTTGTTGACTACAGATATGAGCGATCAATGGCATAGTGACTGGTTGTCTACAATTCCAACATAGATATTCGGCCTTTTGATCGCCTCTTTCTTCTCTTGAGTTGTCAGTCCTTTGATACTCAACTTGTTGATGATATGTTCTCTTGGTTGGCCTATCATCCTTTGATTTGGAGGAGCCGAGTGTCTTCGGAAGATTCACCCTTTCCTCTCTTGTAGTTCTTGTTAAAGAACTTGTTAAATCTTTTAACCATCAGGGCTATTTCTTCGGGTCAATTGCTTCTTTGACCTCGCCTCTCTTCCCATCTTTGACAATTAGAGTACCGCTTTGGGTACAATTGTCTCTTCCTCGTCTTTTCTTCTCACTCAAACTCATAGGCTTTGAGGTCCGAGAATAGTTCATGGTTGGATGTCTTTGATAGGTCCATGGAATGTCTCGATGCCATGACCTTCATTTCCCATTCACCGAAGACTTTTTAGGATCTTCATACACATTTCCTTCCTCGTGTATATTCCTTTCCAAGTGTAGACTGACTCGTTTGTGATTTCGTGAACGAGCGTCTAGTTGATCCAGGTTTTCTCCCGAGATCATTTTGAAATTTTCAAATTTTTGTAATCGCTTACGACAATTTGTTTTCTTTGATTTGCTCTCGAGCCTTTGATTAATGTCGCCTTGTCCCTGCATTTCTTTAGCCGTTTTGCATGATTTGACTTTGTTGAACATGGCTTTGTCCAAGGTTTTGTAGAGGATGTCCTTGGCTACATTATCCAGGTTGTGTCTTTTTCTCGTCATCATTTGTCCATTCAGGTTCTTGGTTTTTCAACCATGACCGGTCTAGAGCAACATCCTCTTCTCCTTCACCGCAACTCTTCGCATGTGTGTTCACCTTTAATATTTGTAGAGGCCCATCTTCTATCACTATCCACATCTCATCATGTAATCCGATAGATGAGCCTCGCATACGAATTTTCCAATCATCAAATTCTTCAATAGTGAACATAGGGATGCGTGTTAGATTTGCTTCCATGATAATGACTTTTAATAAAAGAGTTTTGAAAGTTTAAGTACTAAAGCGGACTTTGAAAAATTTGGAGATCTAGTTCAAGAACTGCCAGGCGGAGGGTTCAATGAACCAACCGCTCCGATACCACTTGTAGGTCCCAAGGTGTGTAAGTGTAAGGTTTAGAAGGGGGTTGAATAAACCTTACCAAATTTTCGATTTAGTCCTTTTAAATCTACAGAGTTAATTCTACACAGTGTGTCCCGATGAACAATCGAATTAGTCACTCAAGAGAGTTAATCTCTCAATGCATTTCAAATTGAGCCGTTGATGGAGTAACTCAATTTGTTGGCTACAATTTAACTTAGTTGTGGTTTTATTTTCAAATGGAAGACTTAACACCCTTAAGTTTGATTAAGCAAGATATTAGAGT
The DNA here is from genome assembly GCA_016081115.2 of Rehmannia glutinosa. Lineage (NCBI taxonomy): Eukaryota > Viridiplantae > Streptophyta > Magnoliopsida > Lamiales > Orobanchaceae > Rehmannia > Rehmannia glutinosa. Next base: position 493,604 of record JABTTQ020002851.1, read on the forward strand.
TTGATTTAGTACTTGTAAATTATCAAATGGATAGCAAATTTATCAGCAGATATAAGCAATTAAAAGTGCAGGAATTTAAATGATGAAATGTAAATGACACAGTAAAGTTTTTATAGAGGTTCGAAGATGGGGTAATTCTTCTACTCCTCTCTTCTCCAACTCCTGGAGGAATCCACTAAGTAATGATTAGTTTACAAAGTGGTAACAGTCCAGGATACAAGTCTTGATCACAACAGCCGACTTGATCCTTTGGGACTCGGTCCGAGACGCCTTGATCACTCACCAAGGTTCCGCATGCGACTCGGCTTTCTTCTTCACAGGGCATTTTGCGCTTTGCTACTACTGACTCACTTGCTCAAGCTCTTTGGATTTGATCACGAAGCCCTCCAAATGCTTAAGACTTAGTTCAACTTTGAACTTTTCTACAATCCTTCCTGGAAAGTAGACCCCTTGTTTTCAAAGGTTTCCTCTTCAACTGGTTGAAGCTCTCTTTCCTTCACAGGTAAGTGTTGGATTGATGTACTTCGGAATGTAGGCTTGAGGATTGAGATTGTTTCAGTTTTTCTAGTGTGCTTTTATATCTCATGTATGTGTCATTCATGCATCCTTTCTCAAACAAACTCCTCAGCCTTTTATAGTGAACTTTCAAAAATTTGCCCGTTGAAGAGATAGGCTTATTTTTGAAAGTCACTTTGCAGTCGTTGGCTTGCAGTTCTTGGAATTGTCGTTTCCTCGTATGAATTACTCTTTTCACCTTTTCGTGAGTTCGACACGGTGTAGTGCTTCCCATTGGTTCATTCCTTTTGCACGCTCGGGGACCGAGCACTCCAAGAAAGGTAGTATGGAGATATTACTTGTTTAAGTAAATCTCTTGATTTACGGCAAGCGGTTCTTTTACGATTATCTCGACTTGACCGCATTTCCTTGCTTTCCCAGGTGACTTAGAGTCACTTCCAATCATTGGATGACTCTTCTTGTCACTTCAACTTGAGACTTGGCTTTTCTTGAGTTGACTTGATCTGATGCTCTCACTCACCGCATCTCACCGCTTCGATAGAGTTCCCGTCTACTTTCTTCTTTGCCATACTCACTGCTCTCACACAGAGTTTTCCTTCCATCTTGCTTGTCTTCTTGTATGTTAGGCGTAGGTTTTGTCTTGACTCAGCTTTGAAGCACTCTTTTCATTACAATGCATTTTACAACAGAAATTGGGGAGTCAACTTTCTATTCTAAGTTTTACATGGCATTCATCAAAATCTAAACAATAAAATTCCTAACACAAGTATGGGAGTAAATATATTCAATAATAAGTACAAGCTCCCCCTATCAACAAGCACATCAAGAGTAATATAAAAGCAATCAACCACAAGCTAAAAGCTTGGCTTTTACATATTGATCTTAAGTTCAAGAGCTTATAAGCTCCCCCTGTCAACAAAACATCATGAGACAAGTATATGAGTCCATCATACAATAATGGGACTAAGTATAATGCACAACTTATGACTTTAGGAAGTCATAGCTTATAGCTTCTTTTGTTTAGCTTAACTTAGCTTCTATGAGCTAATAAGCTTATAACCTGTTTCTCCCCCTTTGGAATCATCAAAAAGAGTGTTAGCACAATAAAAACATCATATAATCATATCAAAGTGCACAACTAAACTGATGTATCGAGTTATTTGAACATTAAAGCTTATAGACCAATTAAGAGGAAAACGTCAATCATACGACTTGTAGAAGCTTATGAAAACTCATTTGATTGGCAAGAACATGATCTCTATAAATACATAAGACATTTGAAATCAAGAGAATCATGTAAGTGATGAATTTTTCATTGAAACATTTTATCGAACACTTGGCGGGCGTCAAAATTTGAAGAAGATATATATAACCTTTGTAAATGTAATCAAGCCAAGTTTTTCATTACCAAATCAGTTCAAACACAATACAATACATCATAAATAACAAGCCCATCACAAACATATACAAAATTTATCAAGACAATACATATAGGCCAAGTTCTCAAGGGTCAACCCAATTGAGATAAAGAAGTAGAACATTTACCATTTAATCGGTAAAGATGGGCAATGATGATGATAATCGAGCCTAAATACATCTAAGATATGAAATGTATGCAATAAAACACATTTGAAGTGAAATGTGTGTGAAATTGGCGAAGGGGACGAAAAATGACCAAAAGAGCCAAAAATGGCTAAGTTTGGAAAACAGACGCATTTTAAACCAAAAATCCATTAGGCCGACCGGTCTAGGGCATGGGCGACCGGTCGGCCCCTGCCCTGGCAGCCCACTGATTCAATTCTTTTCTGAAAATCCGAAATTTGATTCAAAAATCCGATTTTTCGCCCCTAAGTTTTGAAAACATGCAAAATGCAAACGTAAACCTCATTCAATATACATTATGTCATAATCAAGCTCAAAATGAGGTAAAATACTCGGCGGTGAGCGATTAAAAAGTCTGCGAGTTATCCTTGAGATGGAATTAAACACATCTCAAGTTTTTGTTAAACATGCAATCCCCTTAAAAAAATTATCGAATCTCAATATGTTTAGTTCGATTATGATTTAACCATATTTTGAAAAATTATTATCACCGGACTTGTTATCCCGAAAAATAATAACATTTTAAAACTTTGGATGAACAAGTCATAAGAAGAAGTTCCTTACAAATATTTGAAAATTTCTTTTAACGACACTTTAAAGAGATTCGTTGGGATTGTTTTAAGTCGAGCATATAGACATAAGGCATATAGAATGTCGAGTCTAAGGAGTAATAAACGAATAAACATACCTCGAATTCATTTGTCAATCAACATGCCTACCTCAACCTTTGTCAATTCTCACATTTGTGGCTATATAGGTTGAAATGGTTCTTTCTTCTTCAATGCCTCACTTCTTCTTTTGAGTGTGGAATATAATCACCTTCTTGGCATTGTTGAACTTGAATTCCAATGATCAAATTTAAGCTTCCATCATCATGATCATCTTAGGTTCACCTTGCATTGACTTGGAAAAATATCTTACACAAATATTTATTAGTAGCACCACAAATATTATCAACATAAATTTGCACAAGTAAACAACTTTGCCCTTTTTCAAAACAAGAAGTGTAGTATCAACTTTACCTTTTGTAAAATTATTTTGCAAAAATAGTTAAGTCTATCAAACCATATATGGGGTACTTGTATCAACCGTACAAGGCCTTTTTATAAAAATCATTTGGCCTAAAAATTTTAAACTCCGATAGACTTCTATTTGAATAAAACCATTTAGAAAATTGGATTTAACATCCATTTGGTAAAGCTAGAGATTTTCTCAAAACAAGAATGGGCAAGTAAAGTGCAAATAACTTCTAAATGTGCTATGAGTGCAAATATTACATCAAAATCATTACCTTCTTCTTGACAATATCATTGTGCTACTAACCTTGTCTTGTTCATCAAACTTGTTGGGAAACATCACAAATTTCTGCAAAATCTTAACAGGATATTTTGCACACGAGCATAGTAATATCGAATAATAGATACACTATTTTAAGCACCACATACTATGCATCATCAAAAGTCTAATAAATCATTCAAGTTCAAATAAGCTTAAGAAAGCTACATAAGGTCTCTTTTGAGATTTGACAACAAGAGAGCACATAGTTGAGACCTCATTTACAAGAATCATATGAACAAGAGGTTTGACATAAGTATCCAAGAATAGTGGCATTTATATGTGCAATAAAATGCATAACTTAGTAGATCAATTGTTTTATCAAAACAAAATATAATCCTTTACAAATCTTGGATAAAACAAGCTATGTTAAATAATGCCTTAAAAAAAACAACACATCCTCTTAATGGCACTTGTATAAAATAAGCACATAGTCATATGGCACAAATGTATCGAGTCTATAAGATGAATACCAATGATGAGCGTACCTCGATAGTTTATGTCACTCTTGACATATTATGACGTAGATAGCCATTTGTGAATATACATGAGTCCTACACAATTCTTAAAACAAGACTAGCACAAAACAATATGATACAAGTGTAGGCTTAAAGTAATAAGATATATCACAAATAAGCTTATGCCATAAAAATCCATAAGAGATAAAAACATATAAGTAAGTCCACAACATGTAAGGTCTTATTTTTCAAAGTATTTTAAAACACATAAATATATGTAGAAGACCTTATAAATTTTAAAACTCATTTTTCGATTTAAACACAAATAAAAAATATGCAAAAACAAAATGCATATTTAAATAGGGAGATACGGTTTACCAATTTCGCCATTTCCATGGGTTGTGTCGTTCCCATTGTTGATGATATCTTCCCATTTGAAAATCTTCATGTTGATGGTGGTTTCTCCAATTACTCCATCTCCAAGGATTATATCCTTCCCTTTGTTGATAATATTTCCTTCTTGGAAATTCATTTTGGTGGTGTCTTCTTCTTTGATCAAATGAGATGGTCATTTGATGTTTCCTTGGCGGTATGAATTTTCTTCAATTGTTATTTAGCCGGGTACCTAATATAATGTTGTTTTGTGGTACCCTCAAGTGTTTGGGTCCTTTGGTATTAGTCTTGAGACTTTTAGGTCTCCACAAATAATTAGAGCTATTTTTAGCCCGACAAGTGTTTACCGTATGACCCTTTTTACCGCAATAAAAACAAGTAATAATTTTAGGAGCATAATGACCAACATGCATAAGGACTTGATTTGTTTTCATATGGTTAACAACACTAGGCTTATGATCAAGTCTTTGTTTCAATTTATTACAACTATGAACATCAACAATATTGGTCATTTTATCGGTACTCGAGTTGGATTTTGATAAATCCTTTTTCATACAATTAATCTCCTCAACAAGAGTACTATTTTCATTTTCAAGGTTTCTAACCTTGTCAAGTGTGGTGGAGTGAGCACATGATAGTGATTCATAGGAAGTAAATAAACTATCCCTATCATTTTTCAAAACATTGAATTCCTTTTTCAAATTTTTGTATTTAACAAGCAAGCTTTGGAATTCATTTTGAAGATCATCAAAATCATTTTGCAAATCACTATAATTATTTTGTATAACAATATCATAGGAAGTAGAGGGTTTAAGACATACCTCGTTTTCTTCTTCGATGCCCATGAGACAATGTTCAACTTCTTCATAATTGGAAGTTGTAAGAGGCTTGTTCCTTAGATTTGACATTGTATCCCTTTGAGAAGTAGATGCTTTTGAGTTGCTCCTATCATTT